>VXAC01006824.1:680114-748403 GCA_013399225.1 Rhipidura dahli | reverse complement strand
AAGACCCACCAGGAAACCGGACATCCGAGGCTGCGCTCACTCAGGAGCAGGGGAGACGGAAAGCGCAGAGAGGAGGAGGAGGAGGAGGAGGAGGAGGGAAGGGAAGGAGGGAGAGAGAGAGAGAGACAGGGAGCAGCAGAGCGGGACCGAACGGCCGGTCGCACCCGGGGAGATCCCTTCGCGCGGGCCGGGCCGGGCTGGGCCGGGGGCTCGGTGCCGAGGGGCCCCTCTNGCTGGCGCCCCGGGGAGCGAGCGCCCCGCACCGCGGGCAAGAGGCCGCCCGGGGCGCGCCGTGGCTCTGCCGGGAAGGGGCGGCGAGCGCGCCCGGACCCGCAGAGCTGGCCTCGTCCGGCCCCGAGCTTCTGCTCCAGGAAGATGAAGCCCGCGGTAGGTTCCAGCCCCGAGGAAAAAGCGAAGTGCCCGGCTCGTTTCATTTGGCTCGGAAGCCAAGGGGTGAAGTTCTGTAAAACTCACACAGAGAAATCCTGCAAAAAAAGTTTTTGTGAATCCTAATCAGTTACTTGGAGCAGCGTTGGCAATTTCACTTAAGACAGTATGCAGTTATTTTTGGCCGGAGAAAAAAAAGATTTTGCCATGTTAGAAACAGTAATCCAAAGAGCACCATAATTACTTGTAGCCTTCCTATCAATGACAACTTGGAGCCGTCTTCGAAGAGAAGTAACACCCCATTCAGAGCCCTAAATAAAACTGAGCACAGATCCTGTGTTCCAGTTACGCTGATTAAAAGTTTTTTAAAAAATGCACATTTCTATCAAAGTAACACATTACAGCCTGCTCAAATCTCAGCTATGCAAAAGGGAAACATTATATTCTCTATATTCTTTATTTTTTCATGATTATTGAACGATGTGTAAATATTTTAAAAGCTTTTAATTTGTCTTCGGTGTCACTTGTGTACATCTTTTGGTAATTAGACTGTATGGGAACCAACTGTGGGGGCATATCCCTGAGAGCCGACTGGATGCTGGCAGTCTGTTCATGTTACACTGCTCTTATTCTTTGGGAATCCCATTATGTTACTATTCTGGGCGTTATACATAAAGATGTCTCTAGCAGGCTCTCAGGTAACTCCGCTGTTTTTTATTTTTTGTTGTTGTTGTTATGTTGTTTTTAAATTTATTTTTAATTATTTCAAAGATGGTATTTCAGCATGCACAGAACTATTTTGGTTCTAGAAAGTAATTACTTCATTTGCAATCAGAATGGAATATAAAGTTGAAATTGAGCTGTATTCTAAGAGGTTGTATAGTTATTAGAAAACTATTAAAGAACTAGTTTTTTAAATACCTTCACAATGGAGTAAAGCAATAAAATAAAGACAGGGGTAGAAGTTAAGCAGAACAGCTATGAAGATACAAAATAGCATACATAAATTAAAAAGCTCATTGTTCTTCACTGGACCCTTACAGCGCTTCAGATCAAAGCATAGGATTAAAGCCCAAGGAGAGCATAGTCCAGGATGCAAAATCCATCTAAATAGAAATACAGCATTACCGATTTCAGTTTAAGCACATTAAAATCTCTCTAAAGTACCACAGACTAGTATAGAAAGGAAGCTCTTTTGCAGCCCTTTATTAAAACCTGCCTGACTAATCATGAACAGATAATATTTCAATAACCGAGTGCCATGCAAGGAGAAGCCGCGTAACTAAATCACAAAACAGGATGAAACATACCACTCCTGCTGTGCCATCATAATATCAGCTGGCTTCATTATTTATTTCTCTGGTTCTCCAACACTTTCATTCTTCCCCCCACAACTCATAGAACATCCATCATGGGATCAAAGGCTTTTATGTAATTGAGCATTTCCACCAACTGCCCTGTATAGCAAGTTGAAAGTGTCATAATTGAAAGCTAGTAATCATAGTCGTGGTGGCTCAAGTCTCAGTCTAATCAAAATGTTTTAAAAAGAAAGTGGTTTAAATGTATGATCCTTTATATGTTCTGTGTGCAAATATATTAATATTCCATTGGCTCTGGGACACTAAAGTTTTCCTCAGTCTAGACTGTATTTCTCTCCATCCCATAAAAGATGACTAATTTAAAGGTTTACAAATTAAAATATATTTTTGTCCTTTCTAGACTATTTAATGGTTAATATTTCTCCTCTTGTTTTCAAATTAAGTAGAAATCAGCCTACAGGACAATTAATTTAAAATTCTAAGCGACACTGTGTACACCAACAGTGAGCTGACCATATAAACACAAATGGCTAAAGAGATATCTTAAAAGTGTAAAGACACAGGTCTGGGTCTTACTGTCCTATATGCTGCCATGACAATAATAGCTACTGTTGAAAAATAAAGATTTTTTTTTTTTTTTGGTCAGAAGATTCCTCCAAAGGAATTCTTTTGATACTGTTTCAAGAATGAGTTATAAAAATCCAGGCCCCAATTCGTTGTTCAAGTTAGTGTAACATACACCTGCCAAACACACTCCTCTCTTGTATCTAGACATACCTGAAGTGTTCCTTTCAGATACATTCTGAAACATGGATGCATTTCAGTGTGTGTTATTATCCATTTGTTAGCAGTATGAAAACTCACTATAAGAAATGTAAGCTGTGACTGGGAAATAGAAGAGAGTTAAGAGCAGCAAGAAAAATCAGTAGCATGATTTCATAATGATGTCTACTTGCTTAATGTAGAATTACATCCTAACAAATGTTTTCTTTTCACAGAATGTAATTTTCATTCTCTTTATATATAAATTACTGTGTTTGGTTCAAAGCAACGTCCTTCTCATTCTGTTAAGCAGAGGTATACCCAAGAGTTAAAATCAGATACCATTGTTTGTTTTAAGACACATAGTCTTACTGGTAAGTTTCAGTGGAATTTATGTTTAATGCAAATCTCAAAATTAGAAAATTCTGCTCCCTCTGTGCAGCAACTCAAAAGACTGCAGAGTGCCATTCTGGATTCATCCCAAAAGATGAAGGCACTAAGTAAGCTTCCTTAGTTCCTTTACAGATAGGACTCCACCATACTTCCTCTCACGCTTAAAAAGAATAAACTGGGCATTGAGCAATGTCTAAAATACCAATGTCTGGTGAAGATACCACAAATCAGCTGTAAATGTTCAGGGAAAAAAGAAAAAAAACAAAGAAAAGGTAATTCAGATTCAGTGCCAAACTGAACAGAACAACTGCTCACTGATGCATTTTCTGCCATTGAATCATTCAATCCAGAGTTTTATTACACATTTCTTATCATATTGCTTATCTACTCAGAGTAACCAGCTTTACAGAAGACTTAGCTACTGAAAAAGGGGAGTAGAGTGGGTTTGAGGCTGTAGCCTGCTTCTCTAAATTTCTTATTTATGAAGAACATAATTCAATGTATGAAACATAATTTAATGGAAATATTTAGGAGTAGTGTCAGTTTTACTGATTATGAGAGTAATGTCCTTCCTCACTCATCAAAAGCACATCTAAAAACCTATCTTTTGTTTGTGTATGGGCCCTCATTTAGTATTTCCTTTTACAATCCTAGAAAAAGGTGGTGGCTTGGAGATCATAAGTAGCTGCTGAAATGTTTTCCTTGACTTTAATCAGGTAAAACTTACTCCATGGGAAAGTGCTCTACACCAAACTTCCAGCTAGGACTCCTGAAATGTAGTTTTATCCATTCATTTGCATTATTGCCAGGGCAAATAACTTCGGTTCAATGAGAAAGACATTACTGCAAAATCATTTTCTGCAATGCTTGACCTAGCAGCCTGGACTTTTCTACCTAGAAATTTCTCTTTTGTTCAGTATAAAAGTTGGTCCCTTTTGAAAATTAATTAACAGGACAAGAATCCTTAGAATTCAGCTTTTTTGACACCAGTTGATATTCAAGGATTACAGGATTATTGGGATTTCTTTGTTCTCAGGGATTCCCTTTTTAAACTGTTAAAATCAAAACCATTGGCATCTAACATTAGAATTTCTCTGTGCTGACTAAATGACTGCAATAGTGTAAAGCCCCTTAACCTTTGTTACAATAAGGGGTTAGTATGGTGCAAAAATGGACAGCACCATCCTGCATCTTACAAAAAGTGTTTGAATTACCCAAAGTAAATTACTTTTCTCTAAAGTTGTCCTAAATTTAGGATGGAGAAAGACCTAGCACACATTTTATTCATCTGACTTACATTAGGATTCTTCTCTTTCCTGCAGTTTTAATTCCCTCTTGTGATGTAAGGTCTCACGCAAGAACAGGTATGCATCATCATGCTAATTTAATGTCCTGTAAACTGATGATGTTCATTATTAGAACCTCTGACTATAAACAATAAAATGACTGATTGCAAATTTATGCTGCCTCTTAACTGAAAGCTGTGCACAATCCAAACTGTGTATAGCTGAAGCCATGTCATTAAATAAACAATCTTAGATTCAAAAAACATATTAGGAGCTAAGAGCACAAGCACTAAACATACAAACACTTACCACGATACATACCTTCCTGCAGTACTTTTCCAAGTGACAAGCTATGAGACAGCATATTAGAAGTCTTTTTCTTCCCTGTTATACCTACAAAATTTGGTAATATAACAGCACAAAACAGTCCCAAACCAATTCAAGAGACATTTCTATGTAATTGCTAAACCATGGCAGAAAAAATTATTTCTTTAAGGTGATGCAGTTTTCCCTAAGTTTGCTTCTGCATACCTACTCTCCAGTTATCTATCTGCTGCATTCCTTGTCTTCAGTGCTTCAAACTTTCTGTTCTCTATCTTACCTATTCTAGAAATTAGGAGTATGCTAAACCCTACAAATGTAAAATGCTGAAGTATTAAATCCTTAAAAAATGGTCAAACAGTATGGAGACCAATTCACTTCCAAACTCAGAATAGTGTAAATGCATTATTGTAATGATATTGTAATGATCCTCATTTTTTCTTAATAGGTTTTCTTTGCCTAGAAATTTCTTAGAAATTTCTTAGAGAATTCTTTTCTCCTACTTAAAATGGGCTTTTACACATTTGAACACTTACCCTGCCTTAATCTTCTTGTTTTAAGCTAAATAAGATCAATGTTTCCAAAATCTTTATAATTTTTTGTTTTCCAAAGTTACACTTACAACTGTAATTTGAATAACATTTATTCCGGGGTTTATTGAAACATGATGCTCAACACTGAAAAAGGATACTTCAAAACTGGTCTGTGTTGTGCAGAACAAAATATCCCAACCCATTCTTCTGCATGTACATTCCCATGTGGTATTTTTATGCAGATTAATTTTAAGTTTGCAATAGGATGTAATTCTTGTACATTTCTGAGGATTTTCTATCCAGCCAGATGTTCCCTTTCCTGTAGTTGTAGATCTGACTCTTCCAAAATAAGTGGAACACTCGCATTTCCCAAGAGAAAGGTGTCCATTATCTCCTCTTTTTTTCTAGTCATTTTTTTACTTTATGAAAGTTATTTCCAATTTTAAGTCTATCTGTCTTTGCTGTCCTTGCTCCCTAGGTCTCATCTGTACATACAATAAAGTAGAGGCGTATTGCACCTGTGCTACCCTTGCTTACTTGTGGTCAGAATGGGATTGTTATTGACCTCTTGCAAAGTTTAGTTAAAGACTGAAAATTACCTCCTGACTTGTTGATCTGGACTGCAGAGTTTGCTTCAGCCCATCATACTGATTCAGAATACAAAAATGCCAAAATGGGAGGACCTTTAGGTCTGAGATTCTTGCTTAGGTCAAACTTAATTTTTCACACAGTTGAAAATAGTTGGAGATAAATTTAAAAATGATGAAAGAGAGATTTGTGGTTTGGGTAGAATCCAAGTTTGGGTTTTTTGGTGTTTGGTTTTTTTCCTTGGTACAGCAGCTAGTGAACCTCTATAATTTGTTGTTACAAGAGGTTTAAACTGTGAGGTCTAAAAATGGATCAGACATAGTTCTGGGTATCAGGACCATAAAATGATTTTTTAAATAAAAGAGAGTTGGAGGGGTGAAATGTAAGAGTAGTCTAAAGTTGGATACTTTATTCAATGAACACAGGTGCTGGAAAAGCATGAAGGAAATGGGCTGCAGCAGCAGACACGCAGTGTGCTCTCCCTAAACAGCATATTCAGTTGCATCTGTTGGAGACAAAAAAATTAGATAAACAGTCTAGACAGATGGTTTGCCTAAGCCAATAGGATATATCCTATTGGCTTAGGACATATTTTGAGGGAAACTAAATCAATTCTTCATTGATTCAGGTCCAAACCACATAGTAAATTTATTCTTGTCTTATAGTCTCATATTCAGACCACTATACTTAGTCATAACAAAAATACTTATTTTTGCACATTATTATTTCACCAAAAGTCAGTCCAACAGATACAGATAAAAGGAAGTACACAGGAAATCAAATCTGTAAAATAGTCTTTATAATTTTCAATGGAATGAAAAAAGAATGCTATTGTCATCCTCATTGAAACTAGATTTAATCATTCAGTCACATAAAGAAAAAACCTAAACCAAACCCCATGTATCAGGGTTTTGGATACATCTCATAGAAAAAAGGTAATGCAGCAAGTTTCAGATATTTTATCTCTTTTGGGTTGGCTTTTTTTTGTTTATTTGGGTTTTTTTTGTTGTTTGTTTGTTTTTAACCACAAATAAGACAAAGCAAAATAAGAAACTTGTATTCCAACTTTCAATCAAAAAGTTGTCATTACTAACAGTTTGAATTTGCAGCATGCTTAGCTGGGTTACTAAGGTTTTGTTCTCTGCTGAAAAATTGCTTAATAAACCCCATAACACATTCCCTTCAAAAAGGTGTATGCTTTGTGCTAAATCAAGAGTGTTATTGCTGTTATCAGACCTCAGGATACATCCTGGGCACAGACCTAGAAGGATGAGGAAACATCGTCTCTAAGAATTCAAAATTCAATCCCTGACTTTTCTCTTTTCAAAAGATGCTAAGAAATAAACAAGCAAACAAACAAAGCAAGAAATGACAACCAATTAAAGAACAAAGATGCAGTGATATGCAGATTGCATCAGAGGACACAAATAATTCCTTCCTTCACTGTCTGGCCAGAAAATTTCATTTTCCTACACACTCAACACTGAGGGGCAGAGGTCCTAGTTCCCTGTGGTATAGTGAATGCCATACTAATTTCCCCCATTATAATTAATGAATTTATGTAATAAGAGACATGCTTAGACCAGCTCTTGACTGCTTCTTATTTTCAGCACAACCTGTTAATCTGTCTCTGATCAGTGTCTTGGTGTTCAGCACCTCAGGCTAAACTAGGCAACTGCTGCATGCAACATGGTACACTGGGCAAAGCAGGCTGCAGTGGAGCACATCCATCATCCTTCTGGTTGCTTATCTCTGTCTAACTTGAATTTAAGCAGCTACTACTGACCTAAAAAGCAGGTAGCATGCTGGGCCTAATCTATTTTTTGAATTCCTATCCCATCATGAACCTACAGCTATACTCTGCAGGGGCACTTCAACTAATCTGTCCCAGCATAAAATTCTTAAGTGCAAAGGGTAGATCAACAGACCACTTTCAGGAGCAGGTTCCAGCTGTGGAACTCAACCTAATCTTCTCTATTGATAATGAATATAAGCCTGAGTGTATTCAAAACTAAAACTAACCCCAGCTCCTTAGTAAGACTCCCTGCAGTGATGGCATCTTCCCAGGGTAACCAGCTGATCTGGAGAGAGAAGGAGGAGGTAGAGAGCCAAGCATGTAAATTTAAAAAAGCTAAAAATTGCAAGTATTATATTAAAAAATAGATAGGTTCCAGACTGTGGATTATTACATTAGAATAATTTTCAGAGATGCTCAGATGCTACCTTTGCTTACTTTTTCTGCCTTAAACTTTTGAGGGGTCAAAACCCACTTTTTATGTAACTGAATGGCCACTCAGATATCTCACTTAAGCAGGACAGATAAGAGCCCGAGTCATCCTTCCATCTTATTTTTCTGTTCCCTTGAGATGTGACCAGTCAGGGGCAGCCCCTCTGCTATGGAAGGACTGTGGGATGAGGGAACATGCTGGTTTGGTACTGGGCTCTGGGTTGCCCAAGCTGAGGAGGCGCAGAGGAGGTTGGACTGACAGATGACCTGATGTTAACTTTAATCTCTTTTATGGACTAGTGTACAGTCAAGGACAACCTTTCCAAGCCCATGAGCTCAGATACAGGAAAAGAGAAGAAACAGAGACAGGATGTTTTTTCTGGAATCTGGCTATATCAGGTAAGTAACCTGGTGAAGCTCAGGGAACCCTAGCTACATGGTGCTGCTGCTGAGACTACAAAGACAGCCGCAAGAAAGATGAGAAGTTATGCTATAGTTTTAAAAGCATTTTTCTGCTTCTAAGGCATTGCAGATGGCAGATGGCTTTACCACATCCTTTTTGCTCTTTGGTTACTCCTAGTAAGTTTCTAATATTTTATAAAGAAAATCGGTGTTTATTAGTGGATCTCTAGAGTTTTAGTGTTCTCGTTGGTAAAACTATATCAAAATCAAATTCCAAAGGAATATTTGTTTCCACACAATTCTAAAGCTATTCACCTGATAGGCTAATGTTTATAGCCCAATTTTGCACTGAAATCTTTAAGGCAACCAGAGGGAATTAGGAGCCATAATTAATTTTAATAATATCCTTTTACATTGTAATATCCCTCCTTCAAATCACATCTGATTTTGATAAGTCCCTATTCCTTTTCTTGCCCTTATCCACGTATGTTGGTCATCTATGCCACAAGGGGTAAGACTCAAATGAGAAAGAGATGTATTCAGGTAGTGATATTCACAGCAAGGCTGTAAATATTCATAGGAGATCTTGAAAAGTCATTTGATTTTTAAAACCATGTGAGAAAAGTGTATTCCCTTTTTTTTAAAGAGAACTTCAAAGTCTAGATATACAGTAGTTTCAAAGGATTTTCTGCACATTGTGTGAGCTATTGTTTAGTTAAACTGTGGAACAGATCCCTTGTTAAATAGCGATGCTGAGTGCCAGTAGGAATAAAACAACTTTTTGAGTTCAATCTGCTCTCAGTCAAGATCAAAAAGAGCTGGGATCAAACTCAGTGAGTTTTCAAAAGCTTACCCTAAATATACAATATTGAAGTTCATAATTAAGAAGCCTCATTTCATCAGTCAGCCTCATGTTTGCCCAGCAGTGGGAGTAATTATAACGCAACTCATTTTTTCAGGTTGGCTTGAACACTTGACCTTATAAGCAAACTCCTTTTTCCCCCCATCCTGAGATGCAAAGCCAAAACATTTGGTTTTAACAAAACAGAGCTGTCAGTTTGACATTTCAAAGCATGTTTAAATGCTTTCTTTCATTAAAAAGATAGTTTATCTTTAAAATAGACATTTACAGGCTATTTCTACTAATTTTTACCATTCAAAGATTAAAAAAAAAATTTCTGTTTTCTTGACTTTTTCTTTAGGTCATCAGTTGAACTGTATTTGTTCTAGCATTTAGGATACATAGAAATATTCAAACCCATGCAAATGCCAGGATGCCTCAAGGGCTTTGTTGCCTTGAAATTCCTCTCGCATCATGCCAACATTTACTGACCAAAGAATGTGAAATCCAAATGGAGAACTACAATTGTTTTCAACAGTAGTCATGTGTAGGCAGATTCTCATCAAAACTAGCTGTATACAGAAAGAGTAAAACAAATAGGAGAGGATCTCATCTCCCTTCTGTCATCCCAGAATTAAGGCTCTAGTCTAAAGCCAAGTGTCTGATGTCCCATTGCAGTCATTGAAAAACAAAACAGGCTCTTTCCAAAGAGGAAGTAATTTTCCATTTCTTTGGCACTTTCTTTGGGGTATGTGCCAAAATACATTTTCTCTCAGTTAGTGACTAAAGGAGACTATATGATAACTTTGAGATCCCCAAAGTTACAGAGAAGAAGTCTCATGTAGAGAATCTACATTAGAATATCTGTCCCTGGGGAGATCCAATGCCATTAGGGGATGCCCAATATATATAGGTGGAAAGAGGGACAGGAACTTAATCTCCATTTGGTTATCAAAATGGAGCAAACATTATAGTGGATTAATTGATAAAATGAGTATTTGATTGTTGACTGATAATGGTTTCATATTAAAATTGGTGTATTGCTCTTCTTTTTAGCTCTCTATTGAACAAAAATTGAAAGGCGTGACAAAAGGTGATAGACATGTCAGTAGGTTTTACTGGAGAATTATCAAATGACTGAATAAAAAAAAAATCACATTGCAATTGATTAGGTCAGTCTAAAAAGTTGTTAGGTCCTTAATTCTCTCATCTTGCTCAGTGAGTGATTTCTATTAAAGTAATTTTATTTCTGTCTGAGGTATTTGTACTGTCAAAATCAAGCCATATAGAAACAGGATATTGCTAGATGATCTGACATTCTGACTGAATTTTGACAGGCAGTCATCTGTTGGGAAATACGCCATAAAAAAAGCTATGTGATTTACAAAGTGTGAAAGTAGGCTACAGATTAAATGAAGGAAATTGCATTTGAGACATAGCAGGCATGGAAAAAACTTTAAAAGTTGAGGTAGAGCAGGAAACAGATTAATAAGATTCCAGGTCAAAAAAGAAAAAAACCCTACAGTAAAGGTTACAATTTTATCAAGGAGAAACAATATTTACAGGTTCATTGTTTTTTGCCATTAGAGAGAGCACACCATTTTCCCTCCCTATTTTCATTGCACTGCAACTACAGGTCTTTACAACATGTATTATTGATAATCTTTATGAGGATTTTAATGTATCAAAGTGAAGTGCCTTGCTGGAATCTGTATCACAGTAAAGGATGTTGATTTTTTTTTTTTTTTTTTTTAGTTAACTAGGAGAGATTTCTATAGAACTGTAAGGTTTTTATAGAGTATATTAATTTCTAGAATGGCTATGTGTATCACATTATATGTTCAAAACATACTAACCCTGCCATGTAAAAAAGTGGGCAGGTATTTTAAAAGTATGATTTTATTGTGGATTAAAAAAAGCCGTTTAACAAAATCTCACACAAAGTCCCTTAGATTTTATCATGGATGACTAACATACCTAATATTAAGCATTAAAATCCAACATCATTTCATTTCTTCTCTTCCAGACTAGATTTAGAATTCTGATCCCAAAACAAATGAGAAAGGTTAAGAAGAACCCCAAAACTGAAAAATAACCCAACCCTACTTGAGGCGGGGAGAAACATAAAGCATTTTACATACAATTATGAAATCTTCTGAATTAGAAATATTGTTACCTGAGAAAAAGTGCACACCTCTGTCTATCTCATTACAAAGAAACCCCTCTGTATCAAAGCATAGCTCTTATCATAAGAGATCCTCGTCCAGTTTTGCAGGACTGATTGTATGTCCAGATCAGGTTTTTGAAGACTATAATGGAATGGTGTTTTCAATAAGAGTATCAGGTTTTCACAAACTAGTAGAGAAGCACGCAGAATTCCCTTACTCATGTTATCACTGTGTTAGTCCTTGCACTCTAAATGTATTATGAGATGGCTTTTTTAGCAAACCAGGTGTGAAAACTCCCCACAAGTCGATTCATTTCTTCTGTTGGAGCCATGTTTATGGTTATCATTTAAACAGCATTTTTTTTCCTTTGTGCATGTCACAAGAATTAAATAAATGGAAACAAGACAACTGAGTTCCAGGTATTCAGGTATTCTCTTATTTATAGCTAAATATCAATCATTCTATATAAGTGGTCTGAAGTATTGTGTTTTATGAACTACTAAATTTAGTTTATCTGAATGCAACACTTGGTGTCTCTAATATTTGAAACTCAGAAAATTGTGCCCAATACCTCTATAAGCATTCTCATTGCAAATGGTAAATGCCCACCTAGGAATGAGGAAATTCCATAGTTATTCACTGTAAGCTTGTGCAATAAATCCAAAATGCTCAGCTGAATTAATAGGAGACTAGAAGGAGAGTGCCAACCAAGGTACGATTTCCACATAAGAGATCTGTTCTTCACATGCACTGTACTTTTTGTCTCTTAAATAGAGTGCTGATCGTCTTTTTACAAAATTGTGAACATATAATAATTCCACTGCATTTTTTTGTCCTGAATCCAGCTGGTCTGCCACATAGTATTTTTTTTTTAAATAGTACCACGTATGTAGCCTTCAGCATTACACAATTAAAAGTAAAGTAGCACATAACTTTCTCTTTTGTTAACTACAGTGACTTCTGTTTGACATTTATTAAGACAAGGAAGAGGTTGTTGTCCTTACCTTTTTTTTTGTCACCTGTTTGAGGTAACAATTCTAGGAAGTTGTAAAAGTTATAATTACATTATGACATTCATTATGTATTCTTACTTCAAAGGAGAAAAAAAATTGCGTGAAGTAACATATCCTATTAATCATAGAGATTTGAATCCATCTAATCTTTTTCTATAATTTTGGCTAGACATCTATTATAATGTCAAATACTATTAGTGAAGCTTTAGCCACTCAATACGTGCAACACAAGTTCTTGCATGAGAATTGACACAACAGAGCTATAAGACAATAAAAGGGCAGCAGGGCCTGTGGCCTCTGCTCTCCAACTCGATAATGTGAAGAAAAAGCGAATTCACTGGGAGCTGTCAACTCTAAAACATCTCAGTTCAACGTGATTTCACCAAAGATCAAATGGAAAAGGCTAATCTTGTTTTCTAGACACTTAAATCCCATTTTCCCAGGCAGATTTACCGCAGGTTCATCTAAATGTGTCTTAAGCAGAATATCTTATTCTGAAATGTCTTTTTTTTTTCTAATACAATGGGCACAATAGCACTGAATACATCAGTGTCACAGTTATTGTTTCCAAAGATCAGTTAGAAGGCCACAAGACATCTATGGAAAGTAAAAAGTGTGTTGTTAACACTCTTACAGTATATTTATATTTTATTAAAATATTTATTTACACTTGCACATCAGAAATTTTCAGTTTGATATCTTCCCACACTTGTAATCATCCTATATAGGTAGAAAGCAACACAAACCTTTAGCAGTTTTTTTTTCTAGAGCCTTTAAGTTCCTTTTTGCTGTTGTTTAAATAATAGATTGACACGAATGCAATTTACTAATACTTGGTGTTTTGTGCATGAAAGATATCCTGCTGCTCAGTCACATACATGTCACCACAACAGTTAAAATGAGATGAATAGACCATGTAGCCATAATTGCTACATAGTTGCTTGAGATTGATTACCTACAGAAAAACTGTAAAGATCCTGCAAATATGGGATTTAAGTAGGTATTTTCCCCTTTTGGCTTCCAATATTTAACTCAGAAAGAATAGCTTTCTCCTACTCTAAAGATTTGCCGTCTCCATTTCCACAATGTTTCCCATTCCCCTTCAATAAGATTTTATTTTCAATTCAAAGACCAAAGTGCTAAAATGAAGTAAGACCTATACTGTACTTAATTAGCAGAAAAAATTACCAAATATTTACCTGTGAATCTGACTCAAGTCACAGTGTTTTTAAGTTACACTTTGGATGTAATTTAGAGCCTTGTGTTCATTATTTGTTCATTATTTGCCTTGGGGATGGGGATGAGGGGGAAGGCAATATTCCCATACTAATAAAATCCAAAATTTACTAAAAATCAGTAACAAAATTTTCCACTATCCTCAGTGAGAAAGATTTGTGCCTAGTGTTTTGCTTTTTAGGCAGAGAAGTACATGATGAGGAAATCTAGGGACATTTTGGTTTTACAAATCTGTTGGTCTTGGCAAAATTGACAGCAACACAGCACCGGTGCTTTGTGTTGCAAAACCAGGCTCTGATTCTCCATCAAGTTCGGTCCTGTATTGAAAGCAAGGGAAGTGCTCCTTTTCCAACTTGGCATACTCAGCAACATATCTTTCTATTTCTTCATTCTATAGGAATGAAAATGTAATTTAAGGACAAGATGAGGCTTACAGTAAGCTGATTCTGTCATTACAAAAGTGCTTTATTTTCCATTTAAAAATTAGTCTTTATTTTGAATAGAAGAAAACAAGCCAAGAATCTTGACAATTTGTACTATTTTAACCAACAGGTCCCAGAAAAATACTTCTTTTCTGACTGTGGAAACTTACAGGTGTGTACATTCAGGAGTAGAGGGCAAGGTTTAACTGGTTGTTTTCCCTCTGTTAAAAAAGGACTTTTTTTTTCTATATTTTGCTCCCTCCCAAGCACAACCAATGGAGCAGGGAATTCCTCATATACCACTGTATGCCTCTGGAAATATTTATACCTAGTTCTGAAAGCAAAACAAGAAAACCACCAAAATATTCCTCCTCCCTTAAATAAAGCATGCAAATTAATGTTTTGCAGCTTCAAAGAGGAAGAATAGTAAAAACAAGCACTATACAACACGGGAAATTTGCTAAAACCTCAGGATTTTTCTCTTCAGATACCTAGCATTAGATTTGTTTTTCTGTTAAAAGAAATGTAATTAGTCCTTTTTGAACTTCATATGAATAAAAATTCGTGGAAGGGATTTAGCAGGGTTTGCAAAGCCATAAAGGCCAACAGAAGCAGGGAATTCTTGCCAGCCTCCGTAAAACTCCAACAATACTGTTAAAAATCACTACTGGGAACCCACAGCAAACCACCAGAAAGCATGAGCCAAAAACCAAAACCACATATACCAAGTTTCTTTTCTTGGTATCACATATAATGTAATAAGTACAAATTGAGAAAGATGGGAGTCTATTATTTTCCAGGTTAATGGACAGTGTACTACCTCAGCCCATAAACTGAAGGCACAGGAGATTACAAGATTGAACATTTAGTTTTAAGATTGCATATTAAGTCATTTTTATGACATTGCTTTGACCAGGCAGAGAAAAATTGTGAAATCGATCATTTAGTCTTGCAAAGAAAATGCAATCCTAGCCAAGGACTTTTTTGTGTGACTACAAAATTCAATTATTTGAAAGGAATTTGAAATTGGGACAAAACCCTCCAACTTTCTGGCTGTGAAAATAGGGAAAATATCAGAAACAAACAAACAAAAGCATTCATCAGAATAAAGAGACCTAATAAACTAGTAAATAAATAATGAGTGATCTCAGTTAAGACAAAAAAAAAAGTTAATAGAAAGAAAAAACCAAGCAGTTAACACATGAAAATATCTTTACTTTCTCCATTAAAAATAAATAAAGCAGCTTTTTTACATCTCTTGTTACCATAGTATTTTAACTTAAATAACTACAGAATGAGAAATAAGTAATCAAGAGAAGAGACAAGAATAGTAACAGTATTCGATTACGCGGCATGTATCAAATTAGATTAATTATTTTGCTCATGTGTTACAGAAGTACCAGAATTTTCTTTTTTATTTTCTACTTTAAAATATTGAATATGAAAGATATTCTTGTCCAATCAGAATAACTATGAAAACTATGTAAAATGCCAATAAAGGAAAGATCTGAAAGAATCTGAACAAAAGAAGATTCAAAATTCTCTCTAATGCAATGTATTAATCATTTTAAAAGCAATCAAATCAACATATAATTTCCTTCATAGATGATATTGCTTGTATAGGTTAAGTGAGAAATAATAACTTATTTGAACCAAAAGTGACTGAGAAGAAATAAAGATGAAAATCATAAAGACTATTTCAGACAGCTGTATCTTCACAGAAGTTTCTTTTTCAGGGAAGTAAGACATTTTTTCTAGAGGTAAACTCTGATATATTAAACAAAATGGTTTCCTACTTTCAGTTTCCTTGTTAGGTACCCTCAAATATTTCTGGGATAGATGCAGCTTGTATGTTGAGTGGAAGCACTGGGGGAAGTAGGTCTTTCTAGCCTGCTATCCTGACCATTTCAGGGTCCAACAGCAGGAACCTGAGGAAGCTGAAAGCAAGCACATAGCTGTACTTTCTCGGAATATTATCTAAACCTCAGAAAGATGCAGCTTAAAAACTTCTTGAGCAGAAACATTATCTATTTTTTTAATGTAACAGTTCTCCTTTTTCTTCCAGGAATCTGAACTGTCATCCTTTGAGATCATGGAGATTTTCACTATCCGTAACACCATGGGGCAACCCAATAAGCTGTGTGAAGAAACATCTTCCTTGGTTTTCTCTGAATACTATTAATTTTATTTTATGCCTCTTATTCTTATGAAGGAACTGAAATAAATCCCCATCCACCATTTCCTCCACAATTCATTTCGTACAACTCCTTCCATATATTCTTTAGTTTTTTTTTTTTCTTGAAAGGTCCTAGTCAATATGATTTTTGCTCATGCAAATGATGGTTTTATACATTTGATTATCTTTGTCATCAAGATAACCTAAACCTTTTTTCATGCATAATTGAAATTAATAAAAAACAATTCTGTACAGTTCTTGTATGTTTTTTACAGATAAAAATAATCACAGTGGTGTTTTCTATTTGACTTCTTTATTACATCCCTAATAATTTTTAACATGGATTTCTTGCTTTATTAATAATCATGAAGTCAAGAAATATTCCCTACATAGTTATTGAAATTTTATCCTGAAGAGAAATCTAAACAAACAAAACTTGGATATTGATATTAAATAAATATTATATTTATATTACTTATATGGATATTAAATATGATGTGGCAAGACACACAGATTTTTGTGCCATTCTATGACAATTCTAAAGTTACACATGCTTTGCTAAAGATCTAAAGTAGAAATCAAGCAATGTTTGAAAAAAAGTGCTCAGTTTGCTAATATCACAAAATCTGCCCTTGCTAAGAAGTAGTGTTAGTTCTTCCAGGACAGGATACCAATGCTGCAGCAACTTGCTCTTCCTAAAGTCTTATCTGAGTCATGCAGACCATCCAGAATCTTCTTCAGAAAAACACACAAATACTTTAGGCTTTCATTCTGTGGACAAGAAAAGGCTCAGCAACCTAAAAGTGACTACCAGTGCTATTGCTGCTAGAATAAGATCAGGCACTCCTGCTCCTGTCACGCCACATGGACCCCACAGCATTTTGCTGTGTAATGGAGAGTAACTTCTATTAATGCCCTCCATGAACCAAGGCTTGCAGCAGCAGAGGCATCCTCTGCAAGGGCTGCTGATGTTGTATCAGTCGGTGCCCAAAGAGCAACTGATGGCCACATCTGCCACAATCATTCAACCGACGGTCATTTCTGGAAAACTACATTCATAGGAAAAGATGTGTATATAGGAGATAAAATGTTCAGTTGGGTTGTGGTCAAGATGTTTCCTGCTGCCAGCTCAAAAGATTTACTGTTTTCAGTTTGGGTTTTCTATTATACCATAAAAGATAATCTTAAGTGGTCTTCACTTTGAATTAAATGCTAGTTAAAGAGCAGAAAATCTTAATAGGCCAAGCAAAATGGAGTCTTATTGCAAGCCCAGTGTTGCCTTTGCTTCAGACATTTGGGTCCAGAAAGCTTAAAACTAATGAAAACCCAGGGGTAGAAATGAGAACATTTAATGTATCAGAAATAAAAGACAACCAACAAACTAAAGCAAGTACTAATAAAAAGAAGAGATCAATTTGTAATCAGTGAGTGCAACACTCATGGAAACAAAGCATTACTACAAGTCCTGCAGTTAGATCTAGATATTTTTGAAGACATGTTTGAGGTTAAAAAAACAAGCTAACAAATACTTACATATAGTGTTATGCTGGTCTGATCAGCTTTAAATCTGGAAAACCAAAAAATTTATTTTATTCCTTTCCCTTTTCCAACTCACTGTAATATTTCCCAGTAAAACAGAGTATTTACATATCAGTGCTGTGTGCATTTTTAAATCAAATGACCTTGCTCTCCATTGCACACAAAATGTGTGGCAAGGATCTAAAAGGCCTATTAGCCTTTTTTCAGAAGGTATAGGTATGAACATGTCATATTTATTAGTACTTTTTGGCATCAAAAATACTTGGCAAGAGAGGCTATAAACCAGAAAACATTTGTTACTGTTCAAGCTCATGGCACCAAAATTTGTTAGTAGTATGGTCTCTGAAATATCAGCATACTTTTAACTGTGTTTATCTTACAAGTCCTGTACATTTCAGGTAAGAGCTCCTGTGACACGAATTATCAAACTGCCACTTGTGGCTTCCTGTACTTCCACTTCTCTGCTTCTCCTTTTCAGTTGCCCAGCATGGAACATCCATACGAGTGCAGTTCAAATGACATAAATGCATCCATATGCACTGGTGAACTCACAAGGTGAGTTGTCCAAGTGAATAGTAACCAAAAAGGAGGTCATAAGTCTCACTTTTTGCAATTTTTTATTTCTTGGTTAGTATTTGAAGTGCCTCTTAGGCACTACCTAGAAAGAAGAGCTCTGAAATAAACACTAAAACTGTGAATTTTATAAAAATGAAATTGAATTATAAAGAAGAGTCAAGAGGTTCTATTAGTTTTTTGGAATACTCTGGCATTAGATGCTAATACATGTAAATATATGTTGAACTATACATTATGCCATATTGACCACTATGACAAATGTTTTATGATGGCAATTATATGTGTGATCATGACTGAAATTCATTAAGTTTTTTTCCACTCAATTATTCTAATGTAATAATTTAAGAGTAACTAACAGCTGCTATAGAATGAAAATGTTCTAGTAGTGTGATCTTCCAAAAATTCATCTCACCACGAGTTCCCAGATTACTCTGTGTATTGCATTCTGCTTGCACATTGCAAGTGTTGTTCCAGAGGAATTCCTGTGTTACAGACATGATTCCTGGTACAACATGGTGCTCACGGGGTGGCTGGGGTGCAGAGAAACAGGAGGCATTCATTCCTACTATAAATAAGGAAAATTATATTCAGGATATCATCTACCTAGAGATCTATCTCTGCTAGAGCAGGACAGGAAATTATTGTACTGTTTTTTAATGGATGAAGCACAGGCCTAATACAAAAGACAATATTGCAATTGTAAGAGAGGAAAGCAACCATCGTGGTTGATTCTGTAGCGAAAAGAATGCTCTTGTTTGATACACACCACTGCAGCTGGTTACTGCAGTGTATGCTCTGCAGAAAATAAAATAGAAGAAAGAATGGACTACAAGAATAGACAAAACTCTGAGACTCTGAAGCTGCCTGCCACAACTCTGCTGGAACACATCACACACATCAGCTAGAGGGACTTCACAGATGAAGACATCTTAAGAACTTAGCATAAGAGGGAATTCCTAAAATTCACCTTGAAAATCTTTCTGCAAATGGAAAAAAAAAAAACCCCAAATCAAACCAAAAACTCCCAATCAAGTAGGAATTGGTTTCTCCTGAGTACCTGACCATTTTTTACAATTTCTCATGAAAAAGAAAGTGTAAGATGAAGGCTTCTCACTAAGAGTGATAATTTGTCATTTACAAAGGAGAGCAGCTAGAAACAAATCACAACCTCAGTGCAAGAGGTGGTAAGTGCAATACAAGTAAGCATAATGACAGAATTAGAATTGGTGAAGCACAGACTCTCCTGCACCCCCTTCTCATTTTCTGATTTCTAATGCTAGGAGGCTCAGATAAGAACTTAAAATAGGAAGAAACATTTTTCAAATCATTATAGTGAGTTTATTTACTCTATATGAATCATTAAATATTTGAAAAAGTAATGGTAACAACATCAAGGAGAAGGCATTTAGTAAAAGCAACAAGGTACAACAATGCTAGGCCATGAGTTAATGAACCTCAGTTTGCTGGCTGTAACCTCTAAAAGACAAAGAAAAGATGTTGTAGGGGTCAAACCCAAGGATTAGAGTGATTTATTGCTTAAGCATGTATGATATATAGGGTAAAGCAATTATCAGGGCATTCAAATTAGTTTATATGTGCTAGAATCATGTACAGTAAATCATTAGAATTTCTACAAACCCTAGATAATTTTCTAATACAAACAGAACCAGGCCCAACACACAATCTTTCCAGGAGACTGCAGCTTAAACACTGAGCCAGAAACAGGTTACCTAGGGACCAGTAAGGATGGCTTGTTTATATTATGGATGAGCAGAGGACATTTGCAAGCAACACCCACTCACTCACTCTCATATATCACATACACAGTACGCTGAAAGGGATAAATGTTCAGCAAACTCAGTATAATGAGCCAAAATTAGTAGTAAAGGGGTAGTGCTACTCCCAAGAGATGGAGTGTTTATTTGCTGTGTGGGCCTGGGAACTTAGGTCATATTCCCACTCTTACAATGACAAGCAGCATTACAAAAATGGGTATCTTCTGAAGTGAAAAGCAGCCTATGTGGTCCACTGACTACTTGAGTTCCTTTAAAAATAAATGGTAATTTAAAGTCAGCGCTGACCTGTAAGTCCCCATTCCTTCAAGGAAAATGAATAGTGGGATCTAATCTATGAGGGACCAAGATCCATGTATAAAAGAGATAAAACATTGTCAGCTATAAAAATTAAAGTTAAGCTGTGACAATCAGTAAAGGCAGGAATGCCATGTCTCATCCAGCTTATCCTGAGTAACTTACATTTTCAGTGTAAGACTGCACTAGTATCCACTGCCAAAATGTGACATGAGATACAAAAGTGATGCAGTTAGAAAAATATATCCCTATTTTCAGCAGTTTTCTTAACGATATAATGAAAACAAATGAAATAGCAATGTGAATAATATATAAACCACATACAGAACTGTATCACAGTTTTTCTGTCCATCTGGTTTTCTGTTGTCATCCTACCTTTAACCAGTTCATGCATTACAAAAGCTTCAAGGGAACAGAGACCTTTTAAAATACCATAAAAAAAATACATTCAACCCCACTGTTTGAACTAGTTGTTTAACTTCATAAACATCTGTACAATCACAGGGTTTCACACAAAAAGAAAAGAGAATAATGAAATTAATTGGAATATTTTTTCTAAAGTTTACTTGAGAAAACTGGAGCAAAAAAAGAACTGAACCACTAATAACTAATTTACAAGGTGTAGCCAAGAATTCAACATATTTGCTTTACATAGACTACTCTAAATTGTTTACAGACAAATTTAATAGTGATGCTTTTTCTCTTTACTACTGCCCCAGCCCTTGAGAAGAAAATATAGAAGCTTCAATAGTCAAAACATGTTTTTCTCTAGTCACTCTTTCCATAAGAAAAGGTTGCAAAAAAAACGGAAGCATGTGAAAATTTGAGAAAGCAGTAGCTCAGAGATAAAACCTACATGAAAACTTAAGTCAAATTGAATAATTTAGTTGGCTTATGCCTTGAATCAGCTAAATAAGCATGTAACTGGAGCAATATAGACACTTTATCCCAGCAAAATATCCATTAACCACCATGACTGGGTGACTCAATCTAGAATTGCTACAAGTTCTCAGGTGTAAATGCTCATCCTAATTTCACTCCACCATCTCTTGCCGACTGAATATCCTGATGTTTCACCTGCACACAGCGAGAGACACCAGCACAGCTGTGTAAAAGAAGCTCTTTTCTTCCAAATTTGGCCAAACTGGCACACTGGGATAATGTCAGAGAGAGCATTTCTACTCAGCATTGAAAGTAAATTTGTATCCTAAACAATTGTTGAATAAAGAGCCTCACTCTTCCCATTAACCCACTATTTGCTACTCTACAGATTAATCAGGTTTATGCTCTTAAAACCCTATTTTGTTACCAGCCTCCACTTAGCAGTGAAAAGACCTATAACATGGAGACTTATGGCTATTTGATTGACTGTCCAAACTACTTTGCCCAAAAATGGATTTAGGCTATTTCTAACAGGACTCTCAGTGGCACAGGAGCACTAAACCAAAAAAAGGAATGTTTTGAAAGCATTCAGCCCAAGGCTGGAGGGACATTAAACTCACTATAAAAATCTCATTGTCAAGGCCCTTGAGAGATCATCACACCATGGTTAACTAACTTTAAATAAAAAGAGGTAAAATGTTGCTGAAGACTGGGACAGAGACTGTACTAAAATCCCTGATTTTGTTCAAATTTTTGGATTAATTTCCCTTGCTGCCTGATCCAGCAGATGCAGTGATAAATTCCAGATCATTTGGCAAAATCCTTTCTTCATCTGAGAGATGCCTGAAATTGACCAAACTAAGTTTTTTTCTTAGGTAACATCTTTTATTTATACCTAATGCATTTTTGTAAACTGAGATTTTATGGAACATGAAAAACCCAACACAGCTAATTACCATACCCACAGCTGCACAGCTAATTAAAACCATGGAGATAAATACTGTCTTTGAAATCACAATTTAAGCTACTGTTTTCACGGTAACCTAAGGCAACAAATATTTAGTAAAGTATATCATTCACTCCCAAGAGTTAAAATGTGACAGTGAATGTATTTTTTATTCACAGTCTGGGAGGCCAAGCAGCTCCTGCAAAGTACTATTTTGAAAAGAATTTTTGAAACAATTACTGTTGAGAGAAGAGTCACATAAAGCTGCAGGGGCACCAGCACAGGCACATTCAAAAGGTTTTGAAGTGGCCAAACTTCATGTACAGAGAAAGGCTAAACATTTCTTGTTTCTGGGTCGCAGGCGATCAAGACCTTTGACCTTCAAGCTATAGATCTCTTATGCAGGCAAATTACTTACACTGCAATACTTCATAAACAACAGAAGCCCTATGTGTCCCACCAGGCACTACAAATAAGGTGGGGTTACACTCGAGGTAGATTGGATTTGGATGGAAATGAGCCTCCCTGGGAAGTCTGCTTAAGCCTTTTAAATAATGCCTGATCAATGGCATGGCAATTTAGTTTCAGAATTGTAGATAATGATGCTGCTTTGCTATTTTAGGAACTTAGCTGGTATGAGTCAGCACAAATATTCAATTTAGATTTTTTTTTTTTTAATTAGAAATATTGCATAATAGGTGAAACGGAAAATATATCCATTATCAATTTCTAATTTGTTTGAGTGGTTTTTGCTTTAGATTAATTCAGTATTTTAGTGCTTTCTCTTATGTATTCATAAATAAGTACTTAAAATACGATGTGGAAAGAGCAGAAAAATGCAAATTAGAATAGCACTTTGTCTAGGTAAGTCCAATTCTTGTTGGCAGTGAGTTCTGTACCATTTCTTAGTTTTATGGATTCAGAGTGTAAACCAAAAAAAACCCATGTTTTAAGGGGCAACTAGAAGCCCACATTTCCACCAGGAGAAAGGAACAGAAGCTCTAATTATTTCACTTTTCTCCAACAAATAACAGGCATATATAACCCTGTTATGTTTGCAATAGATGTTAGAGTGAGAAATGGGATTGTTCCTGTTGGAATGATGACTTTCAACCTCTAAGCTGCATTATCTTCTATTTATTTTTCCTTCAATTCAGCTTCTTTAGGAAACACCTTTGAGCACCAAGTTTTAAGAGATATGCCAACATCCAGTACTTTATATTCAGTGGGATACACAGAATGAAGTCACAGGACAACTGCCCATGATTCAATAGAACTTTGCTCAGCTTAGAAAGAGTGAGCTAATGTGAATATTTTCCTTTTCTTCTGCTGTTTTAACGCCTGGTATGTGATTCAGGCTGTTAGAACACTAGCAATAACAAACATTTAGGTGTGCTCCAGCCATATTAAGCACATCGATATATATAGAGTTGTGGTCACTTGCCTGAGATGCAGAAGTCACAAGATTTGTCCTTCCCCTCAGGACAGTAATAAGTAACCAAATTCAGACTGCGTTTTTAATGTTTTTCTAGAGCTGAAAGAGCTCCTGAAACAGCAACTAAATGTTTATTGGATCAAAAACAGGGAACAGAATTTAAAAATACATTTAAGAGTTACTGAATGGAAAACTCATTTAGGAGGTGGGAAACTAACATAATTTTCTTATTTTCAAGGTTTAGACAACAGAAACCCTCTCTTGTCCTTGGACAGGTAGTACAAAATTAGACAGTTAAGTTACCATTAATTCTTACTTAATAAACACTTGGCTTTTTTTTTTTTTTTTTTAATATCAGAGTTGTTTAATTATAGAATAACATTTTAAGATTGAGAAACAGCTCCCTCTTTGTTGTATTTAATAAGAACTCCCTCTCTCCTTACTGCAAGTGCAAATACATTTGGACCAACTGTTTTGGTAACTTTTTCCTGTTCTGGCCAAAATTTTACCTGCACATACACATCCCAAACTGTTGGGCTGTACAGAACCCAATAAACACAGCACATAACCCAATGAAGTAAGATAAAACATTTTTCGGTTTTGTGATCTCCTCCATTGAATTTTCCAGGAATCAGGAAGAGTGACTTGTCGGAAATTTGACTGCACAGAAGAAAATTCAATATAAAATTGCACATCAAAATAGACTTAAAAAAAAGTTTAACACCCACAGTGCTGTTTGTTAATTAGATGCTAACCAGCCAGATGTGGTGAAGAGGTAGGGAGGGAAGCCAAAGTTCTCCTTTCTGTGTGTTCTTTCCCTATGTTTAAACTTTACTCATAAAAAAGAGAGAAAAAAGTAGAATTGCAGGTTACAAATTAGTATGTTTTACACATTTAAAGTTATCACAGAGTTTTAGTAAGAGTAGAAAACATGATAACAACCTAAAATGAATTATCGACACTACAATCTCAAAGAAGAAAAACACCTTTCTAATGCCATATTTCCACTCTGAGAAGAAAAAAAGAACACTCTTCACAGGAAGATCTCATTTCATTAATTTTTTCTCTTCACTTACTCCATTAGTTTTCCTTCAGTTACGGATTGTCAGCCGAGGTACAGTTTCTTTCATTTGACCATCCAATTTGTCTCGCTTTAAAAAAAGCAATCCCCTAACTAAAATTAATTGGGGCACTCAAATTGCATTAGAAAACATCTGCTACACCTATAAAAAAAGCCTTTTTTAAAAAAAGTGTATCAAAGTAGTATGATTGCCTGTATTTTGACCCAATCATCAAATCCCAAAGGATTAACATAACTTTTCACAGTTCCAGAAGCCTCCCTGGATCTCATTCTCTCCCCCTCCTAATTTCAGAAATATGTCCACTAATTAAAAATCCATCAAAAGGCAACTAAAACAATTACTTTCACAGTCTCTGTATGGCAGCTATTTAAAACTGGTTTCCATTTGTAAAATCTTATTTCTGCAAGAACAATCCCCATTAGTAAATTAGGTAGGGTTAGACACAAGGAAATAGGAAGACTCATTCACTGAGGTGAAGTGGTTTCAGTAACAGCTGTCTGGCTTAGGAGCTGGACAAGGTAATAAGCTGGAGGGATTTCAGTGGTGAGGAAGAGAAACCATAGGCCAGACTGTAAAACAGAGCACTTGTCATAACAACAACAGAGCTTTACTGACTTTGCTTGCAATTTGTGGTACATAAATAACAACATATTTACTCCTGTTGATCTGTTTAATTTTACTGAAACATTATTTCTTCCAGCATACTGAGATAGATTTCTTTTTAATGTAAACATATTTCTTGCTTGTGATCTTAATGTTATTTTTCCCTTGATTTTTCTACTTCATGCTATTCTTTTACTTAAAGGTTTTATGAAGTCAACTAAGCACTTGAATGAGTAAACAAGTTTTCAGTAAAGTATTATACATCATAAGACTTACTCCAATCAAATAAGAGCTTTACCAGTGAGGATAATAAAAATCAGATGCTAAAAGCACAAGCATGTGTATGAAGCGCTTCCTTAACAACCCATGGACTAATTCCTTGTAAGCTTTTCAAAACTCCTTTAATACTCACTATAGGAGAAATTTTGTCATCAAAATAAATATTATTCACGTTAGTTCATAACATTAAATAATATTGCATTAATGATTAAATGTCATCTGGTTTAAAACAGTCTAATATAGGTTAAGTACAATTTGATATTCTTCCAGGGACCAAATCAAGTTCCTTTTGGAAAAAAGAAAATACTGCCCAAACTTCTTTTGCTTTTGTCTCCAAAGTTTAATCCATGTTTTCTGGCTGTATTTTAATTTAAAATTAGTACAAACATCAGCCATTTCTGGCACCACAATTTCTCTCACAGAGAGTATTGCCTTGTTACCTTTAATCTCACTTTTTTTTTTTTCCTAGAGTATTGAAACATTCAACCATTCCAATAAAAAGAGAGTCAGTCATTCAAATTCCTCTACTATAGAGAAATGAGAATGCCAGGACTGAAGCACATTTAAAGTGAAACAGGTACTTTCACTTTTACTACTTAAAAAATTCTTTACTTCCTCACCTCACTTCTACTTACTCCCTATGGCTCCTGTGTAGCACTGTAAAATAAAAGGAGGTGAATTTTAACTGAACACAGTGACAAAAGACCCTCCTAAATTAGGCTGGTTTTCAGGAAACATAAATTCACCTATGTGATTACTGTTCCTGAGGTCAAACAACATCAACAAACTTTTATACAGAGCAGTAATCCTTTAATCAGGGCTTAGGTGGATATTAATCTATCTTTACACAGGTATAGACTGTCAGAAACAAACAAATAAACCGACAAAAATTGTTGTATTAATCAAGAAACTAACCAATAGAGAAACACTCTACTTACACCTCCTCTGGGCAGCTGTACTTCATCAGCACACAGGAATCAGGAGCAAGTGTCAACACCTGAATCTTCCTTCCCTGCTGCCCAGGAGAACAGTGATTGACTAGAACAGGAGAGAAGATTAAAGACAGATGATTCTTAATTCCTTCCAGAATGAAATGAAGGTAATAACTCTGCATGGAAACAAGGTTGAATAATACAGATCATCAAAGCTAATATTTTCCTTTTGTTAACCTGGAGGAGCATAAGAACTTTGTACATTGTTTGACAATGCAGAGGAATTTCCTAACAGAAAAATTTCTGCCAAAATAGTGAGGGTCCAATTTCCACAATGTGGTGAGAGTTCTTCCCACGCTGTATTAGAACTTCTCTATAATGCATTTATTTTCATTATGAGAGTAACTGTATCCCCCAGCAAGCCACAAGCATGATTCCACTGGATTTGGCTTCAAAAGACATGTAAGTACATGCATAACTTTATCAGTTATCTAGTATTATTTGCTTTACAAGGTATGTTCTAGTAAACTGCAGTCATACCTAGGAACTAGGCTGGACTGGAGTGTGTCTGAGCACGACTGTCCAACAATGAAATTTGAATATTTCTAGCTCAAAACTATAAACCTTCAGAAGCTTGATTGCCAGCTTTTCTAGGTTAAATAAAAATATTGTATGTAGCGATGCTGCTTTATTACATTACCCTTCCTGTTCAAAAAGAGACCTGTCANACAACAAAAAAAAAAAAAAAAAAAAAAAAAAAAAAAAAAAAAAGAGAGAAAGAAAAAAAGGGTTTTGTAAGTGATTAGTACATATTGAAGACCAAAAAATTTAACTTGGACTTCTAGTTAGATGACTTACAAGAGGGCTACAGAACTGTGTTTCATCAGCTTTGCGATAAAGACAATTAAGTCTCATTTAAACCCTCAGGCTAAGTCTGTATGAATCTACATGGTTCAAATTGGAGGTACGAGACCAGGTCATGAAAGGAGCAGTCACTGTCCTTGCCCCAGTCATGTTAATTAATTTCTCAGTTTTGGGTAGCTCCAGGGTTTATGCACAGCTTTCCCTCCTTCAAAGTTAACATGAGACTTGTGACACAGGAAAATTAATGGCTTGGTCAATAACTGATACAGTGGTTTTCTGCAAATCAGCTATAGATTTTTATGTGACACATCAGTAGAATTTTTTGGCACACATATTTATGGTTTTCTTACTTAGATTTTCCAACTGTTTTGTTGGGGATTTTTCTTGGAACTATTGCCCATCATCCAATGGTGATTTTCTACATTTCATTACCTGGAAAAAAGAATATGCAGAGTGCAAAACCTTCTTCCTTCTTCCATGGAAAGACCTACGGCCTTGGTTTCATGCTCTCAGCATATTTCACATGGACTTAAATAATTTAAGCCCCTGAGCAACTTGCACACAAAACTTTGTACAATCATTAAGGAAACTGGGAGCTTTTTGAAGAGTCAAGGCAAAAAGGAGCTGACCTAAACCCATCAATAACATCTAAGTATTTTTAGGTATCTCTCTTAGGGTAGTGACCTTGTACTGTTATGTGTCTGTTAGTAATGAATATAACATGCTGGTATTTTTCTCTTACTCTTTTACATATGCAATATATAAACAGTGATACTTTTCTTTATCTCCTTCATAATCTAAACAGAGTAATTGCAGATTAGTTTCTAATGAGAAACATTTGTTTGCCTTTATCTGCTGAAGAGTCAGGAGGCGATAAAGACATATGTAATCATATTTTTCTGGAGATAGGTCCAACTTTAAGTAAAAAACACTCAGAATGGTTCTTGCCACTAAAAAAAAACCATGGCCTTGCTCTTTTTTTTATTACTTTTGATAAAGTTATATGAAGCAATTAAGACCAGTCTACAAAAAGATTATTTTCATATTTATATAGGCACCAATAAACCCCTCCATCATTGCTTTTTAATTAATAGGACTCTTTTGCTTGATTGGACTTCAGCATGGATGGCAAAAACCATTAGTCTCTTCAGTGTCCCTCTTTATTTAAGATCAGCAAGTGCATACTTTTTCAGTCCTTAATAATCTCCTTGTATAAGGTTAAACATGTATTTCAACATGTTCCTGAGATCTTTTGATAAATCACATAATCAAATTGCCCCTCCTTCATTTGAGAAAAGACCTATTTTTCAGGTCTTTATTTCTTGAAGTACTGACTTTGTATTATTTTATATATCTGTTAGCACTATAGAAATAATATTAGACTACAAAAGGAAGAGTATGATGACAGTTCTTGTACCAATAGCCTTTCTTAATTTCTCTGTGGTTTCAGGTTTTGCAATGGAGCTGACTATCACTTCTGATTTGGAAAAGTTTTTAGTAAGTAAATTGGTCTAGGTTTGGATATCTCTTTATTTTCCTTAATTGCATGGAGTGTGGGTAAAATCACCTCTATTCTTTCAGTTTGCAAGTGATCCTGTTACAGAATTAAAACAAAATACCACCACCACCAAAAATACCCCAAAACCAAAAAAGCAACTCACCCCCAAAAAACCCCAACTCCCCCTAAAAACCAGCCAGAGAAAAAAAACCACAAAACCAAAACCCCAACTCAAACACAATACAACCCAAATCCGCCCCTCAAAACAACAAAACCAAAACCTGAACTAATAACAAACAAAGAGATGAATCCTAATCTCACATAAATATTTGCCAATTCCTTTTGGGAATTTCTTTAAATTATTTTTATTTAAAATTCAGTTAGAAAAAAGCAAATCTTCCTTGATATCTCTAGAAAAACTCTCAAATATCTTATTATAAAATCTCAGAACTGCAGCTTCAGTTACTGCTGAACACCTAAAAATCAATTTCTCTACAGTTATTTGTTGTTTAAATATTTTTAAATCTATTTATTGTTTATTGAAGCAGACATACTGGCAATACACCATACAGTAATTTACCTCCTGTATTAGCATACCTAGCAAAAGAGCTCTCTCAGTTGTAGAGGATTGATATTCATCTCCTCCCATTTTCTGAGCATTAGCTCTTTCCAAAACTATTCAGTTTTCCCTGTTAAACATTGCTGTATGCTGCAAAATCATGGATCTGTGCTATTTTTATCCCTGTGAAGCACATTACGTGCTGAAAGCAACCCAGTGTGACAGTGTGAGGCAAGAGTGTCTCCAGAAGGGTGTTGAATGTGCATAAACACACACTTTGTTTTTCTCATAGCACCTGCCTAAATCCTGCTGCTGACACGTCAAGTGGTGTAAAACATTTGACCACGTTACTCTCCCATACATCTCTCTTCTTAATTCTCAATTAGACAAAAAAGTTGTTGACTGCTTCATAAATGTTTCTGGGCCCATACAACAGAAATGCTTTTCACGTTATTTTAAAGCAACCAGCAAGCGTATCTGCTCTTTATGTTCTTCTGTAATTCAAAGGACAATAAAATTGTTCAGCCTCTGCAATCGTTCAAAAGCAGCTTTCCTGGGGGCACTCAGACTCCTTCAGCTTTCTTTAGAGCCTCATTATAAATGTTTCCTGTCTTCTATCTGAGCAGCACATGCAATTCCTAATTGCAACTGCAATTCCTAATGAATCCATGAAATGGACAAGGTTTTAACGTAAAAATGAGTACTTTTGACCATTTTGCCTGCCCTCCAGGCATAACAGAATTAGCATTTTATAAGGATAGTGCATAGTAGATTCATCTAGAGAAAGCTTAAATTCTTCCTTATTTTCTTCTTGTTGGAGCAGCTGTTTAAAAATGTGATGGATTGCCTTCTTCACATATATGGGGAGTAATGTACAATGCAGCTTCCTGTACATAACTCTTGCTGCAGCAGGAGTCTATCAGACACTTTGGGAACATGACTTGAAAGAAAAAACTGCAAAAATGTGATTGTTAGGCTGAAGAGAAGAAAAGGAATGGTGGGCATGGAACCAGTGCTCAGATACATAAAAGAAGAAGGGATTAATATATTCTCTATATAGGCAGAAAACAAGGAAGAAAGAGATTTTCATTTGTCCTTAGAAGAATCCAGTGGTAGATCATAATTAAGGACTGAAACAGGTTGGAATGTGAAGATATATGGTGTATCTGTCTGGGGATGTTTAGTGCTACAGAAGCACCTCTCAGGAATCACACAGGATTAGCTGACCCTGTTTATGAAGAGTGGCTGAGCCTGGTGAGCTTCTAAGGTCCTTTGATCCCATACTTGCTGCCTTATTCTAACAGTGTTCAGTAAATTGGATAAACACCTTAAGTTAGTTATTCAGCTTAGTCAGATACCATGAAAAATAAAGGCAATTGTTAAATATTCTCAATATGCCCTAAGAGTTTCAGCTTTTTGTTCTTTTATTTTGGCATTCAGGGATTTTCTGTTTAGATTGGTTTCTTCCTGTACCATATGTTGGTCACATGATATGTGACCTGAAGTAGCTAATCCTTCAGGTAAGAAAGATAATTAGAAAGATAATAATGGAAGATTCAATGAAAACTTCTACTCAGTGAATGCCAGCTATCAGACCTATTTAACAGAGCATTTTATTATTTTGAGTACTTTGAGCTAGATAACGACAATCTCTGCTGATCCTCCTTGAAGGTGGGCTTTGCCTGCACTTACAAAACCTTAGCTTTAGACTGACCTAACCACATGACTGGGGGGTCATCTGAAAGCATTTTTGAAGCAAAAGACTGCTTTTCATTCAGTGAAAGAGATTTGCCAAGGGAAATTACTGTTGGTCTAATGCACCAACCACAATAAAATGCTTTTCTTATTAGCAACATGTTAGAGAATATGTATCAATTTCATTCTGGAATAAGGGTGCAAAACAAGACCTGACTGATCTGCTGCTTAGCTGAGATAAAGTCTCGTGCATTCAAATCAAAAACAGTAAAATCACAGGACATACTTACTCATAGCCCAGGAGAATGGCTGGGAGAATTAAGAAACCTTTGTAATTAGAAGTTATTAAATAGAACCTGACTGTCTACTAGAGAGATGATAGGAGGGGGCATGGTATTTTTATTAATGACAGGGTTTTTTCCCCCATTCTCCATCTGAAATACAATTTCCTCAGGCTATGAAGCTGTAAAATACTTAAATATTCAAGCCAATAGCAAAAGACTAGAAGTCCTTATTTCTCAGTCATGCCTTAGAAAATTAGGGAAATAATAAATACAAATGTAATGTAGTGCAAGGGATGTGAATTTAATCACACTAAAATAATTAACTTAAAACTATAGCTTTCAATCAATTAAAATGCATTTAATAATGTTGTGAGAAAGAGTTTTTCATTATATATTAATTAAGAACACTTCTTGTTAAAATAAGAGTGAAAAATCACCTCCAAATCCCCCACGTTCAGTGTGCCTTGGGAAGTTTTGAACTTCCATAATGCCTGCAATGGTCTTAAATTGTTATGTACACCACTAATGAAGAACATTTGTTATCATGTTATTTGGAGCTGTGAACTTAGTGGCTAAATATACGGTACAATTCTGCCAAGAATGCCAGCAACATTAATCACCATTCCTTCCACTTTCCCTATTGAAGGACAAAAAAATATGCTGAGGGCTCACAAGAACCATTTGGGCAAGTTCCCATCCTTTTCTTTTTCTTTTTTTCCAGGAGAAAATTTCTTTTTATTATGAAGATGGATGTTACCTAGAACTTTTGTAGGGCTTGAAGTATCATAAAACTAATTTCACCCACCAGTTTATATTTGCAGAGAATACAAATTTTTTATTTCTGTGAGTCAATCTTTGCCTAGAAATTTTAATTCAGGTGTTTAGGTGGATATTCACCTTTTCTCTGTTCTGAACAATAATTCCAATAATTGCAAAGTTGTTTTTTTGTTTGTTTTTTTTTTTTTTTTTACTTGTAATTGGAGTAGTTGAGTACCTCACACCTTAATTGAGTATTTTGGCATGTTGTGATATTCCTTGGGATATCTGAGGGAGAAAGTAATTTATTTGGGACCTAGGAGCCCATACGAATCTTCCTGGACAGTGCTTTCCCTTTCAAAAGTAAAAGGCCAAAATCTCCTTTGGGAGTTTTGAACTTCTTCTATTTACATCCTTCTGATCTGAGAAAATAACTAAGCAAGTTGTAATAAAATGTCCCACACTAATGTGTTTAGAGTAGGTTTTAGAACTGTAAATTACTGATTTAACTTAGGAATTTCCCACATCCATTTTGTCTTCACCAGCTCATTTTCTCCCTTGCTCTGTTCACTTCTACCCTCATTAAATGCTTGGAGAGTCAAGCTGTAAACTAGATCACTGAAAAAGCTCTGATTAGCAACACTAAAGATAACTACTAAAAAGGAGCTTTAATTCAGTAATAAAAGACCCCCCTTTATGTAAATTTTGAGTTATTCTGCACTAAATTTGGGGGAAAAAAACCTATACCCAGGCATATACATTTTTCTGTAATGAGCAGATACTTCTTACAATTGGGCAGCCTGGAGAGCTGGAATGGCAATGGCACTACTTCTCCAAGTTTCTGATCAGCCATGTAAGGAACAATCTAGTATTTACATCAGCAAGCGTTCAGATTCATACAGCACAAAGATTTCTCTGTAAACCACGGATTATTTTTTAAGGCAGAAGCCAGGTAGAAGCATGATTCCACATTTGCTTTTGGATGGCTTTTAAAGCTAGAAAAAATTATGTCAGGGAAAACAATAGGAACCAAACATGCTGAGTTATAGTTCTCTTCAGTCTTGTTCTCTGGCTAGTTTTACAGGGATAAAGATCCTGAGTACAGAGTATTGCAAGAGACAAGGGACAACACAGATTTATGACTTTTCTTATTTGATTATCCCACAGTTCTCAATACTGTTGCTGATTTATTTTAGGTCTTATGTAGTACAGTGATGTTTCTTCATGATGGCTTGCCTAACTGCAGAGGTCGACTGCTTTCTTTGAGACTGTGTGGCTCAGAAGGTCATGGGTGTTTTGTGCTTAGCTAAATCTTAAATTGCTAATGTCAGTGAGGATGAAGGGAATAACTGCAGCTGGTATGCCTTCCTTGTATGTGTTTTCAGACAGGATCCCTCCATACATTCCATAAATGCTTTCAAAATCGGTTCCCATTAAACAAACCAGCATGTGCTTAGGGATTTCAGTAGCTGGTGAAAAGTAATTTTCTTCCAATCAAGTCAGTTTTTAAAGGGTATGTGTTTCCTCTATTATAAACATGCTGTTATGCTTTGGAAGACAAAGCCCTAGTTCCCCTCTCCCTACTGCTCCCCCCCTTCTTGAGTATACTCCCTTGTTCTGGAATGCAAGACTTTTTATCCATGTCTTCTTTCTTTCCCAAGTCTCCAGTTATGCCACATTGGTGGGAACAGTGAAATCAGGCAGTGTATCACAACTTTCACTTAACAGCCACAGCTCAAAGCAGACAAAGATACAGAGTGCAGGACTGTTTCTTGGAACCAGGGAGTGTTCAAAAATAAAGTCTGTCTTCCCTTGCGCTACTTTAAATTCGTATTGCAAAATTTAAAAAAAGGTTATGAGATAATGAGTAGAATGATTAATAAATAATGAAGAGAATAAACACATTTCTTAATTTATGCTATGTAAAAAGTTACATTTCAGTGCAAATAAAATTATTGTAATTTTTAAAATTAGAATTATTTTTTCCACAACAAAAAATTAAAATGCTGTAGAATTGTTATTTCTAAAAGTACCCAAGTGAAAAAAAAATATAAGAGAATTTAGGAACTGGGGTGTCCCTGAGTTACTGCAGCCATGGTTTGTGAAGAAACATCTAAGAAACATCCAGGAAGATTGTTCTTTTTTTTTCTCATGACCCGGTTTTTATTCTTCACAGACTTCCGATTTGGATGAGAACCATGACAGTCCCTGAACACATGTCTAATTTGGACTGTAGTGCATGCCATAATATGTCCCAGCAGGAGGATGTAAACACTGCCACAGAGAGTAGCTCAGTAGAGGATATGAAGTAACAGTTTGTTTATGTTCCAGATCATGGTAACTTGAATACTCTTCTTTTCACATTTAGTAGCACTAATGATACCTCTTAGCAATATTAATGCCGTGCATTGCCAACACCTGGAGGCCAATACAGCACTTGAGAGTTCAAGGACAAACTACACAGTACAGTGCATTTATGGACCAAGCCTTATTGCCCATTAAATGGCTATTAAGCAGCATCAGAAAAGTGAAGTCTTTTCATCTGTGTGTGTCCGGCTTGAGGTTAAATTTCAGTTTTAAAGGGAACTTCTCTTTATTTCAGATGGAATGTACATATAATCCTTCTAGCTGAAAATCTAGTGCTCGTTCTGTCTGGATATGCAGTGTGGGAAAGTTGCTCATACCTATTTCAGATTTATGATCTCATAGTACATATTTTTAAAGACAAAATTTTTAGATTTTAATTTATGTCTTTGAGGCTGATGGTTTTGAATTCAGCAGATTGTTTTTAGTTTGTTTAGAACAAAAAGTCACCTAAGCAAGGGTCAGTGACAAAACCTCAGTTACAAAACATATAGTGACAACTAAAATTCATACTGCCTCAGGCATATTTTAGGAAAACTAAAAATCTCCTTTTCTGTTCCATATACTCTACAGAACACCTCTCCAAATTGTTGAAACTGGTGTAGTTATGGAATAAGAGAACTTAACTGCTTTTTCTGCCATGCAGTTTCAGCTGGTGAAGGATTCTTTTCATCCTGTTCTAAAGCACTTCGCAATTAAGTTTAAAAGCCACTAAACCCTCTAGGGATAAAGGTAGCTATTCAAGTGCAAGGTCATTAGGAAAACCTGAAATTTCCCCATTAGTTGTTATGCCTCCTGTTGGGAAAGGTATCTTTAAAAATGTGTTTTGAATGCCACAACATGTTAGAGGCAGCAGCCAAAGCCCAAAATTTAGTGTGTTAGTATTGATTTAATGGCACAATGGAAACTCAATTACAGACAGAAAAGCAATATGATAAGAGTACAAAGAACACGTTTCTTTTTAAATTCAGAATTGATGATTTAATTACTCAAATTCATCTGTTCCTCTGAGAACTCTGTAATGGGCCACAATTCCCTTCTTACCAAATTTGGTTTGGTACACAAGTGGCAACTACATCCATTCTTAATCCCAATTGCAGAAAATGCCTGGTTTCATTGAGCAGTTGCTAGCAGATGGTAACACTTCATCCAGCTCTCAAGAAGAACTGAGGCTACAAGACAATTCATGAACATGTCCTCATGAATGACATTATGACAGCAAGAAGGTTGTCATAATTCTCACCCTGACTGTAACTAGTTTTAAGGGTTGCCTTCATCTTCCTTTTAGTAACCATCTACCAAACCCTACTAGTAAACACTTATGGAGCTATTGCATTTTTTTCTTTCTGCAAACTAAAAGATTTTACCTAACTCTACTCTGATGAACTCATCACTACGAGTGGCTAACATAAATATCCTTTCTGGTAGATTAAAAATGGTGAGAGAAAAAAAATACTATAAAAATTTATTCCAAAGTACAAGTAGTTCTGGAAATTCAGTATGAGATCTTATTTTTAAAAATTCTTGATTCTTTTCTGAATTGGTAAACTCCTTGTCAGAATACATGCTGCTTCTACAAACAAGTTTATACAAAAAAAAATGTTTCTGGAAAAGGTTTATAAAACTAATTAAGCTAGCAGTTGAGTGAAAACATAGAATCCAAATCTTGACTTATAGTATATAAAGATCCGAACTGCACACAAAGTGCCAAATTTCACTATTAGCTTTCTACCAGTAAATAGCACGTTATTAGAAGCTACACAGGCATCTCACAACTGGTCAGATGAAAGCTGTATTATCCTGTTAATATAGGAAGCCTCGAAATAGCAACAAAATCTCTTACATTTATAGTAAGATAGTAAGATATGAGTATATTATTTGGAATAAATAGACACACAGAAGAACCTGTTGCTCAAGCTTAGTGATTCTCCTTGTGTGATATGTACCTTAGATCTTGTGTCGACTTAACTTAGATCCTTTGGGTTGTGTCACATTCAGATGTGTTTGATGTAATCATTCTTCATTCATAGGGAATGAGAAGAATCATGATGAACAAGGACCATTTATTTCGGTTTTAGTTCTGATGACCAAAATTGGATCCAACTAGCCAAATGTTCCTTCAGATATGTTATATGAAATCTGGACAGCCCTTTGCATGGCTGTAACATCGAGGTTATTACAATTTGCTTGACAACACAGAAAGCAGACATAGTGTCTGTCTTGAAGATCTTATAGATATCTCCAAGATACTGAAAAATAAAGCCGCTCTCCTCCTCCAAAGAAAATTTTTATTGGAAGTACCTACCTATGAAACCCTCAGGAGGAAGAAATGAAATAATTATAAATCTATATGAAAGGTAATCCTATTAATATTCAGTGTAAAACCTATATGGAAGATAACCCTATTGCTGTTAAATTTTGTATTTATAGGTCTCAGAAAAAATCAAAATAAGAAAATTCATATGAAACAAAAAGTTGAAGAAACTATTCCAGTTCTGAGAACAGTCTTAAGTTAGGCCCTGAAAAGTGAAGCGTGAGAGAAAGGGATGAGAAAAGGAAAACTGGTTGATGGAATGAGGGTGACAAGGAAGCCCACACATGAACAAGAATAGAGTTACATATTGAGTTAACCTTGAACGGACCCTTAGCAATAAGGAATAAGTTATCAAGAAAACAAGGCCATGCTGCGAGTTAATCAATAAGTGAGTGTTAAATGTGAGCATAGCTCAAGCCATAGGTGCCTCAGTGAAGTGGAGATGAAGACTGTAGCAGTGGGATAGGCTGGGTGACTGGTGACTGACAGACACAGCCAGTGTAATAGACACCATAGCAGCACCTATCCTGACTTTTTTATCAGGATGCTCCTCAATAGCTGCCCCCATCGAAGGAGCTACTGCCAGCTTGTTCTTTAAAAGCCTGTGCTGCATCCTTGTTTACCAGCAGCTCCCATGTGGTGTGTCCATGTGACACTCCAGAGTGCTGGCCACACAGTGCTACCAGCAGTCACACTATCAGCTGTCAGCCACCATGGACTCCAGCAGTGTCCTGCTCCCAAGGACTTCTCTGCCTCAACTTGTCAGTATTTGCACTGACATTCTGCCTGGAGATGCACTAATGAGCTATTACAGACACCCTAAATTAGACACTGATGAAGAACACATGTTGAGTTTGCTGAAAAATTATCTTTTTAGATGTTTTTGAAAAACAAAATCAGTTTTTCTGCTGTAAAACTACCAGTGTCACGGACTGCAAAAAGTTACATTAATTTCCTTTCTTCACTGAGACGTTCATCTATAATCATGGCATGATGTGCAGTACATGTTTCAAATGGAAATATTTCACAAATCAAGCAGAAGAAAACTGAACAGATGCAATTATGACAAAGTTAACTTTCCTCTGACTTCCTCTTAGTTATCACAAATATAGTTGTATCTTCAAGGGTCCAGTCAGCTGTGTCCAGCTGTTTCTTCAGGACACATCATTAGTAAATTCATTACATCAATGAAAAAATGTATCTGTTTTCCTCCATGTTTTAAAGAGGAAATGTACATGAAAATAGGTTAAAAAATGAATAAGTGTTAAAGAACATTTTTCCCATGTGTTACAGAGCATAAACATAAAGGACTGCTATGTTACTTAAAGTAATTATACTTAATATATTCACTTAAAGTAAATATAAAACTATTTTAAAAATTAGTGTGTTCTTAAGACTCCTGCAAAAAAGAGTTTTCTTTTTCTGATTTCTCCTCTGCATCCACACAGACCAAACAGGCATCTCGTTGAAAGTATTTTTGGCTAGATAAAAGAGTTTTACAGCTCTGGGGAAAATAACCTCACTATTGCTCTTAACTATCCCCTTGATACTTTCATAAAAATGTTAGACCAAACAGAATCCCTCCAGGAAATTCCTAAACTCTAACCTTTCAGGGTCAGAGAATGCAGCAGACAGTTTGTTGTCTTGAACAGTGACCTCAGTGCAATTCTACTCCAAACAAACTTTTAGATGCTATCTATGTATTATCTCAGGGGAATTCAGTGCTAGCCCTTAGAGATCAACAGTAGCACTTTTTGTACCACTTTCTTCACTTTCTACAGAGAATGAGGAAATGACTCTCAAATCAATTAAGTTCCAAGTATGTTGTAATCATTAGATCTCTCCAAATAGTCCTAGTTAGGAATAAATTCTATATTGAAAATCATTTTTGAGAAGACAAAATGTGCAATATTTCAGTATTTATGATATGAATAATTCTGAAGCCAGAGCCAGTTTTGTGCATATTTAGAATATGGTAGGATTGAAATAGATTTTCTGGGTCACCAAGACCCTTTCTGTTGTAATACAACATGTTGTATAATTTCTTTCACAAATGTAAGAAATTACTTCTTAAAAGTGGTTTTTAAAGAGTGATTTTCTAAATTCATATAAGCCATTATCAGAGAGAACTCATCTCAGGATTCTTAGAAGAAACACAATTAGAAAGTCTTGCAGAAATAACAGCTCTTTCATGGAAACACACTTGGACAGAAAAATGCATTTGAAAAATTGACATTTTTTGAGACTTCAAATTCTTCCTATCAAAACTTGTGTATTACTTACTCTTCTATTAACATTGAAATTTCATATCAGAAAGTTTTGCCTATATATTTAACCATTCTAAATTAAGAAAAATATCTTGAAAAAGATTATATAGGAAGGAAATTATTCAGTGGATTTGTCAAATACACTAAAGGCATCAAAATAATAAATGTTGTTTGGATGAATTCATATACTACAAAAATCATAAAGTTCCACTACTCTTATTGGTATAATTGAGTTTTCGGCCAAGAAAAAAGGTTGTTTTAGAGAGACTCCTGCGAATTCTTGGGGCTTCTCAGGACAGGACACATTCCAAAGCTTGATCAATCTTTTCTGGAAAAATTGCTCAGTGGCATTTCTTGCTATTTTACCCACTACTTTCTCCCAGAAGGCCAAAACTCAAAGATCTCTGTATTGCTCCAGCTGTAAAAGCACATCTGTCAGTTTAAATTAGATAGACAGCTTCCTATAGTCAAGGGGCAGACTAATGCCATTAACCTTCAAGCTTTACAAGAACTTTTTGGTGTTCAGTTTTCAAATGTAATGCAAAACAACCGCCTGTGAAAATGATAAATGCTATGAAGAGTCAACAAACTGCATGGTATTATTTTGATTCATATTATTTGGGTTTTAGGTTTTCATAATACTTTAAATGCTGATATAAAATTATGAAAGTATCAATTTGCCGAGTAGGTTTTTAAGCAGGAATATGTTCTTTGTGGTTTGCTGTAGCCTTATAAACCACTATTCAGTTGGACAAAAGAGAGCTCTCTTGAATCTTTAAACCTTGCAGTGTTTGTTTGCAATAGCAGAAAACATATCTATGTCTTTGTGTCATTCTTACTTTGATAGACATATAGAAAGAAGTGGGGGGGGAAAAAATGCCCTTTCCCCCCCTCCAAATTATAAGGTGTGTGCCTGAAACATCCTAAAAAAGGTAAGAACAGATTGAATGATCTGGGTAGCAAGGAAACTTTTAATACAGTAACAGCTGCCCAGTACTAGATAAGATCATTACGCTTTCCCGTGTCTTCAGTACTTAAATAAAGTTGCAGATCCTTTCTGTCTGTCATTTATAGACCTGTACATCCTCATGAGCAGATCATGTGTTAAACAACAAAAAGCTTATCACTGTTATATGTAGCATAGTTCTCATGACAAAGGTGGTTTGTTTTTTTAAAAAAGAGACGTGTGAGATAATGCTGAGTGGAGATAAAAATCTACAAATTAACTGCTTGGGTAAAAAAAAAGCTTGTTTTGCAGCACAGAAAGAAACATACAACCATAAGAATAGGTAAATTTAGTAAAGTTGGAGAGTATATAAAATGTTATCATGTGAAAAACCATAGAGAAGTAGAACACAGAGAGGTCCAATAAACTCACTGTTGCCACCACCTCTTCTCTAAAAAATAACAACCTTTGGAAACTTCAAAACAAATGAATTTATTATATACATTCTTCTTTTTTGCACTTCACTTTGCACTTAAGTTGGATGTAATAAACAACGAAAACAATGAGCTCAGTTTTAAAAGAATCTGATGCAATTCTGTGAAGTTCAAAGAACACAATCCCCATTCCCACTGACTCCTGTGGTGTCTAAGGATATTCAGTTATTTGACTAAGACATAATGAAAGAAGTGTGGCAGACAGCTTAATGCAGAATGTCAGAAAAATTGTCCTCAGGAAAGAACACACAGAGGTGACAATGGATATAATAAATTTTCAGTTTTATGAACAAGGTACAGTTCAGCTCTGTGGAGTGTCCTTCATTATTCAAACCTACCTTTTGAAATGAAGTCTTTGATGGAAGAATTCAGATTCAATAAAGAGTAGTCAAAATTCTTTTGGTAAAAGACTTAAGACACTTAAGTCTATTCCTGTGCTGTTAATAAAGTATTATTGATAGCACTCTTTATCTGTCAGATTAATCCACTGTTGCTAACAGCAAAGCTGGAGCTTATTAGTTACCAGCACAAAGTGATCATTTATTGAAAAAATATTAGTAGAGAAAGAATAGGAAAAAAATAGAAATATAAATAGTGCTCCATGCAGTTAGAAAGACTTTTGGAGTAAGAAGTTGATGTTCTTATCTTTTTACCTTAAGACCACTGTCTGCACAATTTTCTGGTTTTCCACCCTTAAGCTTCTCATTGATGAACTCATATGTTTTGTAGAATAAATGTAAGAGATCATAACAATTTGTGAAAGTATTGTCACTCGATCCTAAAGAGACAGTTTGAATCTATCAGGAATCATGTATTTTCACTTATTTTCAAGATGCAATGTAAGTGCAGTTTCTATCTGTGATTTCTACCCATATTCAGTAGGAGCACATGTGACAGCAAAACTGGGATAAACCCAGTGGCTTGTACTGTGTGCTGCTGTAGCCTCTGCACTCCCATTATAGGCAGTAGACTTTCTTGTCAAAAGTGGTCAATTTAATGGAAATAGGGAAAGAAATCTCTTCCACAGACAACAGAACCAGGGATCAAGTCTCAGTATAAAGGCTTTTATCTTGCTGCCTTTACCTAAAGACCTTCACCACTAGGCTAGAAGGCCTGCTTGCCTTAGTGACATTCTGTGATCTAGTTAACAACTTTTTCTTTTTTCCCTCATAACAGAATTGTTAAAACATGTGGGGTAGAAACAGTACTTATCTTTTCATGAGCTTTATGTTGGCCATTAGGAGGAAGATTGAAAGGCTAAAGGAACTTTGTTTTAATTTTCTCAGTCAAAATAGTGTATTGATTCTGGGTCTTTGTTATCTTAAGAGAGTGCTTTAGCCAGTAAGGTACTGTAAAAAGCAAAAGTGAGAGGGCATCACTATCACCACTTCTACACAGGTTTTGAAAGAAAGACTCCAGGGAGCTATCTGAAGAGTAGAATGTGGACTGTAACGTTGCAAGGGGAGAAGGTATCTCTCTGCAACAATAAGACACCTAAATATAGGAGAAGGGTTTAAATTAAACCACATGCCTGTTTTCAGGATTATGTTGGGCTGGCAAGAAGTGCCTCTCTGCTCAAAGTGTGGTCGAACATTTCCTGTGCACTACGCAGAAACTGGGGGCAACGAAGTGAGGCAAGCACAAAGCTGCTCAGCACTGCAACATCAAGCGTTTTTGTGTTTTCCTGGTTTTGTTAATCTAGCCTTAAATTCCATTCTAGATATTACACAGGATAACCAGCAGCACCAGAGAAAGAATGGGTATCTGCTGAGTCACAGTTCACTGCTGTAACCACAAGACCAATGTTTCTAGTGAGGAGCTACAACAGACATGAGTCACTGTGATTGGGGTTCTGCAAAGCAATGTTTTACCTTCTCATTTAATAATTGTCACATTGCACTTATGTTAATTTGTACTTTTGAATAAAGTTTTATATTTGGCTTTTGTCTTTTCCTTAATTTTGTTTTTTTTTTTTTAGTGAAGCTGCTAGAAAAGTTCTATTTCAAGAGAAAGATATTCCTTATAAATTGCATATAGCACATCCAGAAATAAAAAAAGGGATTTCTTACATTTCTTATGTTAACCTTTAAACTTCATCATTATGATATTTCAAGAATATTAGCAATATTGCGTAAAGCATATACATGCAAGTAGTCTTTTGCAAGAATACTATTTTTAAAATGTTTATAAAATTGATGTTGAATATTCACAGTATGCATAAAGTTTGGCTAGATGAAATGACTTCTAAAGCCTGCATCTCACAAGTTAGACAAGAAGTTATCAGTGACCCAATATTAATACGTTTTGTTAATTTACTGATGCCGACAACTACGCTCTGTAGTTTGTAATTTTTCTTCCCATTATGAAGATGTCAGGTTTTCCAAACACAAAATTCTTGGAGAAATTTCCTAGGTGCTCATTTATTAGTACCACATAAACACCACTAAGAGTCCCCATTAAACTAAGAAAACATAGATGTTTTTTGGATCAGTTAAATATTTGGACAGCTCAGCTGAACACCAAAAGGCTGAGTTTACCAAGTCAGTACACAGTAGTATCTGAAATAATGAAAGGGTAAAAGGCATTATCTTACACCCCACAATGTGGTAGCTGTTGTGAAATGGGTGTTTTTATAAGTAAGGATAGCTGACCACCAGGCACTTTTAGCACAGTAAAAACACAGCTGAGTTTAGTCCATACTGAAAATATATTCTGAGTTAATTGAGCTCGCTGGTAAGCAAACATCTTTAATTCTCTTGCTACCCAAAGCAGGAATTGTTAAGTGTCTCTTACATATTATCAACAGTCTTTAATGGAATGTCTTTACAGCTATGTAATCTACAAGAAGTGCCAGAGAAGCCTGTCCTTTTGCCCTTTTATTTATACCTGATTGCTTTAGAATCATTGCTGACTAATGATACTAAAAACTGTGGTAGGTCAAACTGATACAAAGGTATGTATACTGGTACCGCTTTAAAAACACTTTAGAGATTACCCTCAAATGCCTCATAATTTCTTCTAGCAGCGACCACAGTGAATCTCAGAAGAAAATGAAACATGGAAAATTAGTTTAGTGAAATTTAAAAATCCATCCAAGAGCTCGTTACTCAAATGATGTTTCCAGCTACAAAAAAATTTCTTTCAAGAAGGAAATCCAAAAAACTTACTCAAATGATGTTTCCAGCTACAAAAAAATTTCTTTCAAGAAGGAAATCCAAAAAACTACTTAAAGATAATTAGTTTCTATATAGCTAGAAGTCATCTCCATTAAAAATCTATTTTTTTGTTTCAGAAATGTTTTTCAGTCCTGGTCTGAACAGGGCTCTGATGTACAATACCATCTGTAGAAATAAAGCATACTTTCTGTACTTCAAACAATTTTACTATCCAGAGGAAAAGACCAGACATTTCATAAGTGACCTAATACATACAACAGAAACAAAAATGCTTCCATACTATAGAAGTGAGTTTCCTGAAGTTATTCTCTATGCTCAGTATCCTTTCCTTTCTTTTTTTTTGTTTACTCCTCTCCAATGTTCATAGCATTTGACTAGGAAAGAGGTTATTTTTATACCAAAGTTTTATTTAGATAGCGTCATGCTTCTGCATTATACTAAAAATGAAAACAAAGCAGACTCCTGCTAATTGAATCCTAACATATCCCAGAATACCACAAAGGCCAGCACTGCACAAAAATGACTGAGAAGTTTAAACCCCACACATTTCAAGTACTCTCAGATCCCTTTTTTTTTCTCTACCAGGGGTACAAGCAAGCAATACATTTTACAGTTCATTATGTTATCTACTATACTCAGTGCAAGCAGTAGTTATGTGAACTGTGGTAAGAGAAAAGTAAGCAACCAGTAGCACGCTCCAAGCTGAATTCAAGCTTTGCCAAAAATAATGTACATACTTTCAGCATATTTTGGCTGTACACCAAACATGAAGCAATTTGTACTGGACTGTTACTCGTTGAATTGATTGTGTTATCCATTTACAGATTTATTTTCTCCAAATGCAAGTTTGTGTATTTTCTTTTCATGTAATAAGATGACATGTCCTATAGTACAAAAATACCAGAATATAAAATGTCATCCCTTGATGTTATGTTCTGAAGTTAACAGGTTCTTACAGGAAAAAGTCTACATTGGAGAAAGTGATTTCTTTGCTGTAGGAGCCTAAGTCTGGATTCTGTGGATTATAGCACTCAGTGGAAGCCTTTGCATGGAAGATGATTCACATGCATTTCTAAATTTCTTATGCCAAAAAGCCACTGTTTCATTGACATGCTGTGTATGTCATTCACGCTAGAGATACATATATAAAAGATGAATTATTATTTGCCACTTGAAGGTAATAGTTCCTAAATGAAGCTTCTGTAAATAGACTTGATTCAAGGTCTTAGATAAACAAGATGTGAATGGTGTTTTGAGGGTTGACAGATGAGAGGAAAGGGGGGGACTTCATGTTCAGAGGAAATCCTTGATATTGGTATGGGTTTCAACCAGTTAATACCAGGCTAAATTCCAACCATAACTAACATTTTCTGACCTCCATATCTTTTATATTAGTCAAAATCCAGGAGTATTAAATACATGCTGTAGTCCACATATGGTGCGCAAGAAAAGAGCAAAAATTTTGTTAACTATTAGGCAACAGGGAAGGCATGAAAGCAATGATTCTCAAAAAATAATTTTAAAAAAAGTTTAAAAAATCAGAAATACGGTAGAAAAAGTAGTTTTTCTTTTTTCCTGCATACACAATGAGTTCTATCAAAGAGAGTGAGAACCATAAACATAACAAACTTCTTCATCTTTCATTGCCTGTTTCTGAGTGACTAGGCTGCTCTACCACCATGTGAATTCTCTCACAGGTTGAAGAAATAGTAAACACATCTTGCAGCCACAGGTCAGCCCAGTGAGCTAAGTTAACCACAATAAAGTTTGCTGTTGCATATGTTCAAAATAACATTTTTAATCTTCAGAGATGGTGCAGTACCTAATATAAGTAGCAAGTTTTAAATGTGACTGGACAAATAAGTATAGTATCTACCAATTTATTTTTAAAAACAAGTAGGAGACACTTCTGCCCCTCCATTCCAGCCTTTATTTGTTTCTTACCTTGCTGTCCAAAATACCTCCAGGTGATTTTCCCCTGATCACCAGTCAGGAGTGGTCACAGATGCCTCTTTTTCCTTTTCTTTTATCATCTCATGTTCTCATTTTTTCTCTTCTCTCAGTTTCTGACAGAGCTCCTGCTAGCTGCCTCCTGGAATTAATGATCTAGCAGGTACCTTTGCTTTGGCCTTGGTTCCTGAGTGCTGCTCTAGAGTTGTGAAGAGAAACTTGCAATACCACTATCCCTGCCTTTGCTCCACTGTGAAATATTTTGCGTAAGTGTTTTGGTTTTGGTACAGTTCCATGCATTTGATCAATCCATCCCTCCCCCAGTGCATTCTTTGCTGTTGCTGTGGAAGCAATAACATCTCCTAATGCTTATGCAGTCCCTAGATATTTCTTTCTTTGGGTGCTTGAGGCAAACTACCCAGGCTGTGCAGTCTGATGAAACCTGTGTGGGTTGCTGATTTACATGCTGATTTATGGTTCAAGAGGCAAATTGCTACTCCTAGTCGTGCCTCTTGCCTTTGTGTTGCCCTGAGAAAGACATCACTGCCATGGGCTTGTGTTCTGCGAGCTGTGGAACTGGCACCTGCCAGTTTGAGCTGTGTGGATGGACAGTTATGGAGAAGAGGTGGACATTAATAATGGAGTCAAGCAAAGCCTAACAAATGGATTTTGCCACAATCACAAGATACTGTTCTCAGAGTGCAGACTAACAACTGGCAACGTGCAGCTGTGGAAGAAAGTGCTCAGCTCATGTCAGGAATGTTCTCACAGCCATGAGATATTTTTGTCGGAAGCATTATTTCGGTTTCTACTGGGAACTTTACCTGCAGAGATATCAAGGAAAGTGGGAATACGAAATCCCACTGACTCACTATGACCTCTGCTGGCCAGAGTCCTGCATTAGCAGGAAGCAAATGTGCAACTCCAGTATCACCTTCCAAAGGGCTGTTAATCTGGTCATGTATTATCTTTGATGAAAAACCATTTAATACCACATAAATTTGTAATAAATTTCATACCTTAGATGAAAATTTCTGGTACTTGTTTTAGAATACAAGAAAATTGTTAGTAAAACAGAAAGCAAACTCTAAACTGAAAAAAAAAAATGTTTACCTATAACAAAGAAAATTACTTTGAAATCTATGACTGGTAATGAAGTGGTCCAAATGAATGAATGCTTATGGATTTTCAATCCTCCTACTCTTTCCTGCACTTAAGACTAATTGGCAAAAGATAAATAAGCAAAACAGTAAAAGAAATAATTAGAGTGAGGTCAGTAGTTTCCAACTCATTGTAAGTTTTATTAATTATTGAAAGATAAAATGTTATTTATGGGCTAGATTCATAGAAAGGGGATAAAAAGATCACAGATGACCTAGTTGTGTATTTAAACTTCTTTTGGTTGAATTTTACTTCAAAATTTCAGTCTCAGGGCCTAACTCAGAGGGTGCCTAAAATCGCTGAATGTTAGGCTTCTGTGAATGAAGATAGTTATGCAGTGAGAAATTAAGGCTTTGGGACACTTAAAAATGGCCAAAATTTAATTGAGCAAGCCATATCCTAGGATCTGGGAAAAGATATCAGTAAACATGTATTTAATCTCCAGGAAAGATCTTTTTTGGCTAACAAGCCATTGAAAAAAGCAGTTTGTGAGCATGTTTTGACTTCAGTATTAAGTCTCTGATGTGCAATCTCACTGAGTTTTTAAGCATTAGGCACAAACTCCCTTTTAAATGAGAAAAGCTCAGGCCCACCTAACTGCAGGGCTCTGGACTCTCTTCTAAACCAGCACCTAAATTATTGACAGGATAAGAGAGAGATGTCTTCTAGGCTTTGCATGTATGAATGTGCAGTGCCTTGCAGAGTTATTAATTTGCATGTCAGAAGCAACACTATAGTGCTGGGAATAGCTCAGCACCTGACTTAATTATTGAACAGCTCAGCTGAACACCAAAAGTCTGAGTTTAGCAAGTCAGTAGTATCTGAAATAATGTGGATTTTTGGGTAAATTATGGGGCTGAAATGAATATCCTCCTTTGGGCATGAGTCTACATCTGGGAAAAATCCCTTTCGGGTGAAAGCAGCCTCAGCCATTGCTGGAGCGCTCGCTGGTGTAGCCATTCTGCGTTCTGCAGTCCCCTATCCCGTGAATGGGCTGTTAGGGCTCTCCATGGGCATGGGATGCCATGACTCCATTATACACCCAAACTAGCCTCACAGAGGTGCCAGAACAAAACACCAGAAACTCAAGCTTTAGGGCATGCAAGCAAACAGCAAGCTAAGGCTGTGAGAAGAGTGCAAACTGGCGTAAGATAAAGCATATGCTGCTCTCTCTTTACTATTATTGCTAGTCACAGTAGCTAGATAAGACAGAGTATCTTCCCAACTTCATTCAACTATCAGCCTACAGTTTTTCACCTCATTCTGCAGCTTTAAGCAATATTGGATGTGTAACAGAGTCTGTAACAGCTGGGTCTTTTGACAGTAAAGCGAGAAATGCTTAAAATTTCCTGCATCCAGACTTAGCTCCATGACTGTGTAGCTCATGCATGGAGTGTGTACCATCAAACATTGCAAGCCACATGTAAATCCAAACAATCTGTATTCAGTAGTGAGATCCATTTCATCAATTTCAAGACAAAAAACCCAGTTACTTACTAGTGACTGGTTAGTCACATCTAACTAGTGTAAAAACTTCTTAGTTAAATTTAATTCTGTTTTAGCCACTTGCCAAAAATTAATGAAAATATTGAGAATTTAGGATTTTGATAAGTTACAATGAAAGTATTTTATCAGTAAAAGAATTCAACAATTAGTATACAGAAATGAAAACATGAGCCTAGAGCTGTCTGATGCTTGGGTAATTGGGTTCATGTTTTATAGTGGGGTTGTAAAGAATGTGAGTGATAATCTTTCCACTTATGTTATCCAGAAGTTTGGTTCTTGGTACTAATTAGTAAGACTTTTCAGTTGCTACTAGAACCAGCTTAGTCATGTATACAATTATTGCACCTCAGCTACACACCCACATAATTATGTTGATTGATGTAACATGAATTATAGCTCTCATAAAAATAATTACTCTTTTATATCATGATATCAAATACAATAACTTTTTACTGTTTGACAAAAAATGTTTCTAACACAATCATTTTTGCCCAAGGGGAGGTGCTGGGCAGGCACTCAGAAAACTGATGGTGCACCATATCACTGCACATGCACCGGAAGGCAGTTTCTGATGTTTGTTATGATGCCATAATGTCAGATAAGCAAACAAGAGTTGTTTGGCTTGACTGCTTAGGGAATCCTGATCTGTGTCTCACCACTCTTTATGAAAAAGATGTTTATATCAGGCATAATTAAATGTTCACTTATGATGAATACCCTAAATCAACAAAACATTATAGCAATGGCCTGCGTTGAGCACACTGCAATATACATTACTCTTGTTTAAAATAATTCCCTGACAAATAGAAGACAAAACATTTAACCTAGTGTAGATATTTAAAAGTTCATATAGCATTTGAGAATGAAAAATCCGAATATTCTCTGTTGGTCCAAGAATTGTGATGACTTTATAACTTAACAGTTGTTTCATATTCCTGAGAAGAAAGGCCAAACATCATTAATTCATTTTATTATTCAATAATACTATCAAATCACATTTGTAATCCAATCATTGCAGTGATATTGCACACTCTCTTGTTACTAGGATTCCATTGGTATAATTTTGTCTGCAACACTTGAGAGCTTTCCAGTAAGTGCCCATCCTCTCCTGTAAGGACCCCATCCATTAAAAGCAAATTTGCCTCCATTAATAGCCGATTTCTGCTGTACACACTTCCTAAAAAAAACAGGACCGACTATGAAATCTTGGACTACATATTCATCTCACTCCTTAATACATGTTACGATAAGGCCGTTCTATAAATCTTTGCCTTGATTGTCTCTATGATGCAAGGCCACCATGCTTTTATGAATAATATGTAAGTGAGCATAGGGAAAGGTGTTTTAGAAGGACATTATCAGTGCTCCTTTAGTCTCATTTTTGGAACTGTCTGTAATACAGATTCTGTCTGAACTACTGACCTTCTCCCATAACAATGAGTGCAATGTTTCATGTCAGTGTTACAAGAGGTTTGAATTCCTTCTAATAACAACAAATCTGACTTTTCTTTTAAAACATATTTCAGAATTTGAACTTCATGTTCCTACTTGAAAACATAAGTAATGTGAACAAATATCTTCCTATCCTATGGGGACTTGGATTTATGATAAAAGAAAAACAGGCACTAGAAGCAATATGTGCTCCACACATAAAAAGAGAGCAGTCAGCTAAACCAGTGTAGTGATGGAAAACAGAGTGGCCTTTGATCGATCTGTAAGTAGATATTTCTTCGTCATGAGAAAAGGAAACATTCTGAAGTTGAAAAAGATCTGTAAGCTCTAGCACTAAAATTTGTTTCAGCTCAATACACATCAGGAATGCAGTATACTAATAAACTGTAAAAAGAGATGGGGGGATGAAGGGAAAAACAAAGTCTAAGTTTACTTCCAAAGATTACGGCCTAATTTGTTTAAACTCTGACATACTTCTCATCCTGACAGTTCCCAAAAATTTCATAATGTTTTACCAAGATTCTGGAAAGCAGTATACAGATTATAATTCATTTAACTTAAATACCACAGGAATTTAATATTTTGAATTTAAAATTTCTGCATCTTTAGCCTTATGATTTATTTCGACAAAAGAATATCTAGATTCTCAGAATTACTTAGGTACCTAAATCCTATCTAGACATATAATTTCTTTTTGGCAATGTACCTAAATATCTTACCTTCCTATTGGGAACATAGATTTTAAAATTTTTCTGTACATGTTCTCCTGAATCCAATCTATTTCCATTTTATATTTAGAGACTGCTTCTTGATGAACTTTGCATAGCTAACACAGATGTTTAATATCTTCAGTAATTTGATGACATAATTTCTTGGACCTCTAGATCTCATTATAGTATGTGCTTTTTAGATAATGATTGTATATTGTAGTAACCATAATTTTTAAATTTAACTTTGTGGGAAGAGAATGATTTATCTGAGTGAGAAACAGTATCTGAAGTAACAAATTTAAAATATAGACTGAAGTTGCATGATTTATGAAACTTTCAGTGTTCCTATCTGTATTATTACTCCCTAGATTTTTCTTGTTGTTTATAAGAGACTAGCCAAAATTTCAGCAATGTAGAAAAAAAACAGCTAGGTCAAACTCTACTCTCAATTATACCAAAGTCATCCAAATTTCACTTAATCAAATCACAGATTAAAAAAAATGGAAAGCAGAATCTAAGTTATTACTTCTAGATAAGGAACTTCCTGAAAATTATTCTCTTAAATTTTAGTGCTGAAAACATGAGCTCTTCTTATTCTGAGAAAGAATCACTATTTCTTAGAAAAATTATCTGGCCTGGTTTAACACCACTACGTTGTTCCAGCTAAAAAATATTCTGTAGTGGGGGGAACTTGAAAATGTTTTGTTACTGCTGCAGACCCAACCATTGTGTTGAGTAAGAACTCACAGTATTTCAGTGATTCCTTTTCAGTATAACTGTCATTTCCTACTCTCCAACAAGGAGAATTTTCTCGGAGGAAATCAAGCAGCTTCTGCTATATTATGTTCATGGTGATGAACAAAGCAAATAGAATGTTTCATAGGGTGAAATTGCACCTCAAACTTGACTTTCACTACTGTAGATGCAAACTCTAACTTAGCAACCCAACAGACAATCAGTTAAGCCAACTGACAGATTTTGTTAATACTAATGCACATTTTATCAGACCCTGAATCTGGACAAAATGTATCTGAATTATTACTTTCCTGAAAGCAAAATGGGTATTTTTTGACACTGTGACTGTTAGGGTGCCAAATCTGTGAGCTTCACATGAATTATGTGATGCATACCCCACATAATTATCCACCAGCCTCAGTGGATACCTCAGTTTAGAAACCTCAGTCTGTTGAGAGTTGATTTATCATCTCTCTCTTAAGTTACTTACAAAGGGTTGTCCATGTCATACTTGACATGACATTTTATATCTTTATATAAAACAAAACATGTTGGGCTCAGTAAACAAATTTTCTGAATATATTTAATACACAAAGAAAAGTGACTTGTCTGAATGCTATTATTATTGAAGACTGACAAGTTCTTTAATCACCTACTCTTGAAAATATCAACCTGAACAGGCTGGATATTTTTGTGGATATTGAAGTTTATCAGACACTCTAATTACTTCCTACATCTACTAATTTTTTCTCTCAAAACATTTTAATGTCTGAGTGCATTGCCTTTTGGCTTTTTTTCAGAAGCTAGAAGCAATCCAGAAGTTTATTTATAAAATTTGGCAGTCTGTCTCCTTATGACCCATGAAAGGACTGGATTTGGCAAAATGATCTGAAGAATTAGCTTTCTGTAGATAAACAACAAGATGTCTGCCACCTAAGAAAATCCTCCTGGGAAGACTGATTTTCTTTAAGCAAAAATTAGAATAATCCTATTATGAACAGTATGACATAATGACCCAGTCCAGAATATCTGTTAAAACAGAAGCAAGTACACATTCCTTTTTAACTACCTTAGAGCATGTGATCTGATGCTAAAGAGAACTTTTAAAACAGGAATAAAATCCTAATTTACATAGAGTGACAAATTATATGTGAACTAAGTATTTTCACGTGCAATGGAAACTGTGTACTTATAATTTTTGATTAATTATTTCCCTAAAAGACAAACATAGCAATATTTTTTACAAAAAAAGCCCTCCAGATCTTTTCTAGAGATGTGTGTTTAAAATTATTGCTTAAATTTAACCATTAACTGTATTGATAAATCTTGAACACTCTGCTAGAACTACCTTGTTATTCATGTAAATAGTATGTGACAACAAAACATGTGAAGAGGATGAGAAGAGCTAAATGGTAGTTCCAAAGACTTTACACCACTCATAGCTCTCATTTCACTGAAGCCAAAGTTGCTAATATAAGACAGCGTCCCAATTTCCCTAAATTATGAATCTTATATCTATGACACATCTATCAGAAAACTCAGATATGAGGAACAATTTCCTATGTGTTAGGCATTCCAAGATGACAGTGGTGCATTTAATCAGACAGATAACTATTCTTTCATATGAAAAACTATATAAGCTTAATTCTATGCCTAGTTAATCTCTGAAAATAGTACTTCACATAAAATTTATTTTAGACTAAAGACCCTAGTGATTGCAAAGTTTCTAGGAACCTTCAGATTTAATTTTATGTCTTCTGATATTTTTAACATAGCACAGTGATTTTTAATTTAGTACAGTAAATTTTAATGGTGCAAATATTATAAAATAGTGTTTATTTTATTTTAATGCATAATACTTATCATTTCTGGAAAACAAAGACAGAACTGCTAATCCCTACATTTGTAATTCCCAAATTCAGACAACTCAACTCTTCTAAAAGCTTCAAGAATGAACCATAAAGTCTTGAAAGTAAAGAATGTGTCTTTATTCTGCCTCATGAAAAGACTGGATTTGACAAGATGGTCTGAAAAATCCTCTTCCTCTAGAAACAAGATACCTGCTACATGCTGGGAAGAGAGGTTCACTTTAAGCAAAAATTAGAATAGTTCGAGCATAATATTTCTCATCTTAAGGTAGCTGTTGGAACAGAAGAAAGTATAGAGTTATTTTTTGGTTTTTGAGACAATATGAAAACATGAATGGGTACAAACACATCAAAATTGATGCCAAAGTATGGGTTTTTTCATCCAACAGCCCAATTCAATCCATATTTTAACTTCCACTACTATTCAGTGGAGGTTGAGAGTCTAATTCTAGATTTGTAATCATTGAAAATCCTTAAGGTTACAGTATTTTGGGGATGTCTTGGAGATGTTTTTATAGCTGTACATTTTGAAAGGCTAAGTGACACTGCCACTGGCAGTTCTTGCCGGGTATTCAGTGGGAAGCTGGCATTTACTTTTTTTCCCAAGGCTGTATATACGTCTGTTTACATTACTGTTATCTCAGGAAAAAGTCTGGAGTGCCTTTCTGTTCTGTACCTCATTGTCCTTACTGAGATCAGCTGACATTACAAAAATTAAGGACTACAACTTTTATTTTTGCTCATTATATTGTGACATCAGATTGGGGGTTTTATGCTGCTTATCAATTTTCATATTACTTATTACATGTTGCTTTTCTTCAAGAATATATACTCTAAGATACACATTGCATGTGTGTACATTATAGAATATAATAGGAGATATAATCCTACTATTCACTTATGTACAGACAATTCATAGCGTTAGGGAAAGTGAAAGCTGACTCTTCAGAAAGTATAATCTTCTATTTGCATATATTTTTTTTAAGTTTTGTGTTTGCTTTCACCTGCCTTTATTTGCTTATTTTGGTTGGCAAAACTGCTAAAGTATTTTCCATAGATAGAGGAGTTTCCTTGGGTGCAATGTGTCACAAGTTTTTCAATTTTCAGAGGAGTGTATGGAAGGAGAGGTTATGAACACCAGGCTTCTAAAACAGAGTGAAGCCATTCAATAGCAAAAGAATGTAGGTAGAAGTGATTTTTTGAATACTGGATATAAAAGATCCAGTGCAAAAGGGATTATCTCTAAGTTAACACTGCACTTACTGGGTGCTGAATGAAATGGGGAGAAAAAGGCAGAAATAAGGAAGCTCTGGTGGGCTTCAGTATTTAGTTTAGACAAAGATACTCCAAATTAACTACACAAAGATTCTGAAGTAGGAATTACAGTGTTAATGGACCAGATATTTCATAATAGAATTCTAGTTTACAAAAAGGCTTGGCTTCCAGAGACCTCACTTACTTTTCTTAGAGCCAGAAAAAAATTTCACCTCTTAGCAGGAAGTCCCCAGAAATACAGACAGAAAAAACCTCCTAGGACTTTTAGCTCAGCTCTATCAGTGTTCTTATAATACTGTGTCTGACAAAGTTTGCACATCATTAGGATGGGGTTTCTGTCACTTTGCTCAAAGGCCACTTTATAAAAATGTCGAAATCAAGAACTAGCAGTGGCACAAAGCCTATGCAATGAGCTGTAGTTACGGTTTTTTAGACACCAGGGAATTTCTTTTGACAGTTAATAACATTGCTTGTATTTAATATATTTTTTACTTTGGAGTAGAGAAGTTGAGTTAGAAAAAGAAACAACTATTGCCTCTTCAAACAGATTTTTCTTTAAAATATATTATATTTCTGGATTATATTAAAATACTTTGTTTTCTAACAAGATGTTTGTCATTTTATTGAAAGAAACAATAAAAGTCTGAACAAAGTAACTGTTGTCAGACTATTTCTTATGGAAGAACTCATGCTACTTCTAGTTGAGAAAATTAAATCACAATTATATTTGGAAGTCATATCTTTTAAAATTGTATTTTAATTTTTTTTTTCATTTTCTTCATTTTACATGAGGGTTTGAAGTATAACTTTCACAAATAAAACTTGTGTTAGTGCTTGGCATGTTTCAAAGGTTTTTTTATCTCATTTCCTGCCTTTAATTTCAAACCAACTTCTGCAATAAGTAGTCTTTGGCAGCATTTTGCAGTAGCCAATTTGCTTCTTCAAATACTAATGGAGAGATTTTGTGGATAAAACCCAAAGTAAATAGCTGATAATCTCAACTAATGAAAAGTATGTGCTGTAAAATTTTTTTCAAAGAGATTTTTATGTCAGCATGTTTTGCTCGACCTAAAATGCTGTTTTGCCCTGATTCACTAAAGAAAACATCAGAGAACAGCCATGTGTAGGTGTGTTTTTCAGACATTGTGCTAATCATTGAATGTTTTCCATGGAAAAGAATCCATTTAGAGAACATAATACTAAGCTAAAAATGGAAAATAATTCCTTTTCCAAGGGTATCTGAATCTGAAACAGAGCTGCTTGGATTAGCCAATACGTGGATTAGTAATAAAAACTGGACTGAAAGTGAATTTTGTATTTATCTCTACCAAATATTACTGAATCATTGAAACTTGTCACAGAGTATTAAAACATGTCCATGCTCTCTAAAACAATGTAATATATGAAATGTGGTGGAACAAGGCTTGTGCACGACACAATAACAAATTACAAGAAAGGCTGAAACTGTCTTGATGTTAATGCAACAGACTACAGTACCTAAAAAAACAAAAGAAAAAAATTCAAATATTTCTTTGAATTGTAAATACAGTAACTCATAAGACTCCACATGCCTCATCTGTCCTTCACACTGTCCTCCATTAGGCAATGGAAATTCATGTTTTGCATTTTTCCATTTAAAAATGGTTTTTTCATTCTACTTCAGGAATCACTTGTGGGATCTGGGCATTGGAATTCAGAAAATTATTTGAAAGTAGATACTGCTGTCTTAAAACATTTCTGCTTAGCATGTCTAAATATCTGAATATTTAGTGATTTTAAACAAAATAAGAGCCTTTTTCTATAGTCTAGCCTGTTTCCATGCTCCTTCCAAAGCATCAGCTGTTTCTAAAATAAGATCTTCTCAAGGACATCTAAATAATTTCCTGTCACATCCATATTTGACTCTTACCAGTACACCAGTATGGAATTCTGTTATCAGCTGGGAAATGCAGACATACTAAACTTCAGTCTGTGTTAGGAGGTATTCTGCATGTTCTTGGAACAGGACAATACCAGAAATGACATAAAAGTTAATGACAGAAATATGAAGTGCTTCAGTTATTTACTCAGCATGACATTTTTAATGAAATTTTTTCTTTCTGTCTGGGTAGTAAATGCAAAGCCAGTTTTTTTCAGTGCTTCAGGCAATGTTACAGGATCTTCCCTTACAGAGTTGGGAGCTATTCTCGCCAAAATTCTATCCTAAACAGAGAAACCTCTCACATCGAGTTTTTCTCCAGATATTTTGTATTTCCAGTGAATACTAGTAAAGTCCAGAAAAGGTCACTATAAATGGTTTTCTCTGTGAGCTGCTCTGAGAAGCTGTTTGTTTTGTTGGCATTTGTCCCTCCTGGAGGAAGTAGGGTGACCTGAAGAGAAAAGACATTAGATAGAAAGAAGGTCATAGAGAGATTGAATTTTATGGAAGTGTAATTTCACTGGATTTAAACTATGCTTGATGAAAGGCAAATTGTGTTAAGTGCCACTTTCTGGTCTCCCTGGAATCCTAGTGTAGAGCAGCTCCATGAGATGCTTAATGAAATTATTCTTCAGAATTTAAGAATAACTTTATTATAATAGATAATATATGTGACAGCACTATGGGTGCATAGCCTGGTTATTTATTACTACCTAACACCATAATATCTATTTATGAATGAAGGTTTCACACACTGGACAGAGAAGTAAGGAAAAAAAAGGAAAAAATTGAAATGAAGAACGTACAGACAGAACAAATCATCAACGTGCAATTTCTAGAAAGCAGTGGTTCAAAGTTCCAGATTAATATTAAACTACTATCACACTATTACAGCTGAGAGGGTGCCAAAGAGAAATGTGTCCAGACTGAGGGAGAGGGAAAGAACACTGAGGTAACTGAAGGAAAATGTGCCCATCACTAAATAAAGTTGAATTTTAACTTTGGAAGAGTGTGGTCTCTAAAAGGTGGCTAGCTTTGATATTGAGGCTATGGCAAATTGGTGAGTGCTGTTATATACAAAGACAAGAACAGTGTCAGTGGCATCAGACATCTCTATTTAGGTACCCAAACCACTCCCATAGTATTTTAACCAAAATTATTTGAAAACTAGTCATTTTTGAAAGCACAGTCATTATCTATTCCAAGAGATGTATCCATCAAAACAAAGCATAGCTAATTCTAATTTCAGTTCTGGTCCTATAAGGAATGAGCTGATGGCTTTGAATCCAATATCTATGTTCATCTTGCTTGCTCAGTCCTCTCACATTCTCAACTAATTCACCATGTCTATCTGTAAAATTGATCTACAATATTTGATTTCCAAAGCAGACAGATACAAATCTGAATATTTTAATTTAAAGTTGCTCTGAAATACAGTTGTCCACTAACTTTGATGCAGCTATTTCCTAGTGAAATCAGTAACTGCTGCATTTATCTGATTATATGCATTAAGAAGGATCTTAAAAATTGTCTCTTAAACTGACCAAGAAGAATGATGCAGTCTTAAACCATACACTCCTTCCCTGGAAGCAGGGTAATAGATTACAGTTTTACTTGTCTGTGTTTGTATAGGCAGAAGGGGAACCCAAACCAGGGAATAAGCAGAAACACAGAGCTCTTGTATAACAAACAGACCAGATTAAATACTCAGGACATAGCTTCAAATACATACTTTGCCTAATTTGACAAAGGAATTTCATCTGACATCACTTATCCTACAGAAAGTCTTTTACTGTAAAACTTTCTAGATGTTCTACACACACAATATGGCTAAAAGTAAAAATTGTTGATCAATACCTAGAGCAATTTTATTCTAATCTTTTTTCACGTTTGCGGTCAGAACATGCCTTCGAAATTGAGTCTACTAAGCTTACGTTAGGAGTCTTCCTTTGGGACTGAACTTTAGCTACGACAATAGTGGGCTGGAATGAGAACTGATGTGAACACAAATTCATAGACAGAAACTGAAACACGGAGAGAATGTACTGGGCTTTGGAGAAAGGTGGCAGTTTGTGATATCAGTGCAACCTAAATGGGTACTTAAGTGCCTAAAGTGGTCTGCATTATCACTAAAGTACTTTTGAGGAACCTGAGTGAAAATCCAACCACAGGTCTATCTCCAGGTATCTTCTAACTAAAGCATGGCAGTTTTATTTTGGTCATATTTTGACTTTATCTGTTCTTTTCTCAGGCACGGTATTTGTTCTAGTAAACACTGATAAAAAGAGGTCAGGTCTGTTTATGTAACTTCTATTTCTGTCTTATTCATGTTCCAGCACTACCATTACACTTTGCAATTCTTGATCGCAGGATTATGAATTCCTGGTTTCTGACATTTTTCTTGAGCTTTTCAACAGTAAGAAAAAACCCCAAGTAGAGTCTGCAGGAGTTCAGCAGCTTACAACTGCTTATTATTTTAACAATAATAACACCACAGTTTTGGTCAGATTAACCTGTCACTAGCACCATCAACCTAAAATGCAATCCCTTCCAGGCACCCCTCACCAAGAAATTATAAATAAAGAAATTTTTTATGTATATATATGCCCTTTTGCAGTCTCCAGCTAAGTAATTGGGAAAAAAAAAAAAAAAAAAAAGAAATGGACATGTGTCTGCTGTGTACAGCGAGCCAGCTCTTTAACCTGAACTGTTCTTTGCACTTGCTCATTTATAGAATATGTCCAGTGCTAATTCGACTATAGAAATCATTTTAAAACAACTTGTACAGGTCAGGTTTGTGTATGAACCCAATGACAGTAAATGTCTGGACATTTCTTCATCTTTATTGTATTCACTCTTCCAACATACCTTTGAAGTAGATATCATTATTAATCCCCTTTTGTAAAAGACAGAATCTACAGATTATATACACAGACACATTGCATTTTTGAGATGTAGGCACGGCAACACTTGGCTTTTAAAGTTCCATGCAAACACTACAGTCATTATTTAGCCAAGCCAAGTGCACACACTTAAATATAGTCTAGGAAGAATTAGAATGGAATTCAGAACAGTTAGGGTGTTGATCAGAGGCCATCCGAGCTATGGATAAATAGTCTATGTGCTTAATCCCAGCCCAGTGCTTCAACAATAGCTTTAACAACTTCATTGACAGTCTTTCTTGTTTTGCACATTATGTAGTTACATAGAGGCAAAGGTCTTACAAGTAACTTCTTTTAATTACTTTCCAAAAAAACAGAGAGTAATTAAATAACCTCAGCTCCTCCAGAGGGAAAACATTTATTCTTATTTTAATACAGATATTTTTAATGCTGAATATGCCTTAAATTATCACATATTTGTTCAATTTATTAGTTATGTTTGTATCAAGTGAGAGAATGCCTGGTCTTATTTACTAGCAAGTGCATTGAAATGACACAATAGATTTTCCATTGAGGTTTATGTGAAACTCCATCAAGGTGAAACTCAGTGAGACTGGAAAAGTATAAAGCCACAGATTTCACAACATTACTGGAGGCAACACCATCAGAAATTCTAACAGTTTAGAAACATCTCTCAAAGTCAGAAATGTGCCTCACTCCTGTAAAAGATGCTTGGTAACTGTATGAGCAGAAAGAAAAACCACAAAATATTACTTTTCTTTCCAGTCAATATGAAAGTCATAGAGCAAGACTGAAGGGAGAAGGTTGGCGAGAAGGACGTTGGCTGGAATTTCTAAAACAGAACCTTCCTTCATCTGCATTTTATGTCTAAAGCTTTGTAGTCACCCTTGGCTTTGTTTCTGTCTGGATGTGAAACTGTTTTACAAAGCTATTTTCTCTCAAAAACAAATGAGATTTCTTTAAGGGACAAAGAGGGAAAGAAAGATTAACCTGGCAATTTTCCTGATTAGTTGTGTGAAATATACTGGCCATTTTTACATTTCTCTTGTGCCTCTAAGTCTTGTATCTTTTTCTGCAGGATGTTTCTCATCCTCATCTTTCCTTCCTGTCAATGGAAAAAGGTTGCCATGTCAACAATTTTTTTTCCAATATATTTTAAATGGAACAGTTCACATAGTTATACATTCTTTTTCTACTTCCCTTTGGAAAATATCAGCAATCCATTCTTTTACACTGCCAAGTGTTATCTACAATTCTGATAATTATATGATTCTATGATTTCTAAATTATGATTTGGTAGTTGGAACTAGAGATACTCCAAGGACAAATTTCAACACAGACCTTGATAATAATGCCAGTGAAAGCAACATTCACACGGGAGGGATTATTATTTATACTGATCACGTTCTTGACAGGGATTGAATAAAGGTTACAAAATAAACCCCAGCTGCCTAGTCACTAAAAGGCTGATCAGTGATCTGTTTGAGTTTTGTCTCACTTTGCACAGGTTGAAACCAATGGTGATTTTATAGTTTATCACTGATCCTTTGTGCTTCACTGAAAAGTCTCCTACAAGAAGCAGTGAAGCTAAACAGAAACACTGAAATTAATATTCTGACTGAGAAGATATGTAGATTCCAAGTTCTATGAAAATAGGTTTCTTTGCCACAGCAGCTGTGTATTTTGTTTTAACTGGCATAAATGATATTTTATGTTTTGTAAAAATATTCTAATTCAAGCAAGAGACAAACTTTAAGGGCTATATGAAATATTCCCCTTTATCTTTTTTTTTTTTTTTTTTTTTTTGCATATCATGAGGATATTAGGCAAAGTAAAAGACTCAGATAGCAGGATCAAGGCCAAACTGGACATTTCTGTTTAGCATAGCAAGGTATTAAGATAACTAAGCAACCTAGAAATTGTGAATGTAGGTGCTCATACTGGGCTAAGCAATCATTAGGACACATTTTTAAAAACTGAAGGTTCACAGACAGCAATTCATTAAAGAAAGGATGAAAAAGGTAGAAATGTTACAGAAGAGCAGCTGCTGCTCTACTGCTGTATCTAGACTGTTTCTGTTCAAGTAGTTGGTTGAAATTCAATAACTTGTTGAATCTTGTGACATGAAACACTGTGCTGATACAAGTATCTGAATTATTTTTCATGTCTTGAAAGCAAACTTTTCAAATACAAAGGCCTGAATTAATGATCGTAAAAAAACCCAGGTTCTTCTAGTATTAAAATTTCAGGCTATTCTGATATTATTTTTAGAAACAGGCTAAATTAAATATTTTTCTCAACATTGATTTCTGATGGAAAATAGATTTTGACAACAGGATAATTATTTCCTTAAGTATTTTTGCTTGATGGAAACTTTGAGCTGCTCAAATCCAAAATTTTTATTTTGTTAAAAATAAATACATTTCAGAGTATTGTGGTTATATGCAACTGTACAGATTGATAAAAGATGTTGAATTTCCTCTTTTACCACTCTTCTTTATGTAGAAGACACTTCTCAGACAATTAATTTTTGAATAAATTACTTTACAAGAGCAAACCAAGGTAAATCAAAGATAGTTTTACTAATGAACCCAATGTTTAGAGGAAAGAAAGCAGCAACATTTTCTACCAAATATTGAACAGAAATTCCATGATGTGTTTGATTTGGCTATTTCCTCCAGAAAGCTTAAATTTTGATCTCAGTAAAGTGAATAACAGAGAAAACTTCTTTTTCAACAAGCTTCAGTTAAGTAATAATTTACCGATTTTGTTAATGTATATTTGCATTTTATATTTATGTGCTGAAGCCCTCACATTACTTGCAGTGCTGTTAATGTTTTTTTCTGATGACCCACATGGTAGCTCACACCTGTGAAGAGTGTATCTGATACTGCTTGGATCACTCCTCAGAAGCTGTGGTGTTTACTACAATGCAGAAATCCTGTGTTTTACCAACCTGAATGGAGTCTTATGGACCACTAGGAAGTGTAAGATGGATCTATTTTCCCACAGATTTGGCTAGAAATTGTCGTCTGGATCTAAGAAATACTTTTCCAATGAAAATGTTCTTCCAAAAAGGTTTTATTTTTGCCAAAATGACATTTTCTTAGGGGAAAAATATTAACATGTTCCCAAACAGTTTTAGAGATGATTCATGCCAATAAGCTGCACTTGCACTGAGGACAAAGACAAGCTTGTTACTTAAACTGAATGTCTTAAGCAGCTGAAGTAACAGGCTGAAGTTTAAGAGTATTATTTCAGAAATATTTAGAGAATGACACAATATTTCTTACCACTGTGAATCAATTTTGAGTGAAAGTCACTAATTAGATACAGGACTATTTCCCTTGTGGATTGTTCTATCATATACAGACTGTGAGAGTGAACTGTTGGGAGCCTGACAAAGTATATAAAAATGAAAAAGAACAGGACTATCCACATAACTTCTTTAACAACTGAAAAGCAGTATAAGATAAAGAGTTGAAAAAACTTTAACTTGGCCTCCAACTTAGCCAAGAACTCATTAGCTGAAATAAATTTTTTACCAACTTTCTTACTGGGTGAAATAAAACTTGAGTATTTTGATAATACATATCTAATTTTAACTTACCTGTGTGTGACTGCATTTTTGTCTCATATTTAAGCTACAAAGTTCAAACATCAGAGGTGTCAGAGACACATTTGAATTCCTTCTGTTCTGAGTGGTCATTTGAATAGGATAGAGAAGAAAAATTTTAAGGCAAATATGATAAAGAACTACTGACAGGTCTTCAGCACAGTGTCCAAGCAGAATCCATAATGCTTCAGACCTTGCAGAAGGACTCTACTAAAAGACCTCATCACGCAACTGGAACTGATTCAAAGCTAATGTGTCAGATTTCCTATTCAATTAATATATACTCTTTCATTAATGCATCTCTTTGCTTTTTGAACCTCCACAAAATTTTGGCATTCCAAAGGATATGTGAAAAAGTCACCTGCTGCCTGACAATTAAATCAATATTCCCTGATCCTCTACTGGAGCACATAGTGAATGTTCTCCCTTTTACTTACTTTCTAACTTTTGATTATGTTTTTGGGATTGCTCCTGAGCTGTGACCTGATGTTTCCATACAATTCTCTCTCTCATAGCTTCAATTCCTTTGCCCTCAGAGTGGAAAGCCTTTTTTTTTTTTTTAATGTGTACTGATTTGCCTTTAACTATATTGAATTTCATCACCCTTTTTACTCATCTTCACTTCATAATTTCAAAGTTTACCAAAACTCTTTGCAAAAATTTAATTTTTCATTTCCCTTTTATGTGAGCAAATGAATTAATTTACAGCAACAAACTTTTTGTTTACTTGCTAGTCTCCACTACATAAAAATTTTATGTTCAGTGGCCCAGAAGTTGATATCTGTGGAATTTCAGAACTGCTGTTCTGTCCAGAATGTAGTTTCCTTTTCCTGTCTCTGTTTTTTGTTCATCTTTTAAACTGGATCAGTCCTATATAACATGCTCATACCTGAGCTTTTCTTTACCAGGTGTTTTCAGCTGATCTTGTCTTCATATTCCCCAGCTTCTAGGTCCTTCTTTCATAATCTTTTTTTCCTCTTTCTCCCTACATCTCTATAAATGTATCCTTGCAGCAATCTCTTTGCTACCATCTCAGCACTCTTTTCTCCTTTCTTCCTCTACCTCATTTTCTTTTGCTCTATCACTTTTCTTACCTATTGTCACTATTTATTAGTCACACCATTTCAATTATTTCTCCTATTTTTTAATCAATACTCAGCAGTCGAAACTGAATAGAAAGGTGATACTCTGTAGGAGATCTGAATAAGAGGGCGACTTAAAAGGTACTACCAGCATCAATGAAAGCAATCTAGAACATGAAAATAAAACTTGCAGCAATGTGGTGGGGCTGACATCACAGTTTTAGCCAGAGGAAAGGAGTAAGTAAGACAACAACAAGGTAACTGATCTGCGAATTAGGGAATGAGAAGGTAAATGAAACAATATGGCCTGGGCACTGATATTTCAGTGTTCAAACAGATGCCAATGACCCCCAAATCCCCTTACACTGTGTGTAAGTGCTCTGTGTATTCTTAACTCAGCTCTCATGAGCCTGGGGGTATGAATGAGATTACCTTGCCAAACAGAAATGAAGGGTATTTATTTAGCATAGTCACTTAATCATTCTTGAACAAACTCCATGAATCTTTTAAACACATCAAATCCTCCAAGGCATTTCATTCTGGCACAGAGATCTATTTAAAGGTCTTCTGACAAATCCTTGACACTGGGGTGAAATCCTGGCATCACTCAAGGTAATGGCAGACCTCCCACAGGTTTCTAAAAATCCAGTTAATAATATATAAAATAAATATAAATGCATACGCACAGAGAGAGAATTCAGAACCTGATTTCTAAATATAATTTTGAGTAAAAAGAAAATTTTCATTCTGTGATATTGCAATGATTTCTAATCACCTGTAACCACTGGGGCATTGCAGAATGTCATATATGCATTCTATACAACAAAAATTGTGTGACCTCTATGGAGATTGCCCACATATGTTCTCTAGGCAAATGTTCCTGAAAAAGGACACTTTTAATTTTAGATGTATTCTTATGCTGTATTGTCCTTTTTACCATGGTGAACCACCTTTATAGTATTTTTTATCAGAGTTTTCCTTGCCATGATGGATTTTGCATTTATTCGGTGTGAAATCTAAACTGAAAACTGAAATTTGAAAATACTTCACTGAATTTCAGAATAGTGTATACACAATAGAACTAAGATTGGATGAATGGTGAGAAAAAAATATTTCAACAAGCCAGATGTGATTCTGAAAACTCAGTGAGCAAGCCAGCAATTCAGCTGGTATAAATCAGTGAAAAACCATTGAAGTAATCTGAGGCACACTAGTCTATTAGACAAAGACTTTATCTCCATTCCCTTCTTCTGCTTTCTCCATCTCAGTCAGAATGAATTTTAAATCCCATTATTAAGCATAATTTTTATGTATATTTTAAATATAATGTATATCTTATTTTCATTACACTTGAATGAATTACTGGACTTAGCTACATCATAGAGACTTTTAATGGTCAGAAAAGACTGCCTAAACCAGTAGCATAAAATGGGGTATGGGAATTCTAATACCAACTGTCATTTGCAGTCAGGTTATCTTTCCAAAGCAGAAAAAATTTAGCTTAGCTAACAGTATAATTATGTTGATAAAGTTTTAAAATAGATTTGTTATTTCTCTAATATAGCCTCAGTTGTAAATGAGAAAAGCAATATCAAGTATTAACACAGAGGCTCATTTTTAAATTACACACTGTTTTGCAGACCCAATCCAAGTCCACTACAAAACAACCAAAGATGTCAATTTTGAAGAGTAGTTTCAAGGATAATCATATTTATAAAATGTTGGCCTATGTTTATAACAGAGTCTGACAATAAAAGCAAATTTTCTCCAATATAAATGAATTATTTATATCGCTTCCACAAAAGGTTAATTTTACATTCCTATGATCTTACTCATGCAAACATTATTGGAAATATCCCTTTATCCATTTTAGTAGATATTCTCAGAAACTGCTTGTGATAAGAAATTACCCAGGGCATCTAGAATGTTATGTAAGTAATAAAAAATACATTATAAAACACAAAAATGACAGGAGTGTTTATGAAACCTATAAATGAAAAAAATGAAGAGATGAAATATAAAATTTCATAGGTCACACACCTATTTAAAATATTTTAATAAAATCTGTATCCTTCAAAGTATAATTAGGACAAAGTAATATAAATGTTTCCATGAAGTTTTCCATCCTGTAGCAGCTTACTACATGTGCACATGACATAAATAGTCAGGACAGTAATTTCTTATGCACAGTGCATTCAAGTTTTTCCTCTACTAAGAAATTAATTTCTGAAAATTAGAAGAATATGTATTCTAATGAGAAACACCTTAGAAATACAAAATAAAAGTTCTAGTCATATTGCTCATAGCTCCTGCAGTCTATTTCAAAACATCTGTCATGATTTAAACTCTACTTGAATCCAACTTGTGAAAAACCCAAGAACGATAAAAAGCTAAGCTTATTATTGCTGTCACTGAAATATATAGGAACTTTTCCTGTTTAGCTTTAGTGGGGAACTCATAATTAATTAAACTTATTTGTTGAGACATACAGTTAGGTTTGTATTAAAATTATAAAACAAAAAGCAAGATCCTCACTTAAAAGCTTGAGGATTCCAAATTATTTAATTATTTGAAGTTGCAGTTTCAAAGAGTTGAGGTTTCAAAAGCTGAAAGTTGAGGAGACAAGAACCTACCAGAGGCATCTGGACAATGGCCTTAACACCATGTTTAAATTCTGGTCAGCCCTGAAACGGTCAGGCTGTTGAACAAGATGATCATTGTAGGTCCCTTCCAAAAGAAATATTCTATTCTATTTCTGTTTCTATATTTCTATTTCTATTATATTCCATTAAATGACCCCAAAGTAGCCTCTCAAAGTAGTAATGATCACATTAGAGAGGAATAAATCCATTTCTGTTTCAGGCGCTGTCCCTCTAAAATACATTGCTGTCTGAAAACCCCCAAATATTGGTAGGTAGGTGGTTGCAGTGTGGCCCTTGAAGGCAACAAATGAAGTGGTTTGTGGTCAAAGAGGTAAACACAACACAAAATGTGTCAATTTGCTATGACAAACAGAATGTCAGCAGGTTTTTTCCTTTCTTTGTCCCTTGTCAAGTGACACTATGGCTGTCTCAGTAAGAAAGTAAGTGTTAAACTCATGTCACCACACCTCAAACCACTTTAGTCCACTTGTGCAACTCCTTGTGGAACTACCGTTTTACTGTGCCTATTCAAGCTAATAGACTGAAAAGATTCCTAATAAGACTTAAACGCCCCAAAAAATCAAATAAACTATCATAAAATTGACTCTTAGGTCACTTCCTATTTTGGGTGTTATTTTTTAGATTAGTATGAAACCTCATTAACCTCTTTTTGAGACTGTTTAGAAATTGAATATTTATTAAAAGGGAGAAACCACTAACAAATATGAAACATATACTGGATAAATACTATACTGAAATTAAATGTCTTTTTCATTATTGACTATCTATCTTGGTTTAACTCTCATATTTGTTTACTCTGTGTTTGTTGTCACATTTGCTTCTTACCCCAAGAAAGAAAATTTCCTGGTTTTCTTTTATAATGACACCATAGAATGAACTACAGTACATTACTACTTTTATTAAATTGAGTTGCCATTTTCCAGAACAAAAAAACCACAGTTGCAAACTGCTTACACTAGTGTAGGAATCCCTTGCCTTCAGTTAAGCAGTATGTGTGGAAGAAATAAAATTTTAATTTCTTCATTTATTATGAAACAATAATAATAACTAATAATTATTATATTCTTATATTTATTATGAAAAATTGTATCTTTCTACACAACAGAACAAAATTTTACTTGTTTAAGAAAACAGTTGGATTTATGGCAGTTATTCAGGTGGCCCTTATATTCAAATGTTCAAATTTTCTCCGTGGAATTCTTAAAGTTACCAATATGGTTAAAGTTTATCACAGTACTAATATTTTCTAGGTCATTGCTTATATGACAACTTTGTTGTGAGCCATTTCTTTGCCTCACATGGAGATCCTGAATTACCAAATCCAGGAATACAACTTCAACAAACAATGAATCAGACAGCTTGGCCACTGGAGGGAATGAATTTCTATTACCACAAGGTTGCATTGTAGGGTGGTCATAAAGAAAATAGATATGTCTGGTTTTGACAAGTCAAATAGAATGGCCAAGGAACAAAATAACACAGTTTGTGCCAATGAGTAAGGTAAATACAGTGCTGCTTCAGATAACTCAGAATGGCGATTTAAGATTGCTATGATCTTTCTCAGTTGCCCAGAAATGATCATACTGCACTAAATCTCAGTCTGTCATCTCTAAATGAAAATAAGAATGTCTGTCCTAGAGATAGACTCAAATCTCAGTATTTTCATAAAGTATTCTCCAGAGAACGTTAACTGGTTGCAATTTATCCTTCTAAAAGTTGACAAGATGTCAAAGGAAAGAAAATATTTATCAATAAAAAATTAAGTTATTTTGACAAATTAATCCACTGACAAAAA
>VXAC01006824.1:635061-680092 GCA_013399225.1 Rhipidura dahli | reverse complement strand
AAAAAAAGGAAGGAGGTTTTGTAGATTATATATGATTTAATAAAATTTGGAAAATCATTAAAGATACAGTTAAAAGAGCTATGACTTCAGCTGATCATCAGGAGAAGCCTCTCTTTCACCATAAATGAAACACTTACTGATTCACAGTTTCAAATTCCTACTAACAAAAAAAAAAATCTTGTTTTCAAACAAGCTAAGGTTAGATGTTTCTAGGCATCCACCTGATTCCTGTATGTTTAGCCATCAAAATACATGAATTATCAATATAAATTAACACATGTACACAGCTTTTCATGTACCTTTCCTACCCTGACTCCCACTGGCTCTACCAGCTTTCTATTACATATACATCACATGGCTGTGATGTATAGCATCATATAGCATTCATATAGCATTTTCTACTACATATCCTGTTCTGGAGAGAAAGTTTCTTACTCTAAATTAATTACGTTGTTTTCATCAGAATGAGTGCTGCATAAGGAATGGATAATTCTCACTTCTCCTGGAGTTCACAAAGCATTGCTATAGCTTGTTTAACCTGGGAGGTGTATGCCATATTCGTGATAATCTGTTTCTGTGTTTCTGTATGCCCTTTACATTTACACCATCTTCTATTCATACCTGCTCTGTTTTCAATATCTGTAGTCTCATAAATTAAAGAAAACATGGGAGAATATTATGATTTATTCGTTCTAAATGAGCACAACTGTGAAGTGACTGAGCTACCAATCAAAATTAAATCTATTCCAGTATAACATTTGTTACTCTATTTTGATTCCTTCTGACTTACATACTCCTAGGCAATTGGATAATACTGCTACCATATCAAAAACCTTAGAAATGTGTTTAAGTTAATGTCTCAAACTATTGACTGGACAGTCAAGCTGTGCAGCCAGGAAAAAAAACAATCCTATGTACAGGAAATGCAGTTTGTAAGAAATTACATTAAAATCAGTTTTTACTTTGGATATCTAATTTCTTTGAAACTTGGGAACTATTTTCCTCTTTTAACATAGCTAAAACTATTTGCTATGTTTTCAATCTGCCTCAAAATGTCAGTTAAAATATATTTTACAGTACATTTTGTAGGACAGAACATGCAGTGGCAATTATCTACATTTGGAAGGCTTTCATTTTTGCTGTAATGTTTTTTGCAGCACAGGGTGACTGGATAAAAATTTAGAATAATTATGGAATATTGTTTTCTTCCAATGTTATGGTTCTTTGTTCCTGGCTAATGCTAAAATTCTGTTTCTGCAATCTGCAGTTGTAGCAAGAATTGTATTCCCAATTTTTTTCATTTGGAGTAACATTTGGCAGGCTTTCTCTAGCACTGAACCATATGTATATGGGTCATCTTGGATTGGAGGAAATAATTTCTTATGGGAACACTGTAAAATAGGGATATTGTCATCCAGAAATATGTGAAAATTTACATTTTTTGGCTTTTATTTGGCTTTCTCTTGTTCCTATGAGCTTGTCCAATACTGCACTATATTTTACAAATTCTGATTTAAATTCTTTCCATTCAACAGAGAGCCATAGCTTGCCCCTTCATCCAGCTGTTGCTTCACTTGGTTACACATTATCCAGAGAATGTTAATGTGCTCTCATTTTCCAGTATAAAAGAAAACTTGTTGTTTTGCTATACCCAAAAATTTGAGACCTTGTCCATAAATTTATAGAAGAGATGTGGAACAAGATGTGATTACTTTTGTAATAACATATGTCTAAATCTGGGAGGTCATTTCTGAAGATAAAAAGTACAGAGGAGAAGTTTCCAGTTCTTGAAAGGCACTCAGCAGGAAATACAGTGCTGGGATTATGCTGTGTTTTCATTATAAGAAATTAAAGAAGTCTGTGAAATACTGACTTTTTTTTTTAATCAGTGGATACCAGTTGTTTCTGATAAAACTCTGCTTGTGTTAGAGTTTCCTAGAAAATATTTGACAGGTTTACTACAACTTGCTCATTTTGTCTCTATCTTATGTCTGTATCCCTGGCTTGCAAACCTCCACATTGCCAGCAGTTCTCACTGTATATTTAGAATAGCCAAAGAAACAATTTTCATGGCATCAGTGATGTTAAGGCTTCCTCAAATCTTAGCTCATCAACAAATCTGGCTGGAAAATTCCAGTTCATCAAAACTGAATAGAGTTTATAAAAATTATCGTGATTCAGTGAACCGCAAACAGCTCCTCTTACAGTCTACCGGAAATGCCATACGTCTGGTTTAGTGAATCACAGAACAGCTGAGGTTGGAAGGGGCCTCTGGAGGTCACTTGGTCCAAACCTCCTGCTCTAGGAGGACCGCCTAGACCAAGTTGTCCAGGGCTGCTTTTGAATGTCTCCAAGAATGGGGATTCCACAGCCTCTATGGGCAATCTGTGCCAATACGCAGGCACCCTCTGCTTCCTGATACACAGACCAAATCTGTGTTCCAGTCTGTGCCTGTTGCCCCTTGTCCTGTGACTGGACACTCTTGAAAAGAGACTAGCTCCCTTCAGGTATGTTTATGCATTGCTGAGATCCCCCCTGAGCCTTCTCTTCTCCAGGCTGAAGAATCTCAGCTCTGTCTTAGAGATCATCCACTGGACTGCCTGCACTATGTCCATGTCTCTCTTGTACTAGGAAGCCCAGAACTGGGCATGGTACTCCAGTTGTGTCCTCCCCAGGGTGGAATGGAGGGAACCTTCCTTAATCTGTTGCCAGCTGTTCTCCTTATGCAGCCAGATGATCAGCTCTCAACACATTCTGGTGCATTGGACTGTTTCTCCCCAGGTTCAGGACTTCACACTTCTCTATGTTGACCTGCAGAAGGTTCCTATCAGCTCATTTCTCCAGCCTGTTGAGATCACCCTGGTGCTAGCACTGATGGAGTTTTAGCCATCATCTGCAGACTTGCTGAGAATACACTGTCAAATCATCCTGATCATTAATGAAGAAGTTGAGCAGTATAGGACATTGTATTGACCCCAGTGAGACACTGCTAGTTACTGGCTCCAACTGGACTTCCTACCACTGCTCACAACTCTTTGGGCTAAGCCCTTAAGCCAGTTTCCAGTCCTCACTGTCTGCTCATCCAGTCCATACTTCATCAGCTTCTCTTTGGGCATCTTATCTACCTGATCTAGTGGAAAGTGTCCCTGACCACGACTTGGGGGTTGGAAGGGACCTTAAAGATTACCTAGTTCCAAACCATTTCAAACAATTTTCTGCTTGTATGATTTTATGTGACACAGTGTAAAAAGCCTTACAGAAGTCAAGGTAGACAATATCCACTGCTCTCCCCTCAACTATCAAACCTATTGTTTCATCACAGAAGGTTTGTCTGTCGCTCCCTAATTTCTATTTCTCACCCTATTTGAATAGATGTTTAAAAGACATGTAGACATGGTGCTTAGGAGCAAGGTTTAGTGGTGGACTTGGCAATGCTGGATTAATAGCTGGACACTATCATCTTAAAGGTCTCTTCCAACCTAAATGATTCTATGACTCTTCCACTAAAAACACGGAAGAATATATACAACAAACTTAATATAAAAACATTCATTGTTGAATCACTAAGTAACAAGAAAAGAAACCATGTATTCATTATTTGAACTTGGCATACTAAGACATCATATAAAAAGAACGTTTCCTGAGAAACAGCCCTTTGACGGTTTATAAACAACAGATTTTTAAAATAAAACTCCTTAAACTGGATTATGTAATTTAGAATAGAGTTTCATATATATCAGTAACCCAAAATCATCTACCCAACAACTTAGAAGTCAGAAATCTAACTTTTGTTGTTGAGAAATTACAGAGGATCTAATAAAACCATGAGATGAAAGACTGAACCAGTGTCGTTGCAACTCCAGTAGGTAAGTTTAGTACTGAGGCAGGTTGAAAAGTCTTAAAGACAATACACAATCTGTTAAGAGTTCTGCAAGATTCACAGGCTTGAACAACAAAGAGGGAATATTTTATTAAAAATGACACTAAATCAGATGTATTCAATCTGAACAGAGAAGCAGTATTTAAGGTGGGAAGAAATCCAGCAGAAGAGCTTAAAGCCAGCCTCAATCAGAATACTTGAGCTATCAGGGAACAGGGAGCTGTGTCTATGTTTGTGTGTGTGTGTTCACCTCCCCCAACCCCTGGGTCATGTTACCTAAATTCATCATGGGGATGTTAAGCACATTACTCTGAAGTAATGGATCGAACAAAACTTATATTTCAACCAAAGTTGAACAGAAGGACAACAGAATTATTTTAAACTCTTTTAAAACTCTGAAAATGGAAACTGAAATGAACTTGAACTTGTTGTATGGTTATAGCAGTTACTACTTCACTGATGCAAGCCAGCTCATTTGACAGTCAGCTTGCACGGCTGACTTCTGTGTGAGATACCTGTGCTATCTCTCGGCTGATTAGCTGGAGTGTGACTAGAAGTGCAGCTATTGCAGCTCAACATAGATCTGTGCCTGAGCCAGCTCACTTTTGACCCAGTTTTGAGGCTTACATGGGATTCAGAGTATCACATATTGACTAATTCATCTAGACATTAGAGGAAACTTAGAGAAACACTAGCAAGGATCTACTGGAAGACTAAAGTTTATTTTGAGAAGCAGTGTAGGTCATGGTTGTTGGTGCCAGTCCAGCTCTATTAAACTTGGTGTCAGAGCCAATGATTCATAGCTGTTTATTAAAAAAAATCTTAATCTTTGAACAGAGATTACCTCAACAAGTTTAAACTTAAATACAAAACACAAAATACAATCTAATCTAATTTATAACACTGCATTTTTGGTAGCTACCACCTGTAGTTTGGTTATGATATCCACTCTTTTAATGTACACACAAACTCAGTAATGAAAAATTACCTAAGCTTTGCTACCAAAACTTTGGAGTCTCTTTAAGTCAAAACTTCTTAAATAGCTAGCAAAGAAATGAGATTAATTCATGACTGGCAAATATGTGGCAAGTCAGTTTCTAAGGTATTATAGGGACAATAAACAACAAAACCCACGATTTCAGTATTAGGAGTGACTAAGAGAGGAAATTCTCACTTTAGGCCCACTGAAAACCATTTTTGGTAAATTCTAGGAAGGTATACATAGGTAGGAATCCCAAATAGAATAAAAGAAAAATTGCATATCACACTATTAAAAGAAAGGTGATTAGTAAACCCAGCTCTCACTGGGAGTAATAAATCCAGCATCTCTCAACAGACTGTAGTGAGAGACATGATAGAAGAGCACAAAAAAGTGCAAAGATGAGAAATCATTGGTAGCTTTGGGTAATTCAGGGAACCTTTCACTGCAGAGTAGGTGAGAGCTGCCAAGCATTACCAGCAAATTTGGGTGCATGTGACCATCTCTGTCTTTCCCTACTTGCTACAGGGCCCTGAGGGTGTCACTGAGACCTTCTTCCCCTTCTGCCCCCCTCCAGAGCCATCAGTGGCATTACTGGCACAGCAGCAGGGTGAGCCCTCTGCTCCCCATAGCCCTGCCCTTCCTGACCAGGGCCCTCTCAAGCTGGGTCCACTTCCCAGGGAGCTGTCCGATGCCCAGGGCTGGAGCTGCTTGCAGCTAGCCCTAGCTGCCCTGCTCCTCTGTTTTCCAAAAGGATAAAACTAAGGTAAGAAGTGTTTTGACGTTACAGGCAGCTCCAGTGAACGTCCAAATGTATTGCAGGAGCACTGCTTCATGTATTTTCGCTTTCAAGATGTTATAATGGATTAAGTAAAAAAAGGGGGGAAAAAAAGCAGAAAAACTCTCCTTGCTAGCTACCGTGTTTAAAAGTCTATGAAAAGACATCTGTTTAAGTTGTACAACAACTGTTATTGCTTTTCTGTTAGCCAATTGTATTGTACCTAGTCAAAATAATTACTATTGACCTTTAAAATTATCATATTTAGGGTGGTATTTCCTACATAGACATACTCTAATCCCATAGAAAATCACAGAAGTGAAACCTTAGCCAAACTTGTACAATGTATCAAGAATATGTGGTTTATTAAAGATTCTTTCTAAACATCAATAATGAGAGTGAGAAGGACAAAAAGTGAATTCTTTTTCAGCATTTTCATTTTAGAAGTGTCATAGAATGGTTTGGGTTGGAAGAGGACCTTTAAGACCACCTAGTTCTAAACCCCCCTGCTGTGGGCAGGGACACTTACAATTAGACCAGGTTGCTCAGAGCCCCACCCAATCTGGCCTTGAACACCAAGTATTGTGTTATTCCCCTTTCAGTCTCATGGTTTCTGATCAAATGCTCATGTCTATTACAGCTGCATTAGTTGGAAAATTCTGAATAATCCAGGGTTTTTCCAGAATTTGAATCTGACTGTGACTGTTTTGGTTTGTGGACATAAATTGAATCATCTCCAATGACTGGATTCATGCTCAGTGAAAATCTCTTGAGTTGGTACCAAAGAAATGCATGCATCTAAAATCAGAAAATCTTTTTGAAAATAACTGCTTATGCCTAAATACAGGACAAACGAAGCAGAAAAAAGTAATCAAAAACTTACTGAACAGCTTTAATACATACCATCTAAATTTCTTGGATAATAAGACATACATTAATCCATAGCACTGTGAAGGGCATTAACATTTAAAGAGTGAGGAGTGGATGGAAATGCTTCAGAACCATGGAAGACTGTGAAAACCTAATAATGAATTAATTTCTGTTAAAAAGATGCTTTTCAATATTTCATGAATGTTGTGTATATTAGTATAGTGTTTCTCAGACAAATGTATATAAAAGCAGTATTAGTCACTGTTTGAAAGAAGCTAGGCAGATTGTTTATGAATTTTAACTTTCCATGTGACGAATACAGTGAAATGCAATTAACTGCAATGCAAAATAATTTTAACTCAAAAGACCTACTGAAGAGCTAAAGAAACATTTACTAGCAGCTTTCATTTGGTAATGAACAGTTAGAAGCATTTGGCACAAACAGCAGAACCCTTCTTCAGAAGGCTCTATCTACAGAAATCGGCAGGAAAGCTTCCTGGTCGTTCAGTCTGGTCATTTTAGATTAGGACCACAATTTATTCAGCTGTTGGATTGTCAGCTGTGGTAGATTTCAATCACATATAACAATATGTCAAGGGCTGTATCTGTAAAAGGATTTTGACATCTAAAATCTATGTCAAAAAATGTAGTCCACAATACCACAGTGACTGAACATCTAGACATTTTTATCCCACTTAATCCCATCTGGGACCCAGTAAGAAGCTGGAGTTTCTGGGGATGCCTGATCTATCTCCAGTGAAACTGCAGACATGAATTCCGTAGAGTGTAAATTGACCACAGAAGAAAATTTTAGCTAACAAGGTAATGGTCAAAACAGTTTCCTAGGCAACAAAAAACTAGCACCAAATAATCTTATCACCTCAGAGCCCATACTAACTGGATTTCAAAATAATTTTCTTTCTTTACTTTTCTTTACAGGTAGAATGCATCTTTTATTATTGGTTTTGTACACTTCAGTGTGAGAAGAAGAGAAATTACAGAACTGCTTTGATGCACATTTTGGGTTACTTTTTACTCAAGTTAATCTCAGAATGCACAGAGAGGCAAGCCATTAATTTTCTTGTGTTTGTATAATCCTTGTAGGAAGAGATTGTTTCTCATAAATTCTGGGAATCTTAGGGTTGCCTGACAGTCACATATACTTACTAAATTCATTGTTAATGGAGCATGACTGTTGCATGTACAAGACCTCTGGGGAAGAAAGTGTGGGCAGGATAGTAATTTACATATCTGATTTCTATTAAATCGTTTTATTGGAAGAGTGTTATTGAGCCCCACATGCACTTTAATAAATGGCCTGACTGTAATCAGCACAGTATTGTTCCTCTCTAGGCTGTCCAGCAGCCTATGATTATGTTAAATGATTAAGCTTAGCAGGCTGATGAATCTTATACTGTATATCTAAATATTTTACTTGGATGGCAATGTATTAAAAAGTATTCCTGACAACAGGTCTTATAAAAATTGTAAGATTGTCTGATTTTAAGTTTTATATGACACCAAGTACATTTTTCCAGCACATAAAATCCATTTTATTATGCTGCATCAATTTTGTGTCTGAGACTTTGCACTATGTTACTTTATTTTCTGTGTGAAATTCAGTTCATTTCTATAAAATTGAATTGAGTTGGGGAGCACTGAAGCCATCAGATGCATAAGTTCAATATTTATGGCATTCTTTGACCTCTACAAGATCTTTCACTGCTGACAATAAGTCAGTTTTACTGTAATACATTTGCCTTACTGTAAATATCTCCAGTGGCATGGGACCACTGCTATTTAGCAGGAAGGGAGGCACACTGTTATGTCAGAAAGAGAGCAGACTATGGGAATTAAGTTGCTGGGAGAGGATGTCTAGGTTTTCTGTTTGCCCCAATGTGTGAGCTCTCAGTGCAACATAGGCTACATTTCTTTACTGAAAAACTTAGGAGGTTGCATTAACTCGTAAAGTTTTTCAGATTACTCTGGCAACTCATACAAGGCGTAACAAAAGTCCCATACATTTTTTAAGGTAAAAAAAAAAAAAAAGAAATCCTATAGCATTAAAATATCTTCTTTAAATAGTTTGCAGACTGGGAGAAAAGATCTGAGTTTTAAGGGAAGTGGTGTCTTAAAGATGTGAAGGAAACAATAGAGAGAGATATATTTCAGTGAGCAGAGTAGGGATTTGAGACTAGCTAGGGAAACTAATTATAACGAGCAAGTAAGAAAGTGGGACCATGAATAATGAGCTAAAGCATGCACAAGAGACTAAGAGGCATTGAGGATAGACTGTATTGACTGTTAAAAGAAATTAGAGGAAGACTGGGATGGAAAGAAGGATAACAAAGACTGAAAAAAAAAAAAAAAAAAAGCAACCTAGATTATTTAGCCAAAATAGAAAAAGGAAAGAAGATTGTAATGGGAAAGAAACTAAGGGAATAGAAAAGCTATTGGAAAGCATTAAAAATATGGAAGAAGATGGAAGCAAATTACATGGAAAGAAAGATGCTCAAGAACCAAATGAAGCAATTTTTTACTAAGAAGTGGGCATATATAGTCAGTGTTTCTGAATCTCATCTGTTCCACAAATGACTATCAGTATTCACAGGCCACAGAATAAAACTTCTTAAATATAGGCATTCATCTTGGAATCTGTCAGTACCTTAGCATGATTTTCTGCTCTCTCTCCAGTGCTGAGACTGTTGTGCTATGAAGTTACAGGTTCCTAACCAACAGTACTAGATAATGGCATTCCTATTCTTGCGTTGTTTCCAAAGAAAACTGAGGTTATAAAGACACATTTTCTCTCTAAAGTCTTTTACACCAACTGGTCAATGTCCACTGATTTTTTTTCAGAGAGGAAGTGGTCTCCTTTTCCTACACATTTTGTAAACTGCAATGACTGGTCAAGAATACAAACTTCATCAGATCTGCTGTATTAAAAAAGAAAATGCAGAGAGTCTAGTTGATGGTATTTTGCTTGGCACCCAGCTCCTGCTAGTCCACATACATGGAGCTTTGTGCAGTTGAGTGTGTTTGTTGTTTTTCTAACTGCACAGGATGTAAGGAGAAGGTAGAGATACTGGAATTTCATAGGGCTAACTGAGCAGAATTGGAGGCACTGAAAGGAACAACCAAAGAAGGCAGATATACTGAAGGCCTTAAAGACAGGAATGGGAGTCACAGGATACTAAAGGTAGTGGGAACTGAAAGGAAGAAGAATCCTTAAAGAACATCAAGATTCAGTATAGTTTTCTCTCCAACCCATGAATTCTGAAAAAGTAAACTTCCTTGAATTCCTGCATCGCTGGAAGCTAAACCACTGTTTTTTTCTAACTCCCAAGACTCTTTAGCACCCAAGGCTCATATTTACATGCAAAGTTGTACAGTGAAGGATATAGAGTTAGAAATCCTTACAAGTAGCCTCCTAACCTCAGCCTGACTACCAGAAGACTTTTGAAATGTAGCTTCCACTTTTGAAAACATTGTTCAGATTAATTTTAAATTTCTGTATTCTATAGATATGTGAAGAAATAATAAACTCATTAAAAGTTTATTATAATTATTCATTATTCATTCTCTACATGATAACAACTTGAACTTCTGGTGTAATGCATAAATGTATTCCTCTTCTGCACAATGACTGAAATGCTTTAATATTGTAATTGAAATACTCTGTAGGCTTCCATCACAGACCCTGTTAGTTAGGCTTTCAGTAAGTTGTTGGGAGCAAAGTTCTTTCTTGGCAGCTGACAAATATTTTTTTATTTTGTCTCTTTAGAAGATAGCTAGTGAAATAATTTGCTTCCTTTCACTTGGATTACAAAGGCCTAAAATACAATTTATCAAAAGAGGAGAGTGAATATTAAAAGACAGATGTACCTAAGCCAGAGAAGTGAATGTAGTCAAATTTTTGACTGCTTTTTTTCTTAATTTTTCACAAAATATTGATCTCATAATTAAAATACTGATTTTTTACTTCTTAAATTTTGTTTATGCCTTGTCTCCTTCTGAGACTAGGATTACAGGGAATGCTTGGCAACCGTCCTGTTATAGTTTATCTCACAATTCTAATAACATTTGGTTCTTGGCTAACTGAAAATAGGTTTCCCTACAGTTAAGAAAAGCATTGTGCAGAAGTATCATAGAAGAATCAGCTCTGTGCTCTCTGTTGTCTTGGAGATCTGTATGGTATGAATCCCAGGAGCACAGAGTGATATGTATAAAATTTATCTATTTCAGACTACCACAGAGTGGAATAAATATTTTTTAACAAAGTATACTCAGTGTTATCAGTTTATAGACTCCTATGTAAATTACAATTGGTTAGTTCAAGTATTACTTTACATTCTCTGTGCAGTGGTCACATTAAACATCTTTCCTCACAAATTATAGACCTCACATCTGGTGCCTCAGCCTTGGAATATATACTCCTGTGTGAAGTTCCATGTACTTCCATGTACTTCCATGTTCCATGTTCCATGTAGTTCCATGTACTTCTATGTCTATCATTGGTTTTTAGGCAGAAACATTTTCTTCTACCAGCTTTCAAACTTCAATGCATATTTTTTACATATTATGATATATACACATTTTATTTCCTGCCTTATGCCAAGATCAGAGACAAACAGTTAATTGCTGATCTGCCATTGACAACAATTTAAAGACTTTGTAAGAAAATTCAGCACCAATAACATTTCAGTCTTTTGCAGGGCATCATTGAAAAACTGTGGAAAATAAATTTACAGGAAATACACTACTTCTTTCAATTTAGTAATGGTACCAAATATAGCAGTTTGTATAAATTCTATTTATACCCAATTCTTGAATAGGCCTATAGTGGATATATTCTATGCTCTTTGAAGCATTCCTTTTTCACACATGGGTGCTATAATAGCATCAAGGCTATTGTGGCAATCTACTCTCAGATATTAAGTGATGTTTATACACTAATTGATATTTTTATACAAAAAACCAGTTATTCTTTGGCTTTTCAATATAAGTAACTCATAGTAATCCTTGTATTTAGTGCTACAAAGCTTTGGACAAAAGCTGTGTTTATATGCTGTCATTTGAAAAGGCAATTCATGGGGAAAGGGCTTGCTGAAGGGTCTTATTGCCCCTGCCCGACTTCCCCTATAGGGTCCTCCCACACTGTCCACAAGCCCACACAAAATATGATTTTTTTCTTTCTTTTTTTGAGAGTAAATGGGTACATGTATTCAGAAAATCTCATAATAATCAGTCCTGTAACTGAATCTATTGTTGTGATAGTTTCACCGGAAAGCTGCAAACATAGGGCTGAAAGGATCAACCCAAATTTAGTTCAGATCCTTGTCTGCTGTGATGCAAGAGTCATAGTTGACTGTAGATAACATGCAAGAAAATCATCAACATGTAAAACAACTTTCAATCAATAAGCATATAATTGTCTTTAAACATACTGTTTTCCTGATAACATATTTGATGAGCAAAACAAATTTACTTCTGTATTTTTTTGTACTGAGAAAACCTACAGCTATATATGTGAGCTAAAGCACATTTATCCTTTTTAAATACACAAACCAAAGAGGTAGTGAGGATGATTTTGTTAAATAATCTGAAAGCATTCATTGCTACATTTTAGTATACAACTCACTTTTTTCCCCCACACAAACGATCTATAAATAAATTAATGAAATGTATTTTAATTCTTGGTAGATGATACAGTCCAAGAACCTGCATTGTCATGGAGCTCTTTGAATAATCCAAGGTGAATCATTACTCATTTATCCAGAAGAAAAAACAGGACTCCACCAGATATGAGTAGAAATACAATCTTAAAAAACACAAAATAGATTCATATAATATGTTAGTAGAAATGAGAAAAATAGCCATTATTTTGGAATTTTGAATAATTCTTAAGGTACTTACACCACCTGCAGGCTCCAAAGAATGACCAAAAGACATCAGGTCTTTTCCTCTATGTTTAAGAGTATTTCCTATTGTATTTTCTTTTATATTTATTGCTCTCTTCTTTTAAATAAGCTTATCATTGTTATATATTTAATCTTGAAGTATTCCCTTCCATTTAACTTCTCTATACTGTAAGAAACATTGTTTTCAAGATAAAAGAAGACAATAGATACTGTAGAGTAGTCTTATATATATGGACAGCAATTTCCTACTTTTTTCCTCTAAAATTTTTACATAAGCTCTTTAACTTCAATTACTTCAATGCTCATCCTGAAAAAGAAAAGTTTATTTGACTGAGATTTATTTCTTATGTTTACCTTGGTTTCTATTAAAATAATGATGGATTTGGTTGAAAACCTCTGTAGGAGTCTTGGCTTCAGTTTCTAATATGACCAAAAATACATCCCAAAGTTAACTGCTTTTTATAGAAAAGCTACTGAACTTTTCTACTTTTTTGTCATTGAAAACACAGTTTATTTATATTCCTTTTCTATGAGATCTGATATCTCAATTTTCTGAGATCATTGTTTGATGAAGACAAATGTCTTTTTCCAAGCATATTGTTCTTTGGGAAAAGGGGACATCCACATATCATATGTAGATTGAATGTAGACACATGCACTGAGAATGCTCTGTTCCTACTTTCAAAAAGACTCATTTTTCAGTAGATATAATATTCTTATTAATTTTAGTCACTAGAGAAACAGAGATAGTCTTTAAAACAGACAGATTCCAAGCCAGATTCATGTAAAAGTTAATTCCAGATTGGTGACACTGCGGGGGGTATGTGTGTATGTGCATGTAGGAATACAAAAAAGAAACCTGTAGTAAGAAAATGACAAGAATCATCGAAGGTAATAGGTCTTACTATTGCAAAATTTCTATTGCAAACAGAATAAGTTGAAACTTCCAATTTATGGCAAGAAAAGCACATTGTAGAAGCATGGAAACAATGCAGTAGACTGTTCTACTATAAAAGTCACATAAAAAATTAGTAGTAGATGGTAAAAATGTAATGGCAGCACCCTTTTGTTTAGAATGATCAGTGAAAGAGATACCAAATGTAATGCTGGAGTTTGCTCTGACATTAAATTACAAATCTGCAGAGCTTCTATTTCTTTTGCATAAACCCTAGGATCATTCAGACATTCTAGTAAAGAGATATGAAACATCTTAAACAAGTGAAAGTGGTAATAGCTGCAAAGCTGCTTACTATCACCATGGATTTTGCAAGTTACTAAAAAAAAACAGGATAATTTTTTTATGGTATTTTTAAACTGTAAATATTAACTTTTGAAATAATATTTCCAGTGCACCTCACTGGGAAATAACCATTTAAAGCATTCATATGAAATAGTGGCCAAGAGTTTGGTAAATAAAGATTTCCTGTCACACTATTTCAGGACATCTAAAGCTTCATGCATCAAACAAAGTGATATTTCATAAACTGTCTATCTGAGCATGTCTGGAGAATGCAAGAAGTTGGATTTCCCACATCTATTTGCAGAGCGAATATTCTTTGAGTTTGGACTTCCTCCAGAGCCTACTTTTTATTTTGCCAAAAGTAACTATGGTAATGTCCTATTCAAACTCATTTCAGTCATCCTGGTTAGAGCAATACATGTCACTGGGATAGTGTGACTGTATAATACCAGAAGCTGAAGGCCCATAAAAGAAGATAATAAATGTTATATTTGCTAAGTTAAATATTCTTTTCATTAATATAACTAATCCATTATATAATTTTGGTTTGTTTGACTCAGTCTGCAGGTAGGTTTACCACAGGCTAGAGATGAGACTTTGTCCTTGCAGTCAGCAAATAGCTGCTCAAAACACAGCAATCACTTCTGCTGCAAATTTACAGAGATTCAGTTCCCTTAGAGACAAATGAAAGCAGTCTGAAATTTTTTTGCATGCCTGATAAACAGGTATATAAACCCAAGTATTAAGTCATTTGGGTCAACTTGGGCCCAGACTGTCTCCCTCTGTTTTGTGCATGGATTACACTGCTTATATTTCTTGAAGTCAGCTTACAGCAACGTAGTAATTATAATATTTACATTAATATGAAAATTAGTCCTAATCCATAATCTATCTTTCCATATGATTTGCTATTGAATTAGAATCACTTAACTCACAAGTCAGTTTAATTTCACATATAGTTCCATCTATGTTTCTTGGGCCATATTAAATTATTTCTGCACTACTAGATATGTGTGAGGTTTAGATGATGGTAACAAGCTAATGTTTATTACTTTCCCTGTGAAAAGTACTCTATGACTTTGGAATAATAAAGAAAAATATGTAATTTCTGGCTAGAGATGCAACTGATTAAATATAAAAATGAGCTGAAAACAACCTAAAATACCCCAACCCAGTTGGATTTTAATTTTTTTTTTTCCCAATCCAGTGTGATATTCATTAATAGCACTGCACAGATACAAGAAAGGGCAATCTTAGGTTACAGAGCCAGGATGGACAGTAAACTTTTTCACCAGCTGGGTGGGCATGTCCTTCCTAGTGGTACACACATGATCCATCTTTCCCTGCTGAAACACTAACTAAACCTTATTCTTTTTTTTTTACAGCAGATTGACAAATGTCGCTACTGGCTTTTGGCAAAAAGCCAATCTGCAGATTGCACCGTAACCTTTTTTTGTGAGGTAACGATCACAATCCAGAGAGCTAAAATAATGACAGTATCTTTTCTTTGGGCTCTGGAAATCTCTTTGTACAGTAAAACTATCCCCACACCACGGATTCCCAGCTCATAGCAGCTGCCCCATTGGTCCAGTTAGGAGGTCAGCTGGTAGTGTCAAAACTACATCGTGCAACCTGAGCAGCGTGTAGGGCATGAGGTGTGCCTGCCGCTCACACAGCTCAGAAAACACCGGCTACTTATCCACAGCCAGGCCTGCCTCAATCATGAATTCCAATCAGAAGTCAAGAAGATGGTAAATATTTCTGATACTCATGAAGTTTTCTCTTCAGAGTGATTTGCTATTAGTGCAAGAGTCTTCCATACCAAAGGCTAAAGCCAACATATCTTTCTGAAGCATACTATTTGCTTACACACCAAAAATAACTTGGAAGAGGTTGTGTAACATTGCCACCTGGTGACATTTTTTGTAACATTTCTATTTCAAAACTTAAAATTAATTTTGACCTCTGTAATTTTTGCATGGTATTCTTTTTCACAACTAAACATGACTCTAATAATAATAAACATGTATGCATTTAAAGGCAAAATACTCAGATTTTATCACATAGGAAAATAAAGCTAGAATATTCTGAAGTTACTTCTTATTAATCTTAGCAGTGAGGCTTCCAGGGCATTTTGCCAATACCCTAGAGTTACAAACACAGAATCACTTTCATACTTAGAGTCATATCAGTAAAAAAAAAATTAAAAAAAATAAAAAAACCCCAACAAACTGACCCATATTTTACAGAACATTATTAGACATGACATAAAACTTTGCACCTCATTTACCAGACTGCAATAAAATAGAAGAATAAATAACATAAATTATGTTGAAGAAAACATAATTAAATAGACTACTCTGTGTGAAAAATAAGCTGAACTTTGGCAGAACGTGAAACACTGCAGAGGTAATACTACACACAACAGTTAAGGTCATTTTAACTGCTTGGAGAAGGATTATGTGTGGCAGTAGGAATTACCTGGAATTCCATTTACTGACTAGAAAAGATTACTGAGAGGTGTTTGGTGACATTGGATCCATTAGAAACAGTAGGTAAGGAATGAACATTTCAGAAGCATTTGAAATCCAGTATATCTAATGTAGTTATTTGAAGAAATTACAGGGGTAGAAAGAATCAGTCTCCTCAGGTACCTAAATGTGATCACTTTTCTGTAAATAAACCCTTTCCAACTAAAACTGCTAAATATTCTGAATTCCCCTTCCCCTAAAATTCTGTGAAATCTCTAGATCACTTGCCTGGTAAATGACAAATTCTCATTCTTCATGAAAACAAGTAACTCTAGTCATCTGTCACAACAGGCAACAACAATGTGATTTTACATATAAATGTCTGTGTGTATATATATTTATGCACTGCACACATATATATGAAGTCATTCATTATACCATATTTGTTTGAAAGTAAAATAAGTTTTCCATTTGATTATATTTAGTCTTTTCCTCCTTTTAAAAAGAGTACTTTTCTTCTTAACTACAAATGGAAGTTATTGTGAAAAGTCATTTGGCACCCAGGTGGCAGTACTGTCACAGAGGCAGAGCCTATATCACTAAGACCTTGTTTCGACTCAGCTTCTGAGTAGGCACCATGCCAGTCTGACAGATGGGCATCAATAATGGCAGCAATGTGCCCTTGCATGTGCCTGTGCATCTACTGTGTTTGCCTAGGGAAAGGCTTTCATCCAAGATTGTCCAAACAGCTGTTCATCCTGAGTTTCTATCCTTATTGTTAAGAAGAGATGTCAACACTAATCCATTTTTAAGCTAGATTAATTATCTTTAAAAAAAAGATAAGTAAAGCAGCTTTTTGGCTGGTAGTGTGAGCAGAGAAAACTCAGTATCTTTACACAAGCACATCAACTTCATAAAGCCCTCATCTCCAGCTTCCGAGCGAAAGAAAAATTGAGATGCCATGGATACTCAGAACAAAACAAGGAAGTAAAGCTGTGTCGTCAAAAAACACCCCAAATATGGGTGAGATCAAGATTAGCATGATACTCCAGATAGATGCAAGTACATTTCTGCCTCTGTGATCAAGTGGTAGCTACTTGGACAACCACTGCTCCATATAATAGTTCTTAGAGGGTTCATGCTCCCCTCCTGGTCTCACATTCTGATGGTATCTGTTATAATTTTCTCTTAATATGTCACAAGGTGACAGGGGAGGAGTGAAGAGAGGAGGCAGTAATCAGTGAAAAGCCATCATACGCCTCACAGTGCCAAACTTAATCCCACTTCCACTGCAGTGAGGGGAGGAAAATGAATAAATTGACACAAAATTTCTGGTAGTGCAGAATCTGCTTTCTATGCCCTTACTTTTCAGCACTAAATCAATATGTGCTGTCCTACAGTGGAAGACTAAAAGGCAAAAGTTTTTCCCACTGACTTTATTTAACTGAAATCCCATATGACCAAAATCCTACAGACTAGATGCTAGTCTGTGAACTTTCCAAATCTCATGGCTCTCACACTATCAGTTCATAGAGTTAGACAGTTGACAAATTACATCTCTGAAGTTACTGACATTGTATGACCACTTTATTGGCAACAAAAACTATAAGGCCTGCTGGTTCAGCAGCTCTAAAGGACTTGGGTGAATGTATGGATATATGTAGAATACAGCAATTGTTAGATCATCTTTCTTAAGTCTTTTGGAGGACAAAAAGCTATAGGCTCCTGTGGCTGATTCAGCATACTCAGCCTGCAGTGCTGACATGCAAATATTCAGTCCAGGAAACTGTCAGGGTCCCCCTTGGATAAGAGAGGTTGTATAAAAACTCTGCCCAGTTATGTGGATCTAATTATGATTATGCATATTGATTCAGATTTTTCACATGCAAGAAAGGATGACAACAACACTGAATTAAGAACTAGAAATTCAATGTACGTGTTTCTTCATACCTCAATAATAAATTTTCTCCTAATTTGTGTATATTGCCTTCCCAGTTGATTTTATTCCTTGTGCTAAACCTGTGTGTTATATTTGCAACCTAAATATGGTATCTAACGAAAAGACACTACTTGGTTATTTTAAAAGGTGGATTGAAAAAAAGTAGTATGTTTCAGTCAGATGACATCTGCCTAGGCCAGGTTCCATTTTAAGTGTTTCCTTCCAACAGTAATCTCTCAGGGGGCTAGTATATAATCTATATTAAAAAGAAAAATGAAACAAAGCTGAAAACACATAGTATTCTCATTTTGGGAAACTCTGTTGGGAAATGAAGATTTTATTTTTATCTGTTACAGCGGCTGAATTTCTTTGCATGCTCCTGACAGTATGTTAGCCACCACTTGGAAGACATGCGTTCCATTCTGACTCAGTGCAATAGAAAGGTTACTTTAGTTTAATTGCCCACCAACAGCTCTTACAATGAGTACTTCAACAAACGAAAAGTCCTCTTCTAGAACTGCTTTGCCAAATCAGATCATGCTTCTAAGCAGGAAATTTTTGGGTAAAGAAAAGAGGGCAGTATCTCCAAGTTTCCTTTATATCAATGCTAAATTTTTTGCTTTGTTAAACACTTCAAACTTGATGTATAATTTAATAACATCATAAAGTCTGATGTAAATAAACAGTGCCTCCTCAGCAAGTTCACTGACAAAACAAAGCTGGTAGGAGTGGCCAATGCTCCAGAGGGCTCTGCAGCCCTTCAGAGGGACCTTGGCAGGTTGGAGAGATGGGCAGAGAGGAACCAGCTGAAATTCAACAAAGGCAAATGCAGGGGGCTACTCCTGGGGAGGAATAACAGTTCAAGCACCAGTACAGGCCAGGGCCAACTTGCTGGGAAGGAGCTTGTGGAGAAGGAACTGGATGTCCTGGTGGACACCAAGCTGTCCATAAGCCAGCAATGTGTCCTTGTGGCCAAGAGGCCAATGGTGTCTGGGGTGCATGAGGAAGAGCATTCCAGCAGGTCAAGGGAGATGATCCCTGGTGAGGCCACATCTGGAGTGTTGTGTCCAGTTCTGGGCTCCCCAGGACAAGAGAGATGTGGAGAACCTGGAGCCAGTCCAGCAGAAGGCAACAAAGATGATTAAGGAATTGGAGCATCTCTCTTACCAGGAAAGGCTGAGGGAGCTGAGCCTGCTCAGCCTTGAGAAGGGACAACTGAGAGGGGACCTCATGATATCTGGAGGGAAGGTGTCAAGAGGACAGATCCAGGCTCTGCTCAGTGGTGCTGAGCAGTAGGACAAGAGGCAACTGGCAGAAACTGTTGCATAGGAAATTCCACCTGAACACAAGGAAGGTGTGCAGGTGACCAAGCACCAGAACAGATTGCCCAGAGAGGCTATGGAGTCTCCCTCACTGGAGATATTCAAGAACCATCTAGAAACAACCCTGTGCTCTAGGATGACCCTGCTTGAGCAGCGAGGTTGGACCAGATGAACTAAGAAGTGGACCCTTTAACCATTCTCTGATTCCGCAACCTCTGGGAAACAAACAGACTTCTGGAAAATACCCATCAACAAGTACATAAAAGATATGATCCCTTCCTACTGAAATAATTCACATGGCCTTCTCTGAATTTCTATAAAATCACATCACATTCCAGTTTGGACAGAAAAAAATAAAGTGTTCTTCACAGAGAACTACTGCTTAAAAAATCTTTAATGTGTATAGAAATGACCCAAGCAGTTAGCTGGAACACATTTCAGGAAATGATTGTACTCCTTTCTGCATGATGTAAAAACAGTCTTTTGTCACCCATCATCTTAATGTTCCTTGAAAATTCATTAAAGCACTTACAAATAAACTTTCTCCATCAAAACCTGGGGTATCCATGCAGTGTTTTGTTCTATTGTGAAAGCCACAACAATTACAGATTAGCCTCATAGATATTTGGCTCCTATTTCCCTAATTTTCTAAAGGCAACATTTTCTTTTGGAACTCATTATTATGTGTTTCCTTGACAATCTTTCTCATCTAGCCTTCACGGCACAAATGACTACAAACTTGGCAGCGTTAAAACATTTTTCATCAAAAACGCCCAAAAAACATTTTGTTAATTCTCTCTGTATTGGTGGCAACACAGCAAGTGGGGAAGAAAGTCAGCACAAAGAATTTATAACTCTTCTCCTGCTGCCTGAGGAAATGAAGTGCATAGGTATCAGTATTTAAAACCGTAAATATTCCTATAAATGTATATTCTACAAAATATGCTGGGCTGTTATTTGGGTAGCATAGTGCTGGGACACGGCTCCCCAAACCTCTGCTTCTTTCCCCCTAGAACGGCAGAGACTTTTCACTCTGCTGAAATTGCTTCTGCATTTAAAGTGTTACTTCTAGCAAAATCACGTTTGGTCCTCTAAACTATATTTAGCTTGACTAAAACCCAACTGAATAAAGTCATTCTGATTACTTCAATCAGCCTCTGAAGTGCCTTTTATGCCAAGTGAAACTTGTGATTCTATGTACAGCAGTATATCTTATATTTGTGTTCATGTACAAGCACACTGACATACAGTTATTCAGTCTTCTGTATGGACTATTCTACACTCCTACAACAGCTGCATTTTAGTTCTCATAACAAAGCACAAGAGAAAGATATTTTCTGTGTTTTCCAAGGGAAGAAATGAAGTGCAATGTGATTTACTTGCTCAGGGGAAAACAATCAGACCCTAGATTTCTTCAATCATTTTTGCCACAAGACCATCCTCTCTGAATTCTGATTGCTACTGTATGTTAAAACAACTTACAGACATGCAGAGGGGATTCTGTAACTTGAGTATATCACTCTGACACACCGATGTGGGAATTCTGGTGAGGGTGAACTTTCCTTCTGTTCTGGGTCTGTTCTAAGACTCAGAACTAAAAAGAGTGGGGGAAGAGAAAAGGGAGGTGGTAGAGAGATTACAAGCTTCTCTTAACTAGAGACGTGTTTGGAATATGTACTAGCCTGGGCTTCCTGTGTTGAGAAGGCAGATAATATTAGGCTTTTGATTTGCACCTGAAAAGCATACACAAATATGCTACCCCTTCACCTAGTGATCTGAAGCTGAACTCACTGCCTTGCTGGGCATTCAGGATAGAGAAATCAGGAGCAGAGATGCAAAAGATGAGTTTTTGAAACTACAGAATCCTGCACTTTTTTTAAACTTCATTCTTATAATTTTCCTAAAAAGGTATTAGGGAAACATAGCACAAAATATTTTCTCAATTGAATAATTGCAATAATATGCATTTATCAGCAAATACTTGTAATGGGACCTTTGTTTAGAAATCAGTCATGTCACATTAGGTCTGTTGACAAAACAAATGCAATTTTTAGACTCCATCAAGATAATGGTGTGCAGAAGATATTATTCTTAATGTCAAATTTAAAACCGATATTTATTAACATGAATTTAAAGAAACCTAAGCAACATACCAGTAAATTTATTCCAGTGTTCCTTCGGTTTTTCTAGTAAGAAAGAATGTTAACAATTGATTTGAACCACTATGTAAGGTCTACTAAGACACACTTACATTAAGTGCTGTACACATTCAAATTACAGCATTTATTTTTCTTGGTTCTCTTTCCAGTTGTGTGGAAATGCTACTAAATATTATATTCTGAATGAGAGAGGAAACAACTGCAATATAGCATTGTCTTTTATTTCCCTGCTTTTATTTAATGTTTTGTTAGTTGCTTTAGAGAAATACTACTAAGTGGTTTGTATAGTGTTTAAAAAACATTTATATATGTTGCTCAAAACTTAAAGCAGTTTTCTTTCATGTTTATGTTACTTAGAGAATAGTTTGTCATCTATTAAAATATCTACCTAAAATTTGTAAAGCAATGTAGGCTCTACAAAATGTTTAAACCACATTTTTTCCCCAGTGAAATAATGCAAAATTCTTCTAAAACACGAACAGGAAATTATAAGTTAACAAGACAATGGTGTATTGTGGTGCAGCAGGCCTCACTACTGAAAATATTTCCATCAGAATCAGGGATGGGATTTGATTTTTACATCAGTTTTAGAGTTCCTACTTGTGACTAATCTCTGTTACACCACAGCTGTATAAAAAAACCCCCAAAATTCTAACTGTTTCTGAAATCATGACCAAATGAATTCTTCACTATGCATATGACAAATTAAATTATGCCTTTTTGTTTAATCCACATGAACAACTACTTTTACTAATATGCAAGCCTGGATATGCCCTTCATCCCGTGTCTCTTGCTAAACACAAACATCTTGGTGAGGTTTAAATGTTGCATCTTTTAAAACAATGTTCAAATCTAGCTATTTTTGTCTGTATTGATGACCTTCCTTTGATAACTGAAAATATCTCCCCATGGTCTTATGACAGTAGGTCACACACATAAGTTTATCCAAGAGCAAAGTTTTTTAACAACCACGTATGTGCTTCATAAACTAAAAATGCAGGAACCCCCTCAAAATCTGGGGCTTTCTTATATTCTTGGGTTTTTTTTAAAACATACTGTATTTCTTATTCCTTGGTTTGAATTTCATTTTCAGCATATTTTCTGTCACATTGATGTATGTGTCTGTGCACGTGTATGGTTGCCTACACATTTATGGTACAAAATACATAAGGTACAATATTATCTTGTTTAACAGAACTAATAAAGAAATGTAGGGATATGTTGCATCAATTATGAGTGGAACATCTGACAGAACCATTACCACACCAGCCTACCACCTCCCTCCAAGTTTCTGTTATTTATGTAAAGGAGACTTCTGGACATTATAAAGTTAATTCATTAGTCCACAGCATTCAGTGTTTGGATTTTTTAACATCATTCTGATAACAATAAAGGAGAGTGCTGAGCAGAATTAGACTTAAATGTGCACAGGAAAGGAACAAATTACTGTGAATGGTGACTAAATCTGCCTGATTTGGATACTGGTACATTTAGCAGTGTTCAAAGATCTTCACCTTAACATAGAATGAATATATAGTGGGACAGAAAAGTATAGAAAATTGACAGAAAATTTTGGCATATGAAATCTACATTTCCTATTTATCCTCTGTGTAGCATGTGGCTTCACCTTCATATAAATTCAAATGCAACAAACTAAATATTTTACTGAATGCATCCTTTGCCCAAAGCAAATGCAATCAATATTCAGAAGTAAAATTTACACAGTCCTCCCCTTTAAATTATAAAAGACATCTTTTTATGCCTTTTGCTACACTGAGAAATATTTTCTGCTACAAGCTATTTAACACTGATGCCTGGCAGGATGTACCTATATCTCAAGATATATGGTGAATGCTGGCATACAAATTGCTCTTCAGTTGCTATGAATTTATATTTTGTGTAGTATTGATTTCCCTGGGGGAAAAAAATGACAAATTACTCTTAGACATGCTGGGTATTATACAGAAGGGAGGTTGCATATTCCTTTTATTTTTGTTGTCACTGCCCCAGTTTCATTTAACAAATTGCTCAAATATATCCATTCACTTCATATTTCATATATGAGACCCAGATGCTTTTTATCCCTACGACTTGACTCTGAGGACTGTGAAATAATGACTGTAATAGCTAATACCTTTTATCTTTATCAGGATTATTATCATATCCTCTCCTTGTTTTGCAGAGTTGGCTTTTTACAAGAGAAAATAGAACTCTGGAACACAAAAATGTTTCTCAGCTTCTGGAAGAAGATCTGTGTATTCTTTTTCCTCTGTACTCCCCCAAGACATGCATATATTCCCACTTCCCTCAAATATTAGGGCATGTGTATTCAAAAGATGTAGGGTGATCTGCCCAGGTACATGATACAGCAGTCAGGGGGAAAAGGACTTCTGAATGCAGTGCAAAGTATTCATGCCTGGCACAGGAGGCACAGCCAGAGAGGCTTCCCTCCCAGAACAACATGAAATGCCTGAATATATGTGTTCAGATTGTCTACGATCTGCCCACTGTGTCATCCAAATTAAAAAATTACCTGAAGCAAAACCATATGTTTTATAGCTTTTCAAGGACTGCAATTCTTTTTAGTCAGATATTTTCTAACTTGCCATTTCCTGAAAATTGTTCTTTCTCCATTTACCTATTTAAATAAAACAAAAACTTTAATAACATTTCTGTTGAGGTCCAAAGTGTCTTTCAACATAAATAGCAATTTCTTGTTAATCTCCATTACATAGCCATGTAAATCCACTGAAGGCAGTGAGAAGAAATATGAAATATGTGTAGTTTTAAAAAGGAGTGTGTAGTTTTAGAGTAATTTAGATTATGATACAAATACTTCACATGTTTAACTCACAGAATTAATTGCAAGCATTAATTTAGCAGACATTACTTGTAAGCAGTTACCATAAAGATGTGAATACTATATTGGATAATTTGGATTTAAAAGAGAAATTCTTTGTCTGCATTACCTGGATGCTATATGGCTCCATGGATTTGCCTTACTGCAAAGACCACCTAAACCTCTAAAAGTAAAGTTTGAAAAAAAAAAAAAAACCAAGAAAAAAACCCAGGAAATTTATTTCTTGTACCCTTTTAATTCTTTTTCAGAAAAGCGGGCTCTTTCTGACTCACATAATCTTGGCACAGCTTCTAAGATGATACACACAGGCACTCTATAGTAAGTGCTTTAAATTATATCTGAAGTGCTACTGTACTATCCCTAAGTATCTAAGTTTAAATGAGGGTTTCACCTTGCTTGCATGCTTGTTTACTCTTTCAAGTAAACAGATTCATTTGTTTGTCCTCTTTTAGCCTTCACACTGCAGAGTTCAGGCCTTAAAAGTTTCTCTCTCTAGTTATGAATATTGATAACGTAGCCTGTATTTGGCTCTTCTATTTACAAGAAATTCTTTCTAATGCTGAATTTTACACCAGTTGTCTATAGCTTATTGCACATAATACCCAACCAGATGGCCAGTGATTTTCTAATAAAAACAACAATTTCATACCTAGTTGAGATACCTTGTGTTTTTTTAGGCTCAGCCAACTGTATTATTTCTGCCAAGAAATTGCAAAGAGATCTCCAAGGCTTTTCAGCTCCAGTGGTTCATAAAACTGATTTGAAAAATTAGTTCTGAGGACTTATGACTACCTTAACTACTTTTTTACAGGACCAATCCTTCCCTTCTTGTTATATGCATGCAATTATATTTATATTGCATTGTGAGAAATCATTGCTAGAAATTGGAGTGAAATTTAAATCTCTGCATTTGGTGTGCTTTTCAGGAAATGTATGAGAGCTAACATAGTTCTAGATTTCCCCAGAATAATTCAAGAACAGTCTGGATGTCATTCTGTGCAATGGCCTCTAGGATGACCCTACTGGAGCAGGGAAGTTGGACCAGATGGCTCACTGGTCCCTTCCAATCTTACCCATCCTGTGATTCTGGGATTCTGTAAGTTCTGCATTTCCCCAATGTTATTCTGTTGAGAATTCACACTTAATTAAATAAAACAATCAAAATAATTATTGTCTATAGCAGATCAGCAGGAATATGTCAATTTGTCAAGATTGCATAATTTTGAAAGGATCTAAATTTATTTACTAAGAAGTGTATTAAGATTAGGCCCTGCTTGTGTTCTACAGCCAGTAGAGCAGTCCACTTGAGCTTTGACCTTTCACTTAGCTCTCATTACCAATAATCTACAATTTTTAACAGATTTCTTTGCACTAACACCTTTTTATGTCAATGCACTTTCAGATAAGTATTGTATAATCAGTCAGAGATGGAGAACAGCTCAGAGGTTTAAAGCCATGTGAAACGGCATTTCTAATCTTGGACCAATATTCATTAAGCATTCATTAAGCAGAAACCACATCACTTTCCAAGTTGCTGAAAGGAAAGGATGTACAGAAATTGATTTGGCATCTCTTACATCTGATTTGAAATGTTTACATAACATTAGAAGAAAATAATACTTTGAAAATGGTTTTAATTTCTTATCAATTATTTTTATTATTTTTTAACATTCCACTTCAGCCCACTTTTATTGGGCTTTATCTGTCTTTCAACATTCAGACTTTTTTGGTAACTGTAAATCACTTTTTTTTCCCTCTCAACAAGTAGTTATTAATGATTTTTTAAACGTCTACTGGAATAATAGAACCCCAGACTTGGCATTTACTAATAGTGTTGAGAAACATTAGGGCCATAGAAGAAATGTGGTTTTGATAATCTATCGTCACCTATAATCATATATATGTTTATCCTACAGAAAATACAGTATGTTGAAATGCTAACTAACCTCAGAAATATACACTCATTGCACACTCTTTACGTGTTTATTCAGTACTAATTCTGTTGCACAATATCATTTCTTGATGCACAACAAAGCTTTTAAAAATTTAAAAAAGTACAAAGAACTGATTAACTGTTAGAAACCATGAATAAACAACACAGTAGTTAAAACAATATAAATAACCCTGTGCTAATATTTTGGCACTTTTGCATATTTGATAAATTTTAGTCATTCAGCCTTATTACCTCAGTACAAAATATCACCTGTGACATTGTAAAGGGGTTTTTAGCATCTTATATTTCTTTAATCACATTCTGGAAATATTTTACTTGCCTTATTTTGCCCATGTACACTTGCACTTTTGAAGATTTTGTACAGATGAATGTAGAAAAGTTTTGTCAGAAATGGGCCTTTCTTTTATAATATAAAGTTTATTTAAAATTTTAATTAATGGCATTTAAAAGTATCTAATGCTGCTAACTTTTAAGCATTAACTGTTCTGACTTCAAAGGTCCAATCAGTATCTAAAATGCTAAAGTACCTTAAGTCAGATTGGGACATTTAGTAACTGAAAAAAAATCCTATTCAAAATTAAACTGTAAAATATTTGTATCTGTGTTTTAAAAAGCAGGCACCAAAACAAATCACATAGTCATTGCTCCCAAATGTAATGCATGCACATGCATTCACACATATTTCTCCAGCACAGGACAAAGACATGACAGGGATGTAACTATTCTTCAGTTTCTAGACATGACAGAAACTTGCTGCCATTTAATTGAATACCTCTATTTAATGTAACTTACTGCTGTTCAGTGTACACCTCTCTACATTAAAAAATCGTATGATAGCCTGTTATCACAAACACATCAGTGCCTTTCTTTTTAAATTATTATATTCAGGTCACTAGACTTTTATTATTCATTACAGTTTTGAATGAAAACTACAGCTTCACTGAGAGACAAATTTAAAGACAGAACTACTCGGGAGAAGCTACCAAGCAGTGAGGCCAACCTGATGTAAACCATGCTGAGGGTCAAAAGATGCTTCTTTGAGCTTTTGTTTCAGCTGTATCTTCTGAATGTGAGTGACACTGAACCAAACATATCACTGTGTTAGAAACTAGTACAGCATTTTCTTCCTCCTTTTAAAACGACAAATTATTTTGGTAGAGAAAAATAAATGGAACTTGATCCTATTTCCTAGGATATCTGAGGTACTACTGCTGCACTGTTAGTTTAGGTTTATGAGTTTTGGGATTCCTGTGCCATCTGGAGTGGCAGCTGAAGGCCTCTAGGGTACCCTAGTACATCCACAGGCACTAAATGCTTATGTGAAGGCAATTAGATCACACCTTTAAAAGCACTTTTTCAGAATACTAATGGGAGTTGAAAGATGTTTTACTTCTTTTATTATCAGAGGCTTGGATTTTTGCTCTTAGATGATGCCTAGTGGTTAGGTGAAGCTGGCTGTAACCCTGCCCTCTAGTCCCAGACTCTTCCTATCAGTAGAACTCTGAGACACAGTAGAGCAATGCTTAACTGCATGCCACAGAATCTTTAATATACTAGTGAAAAAAATGAGTTGGCATTACTCACTCTTCATCCAACTTTCCCTCACAGACAAACCTGTAGTACACGAAAATGTAATTTATAGTCAGCAGAAAGCAACTTCCATTCTGTATTGTAAAATCTGACTGGGGCTCCATAACCTACACTCTGCCAGGGTCTCCTGGGGTTTCTGGGAGACTGCTGAGCATGGAACATATTTCCTTTGCTTCCAGCACACTCGGCTCTCCAGCCTGTACTCTTGCTTTTGCAGTGAACTTTTATCCCAATCTTAGGCAAAAACAAGCAGAAAGGTTGAGATTTGTATGGTCCTGCTGATGTGATTGATAGGCAGGGACAATCTTTACACCTGCACTTATAGTAAGCAGTGCTGACAAATCTACATTTATTCTTTATGTTTTCAAGTTATGGTTTCAGTTATACTGATCCCTATGAATAACTGATTTATCACAATCATTCAAAATTTGGAAGATGAGAGTACAGAGGTGAAGGTTATTTGACCCTACTTAAGCAAAAGAGAAATGTAACCTGAATACCTCATCTGACCTTTTAAATCAATAGAGAAGGAGCATATTGCTTTATCAATGGAGACTCCTCATGAACAGTAAAACATTTCTGTTTGCTTTCCCTTATCTCTTCAGACCACAAAATTTTATTCACAAAACTTTATTATTTTGGAAGAAACAATTTTGAGTGATTTTTTAAAGTGGCCAAGAACCAAAAACATAAAAGCAATACACTTCTATGACTGTTCACCTTCACAAATTTATAAATAAAGAATAATTAAGCTGTTTGCAAATGGGCTTATTTTAAGGCATTTATAGAACAGAAATAGCAACATTTTCATTCCAGGTCTATTAAACCCCAAATTACATGCCTACACATGCAAAGGATGCAAGAATTGCCCAACTGACACCTTTTGTTCTTCTGAGTACATTACCAGGGCTAAAGTGGTCAGTATCTGGTTATTGTTTTACAGTATCTTTCATATCAGCATTACCTTTTATATTTATAGGTTTAAGACATAACAAAGTTAAACATACATTTTAACTGCATTTCGTTGAAGCATTTTATGCAATCCATGAGTTCCTGTGCTTCAGAGAGAGACAACTCCTAGACTTCCCTGATGTTCAAGAAAAATGCACATTTTGAAAGGCTGCTACACTATTCACCCTTAAAAGCCAAACTACAAATCCAGGTGGGGCAGCAGTATGGCTGTGCTTCCCTCTTACTGATTTCATGCCTTGAAAGATGGACTAGAGCTAGTGCCACAGGGGAATTCACAGAACTGGGGCTGTAATTCTGATAAATTACAGATTAGGGGAAATCTGTCTGCAGACCCTATAATCTCCCACTTCTTTTAATATTCTTGATGGATTAATCCTACTACAGATCTGCTTACACAAAAACAGATTTGCAGTCCTCTTACCAATAAATCAGTGAATTTCTTGTTGGAATTTGCCTTACTTCTGTTTTATACTCAGGCTCCTTCTAGAAAAAAATTGTATCAGAGTAGTTTGCATTTTAGGTACAGGTATTTGTATTAGGCCACAGATAATAACTAAAGCCAGATACCCAGAGGAGAATGTAAGATCAGGGGAAACATCATTCTCTCAATTGTAGCCTCCAACAACTTCTAACCATTGTTATATCACCCTGTATTTGCCTGCTTTTCAGGTAGGAAAGCCTTATCTTTGTTAGTATTTCCATAACTTTGAGTATGTGTTTTATTCATTCCATCTTCTTTATTACTTTTCTCCAATCATTTTTAATACTACTACCTTGTTAGCAGGAACCATGGTAGGAGAGCAAGGGGTGGGGAGGGAGCCAGCACTGCCCACAAGACTCAGTAACTTTCATTGAGCATTCTTTAACATACTGCTATAGTCATAGGCTTGAGTTTGTCATTTCTAAGCACAAATTTAGAGAAAGTTATTACCTGCCTTCTTCACCACACTCCTGTATTTTTTGTAGGCATTGCCACTGGTTTTACTCAAGGAGTTCCCAGCTTTTCTAAGAAGAAGCAAAACTCATCTAAAATGCATATGCAATATCTGAAGTTCAAAAGAGTACCCCACGGCTCAAAAAGAAAAACTGGTGTGCGTCTGCTCTGCACTAGTCTCTGATGCAGATCTGGACTCACCTATGTCTTCTTCTAAGAGCCTGTATAAGAAGTCTGCTCTCTCTGCAAAAACTGTGTGCACCATCTTCTCTCTGGGTTGGTCCTGACTTTCACATGACATCAACAGCAAAAGGGGATTAACAGAGAGCAGTTTGTAAAACCTCTGATGTTCACCGATAAATTTACATGCAAATTACAGTTTCGCACATGAAAAAGGTCAGTCTTAACTGAAACTAAGTTTCAGGGTTTTTTTTAATTCAAAAGTTTTGGAACTAATTGGAATTCTTTTGGTATGATAATGAAAAATTAAAACAGAAGAGACATTGAGATGAATACCACTTTCATACTCAGAGGCAATCCCTTCAGGTTAAGGGATTCAAGAAAAGTTTATGCCATGCCCCTCCAACTCAAAAATTAATGTTTTTATATTCCTCATAGTTACCTTTGCTATATTTAAAAGAAAAAGCAAACTCCTATGCTAACGTCTTTCAATATAGCAGTAGGAAAATGTTTACTGTCCTAAAAGAGTAAATTGAGATAAAACACTTGCTTTCTTGCAGTATTTGTATCTGTTTGAGTGTTGCCAACACTAAAAGCATAATCTAGGGCAGTCGTGTAATAATCTGTGATTTACAGTCATTGCTTAATAGTGGTTGAAACACTCTGGATTTCTTTCATATGATTCCATAAGCTCTAAACTAAGGGCTTCCACAAATTGCTTTAATTAGACACTTGAGGCCTGATTCACTAAGGAATGCTCCACTATTGACTGTATATTATGTTTGCCTGTTTATTCACTTTCTTATGTCCTCTATAGGGGACCTAGTTGTTTCCTTCATAAATGAAGTTCCCAGCAGCAGAAGTCATAAATTCAAAAGCAAAAGCATTTCCAGAACTTGATAATCTTCAATTAGAAACAGTCAAGTGGATAATTTTTTTCCTAATTTTAGACTCCTAATTTGCTATGGGAGTTCTGCTACTTAGATGTGTAAAATATGTTTTCCCTTGAAGTAGGACTCTGAAGATATTTTCTTAAATAATGACTTTTTTCAGCTAACAAGAAATTGCATGCAAACTTACACTTTTTAGACTGAGAAATGATTATATTTCTTTTTATGAACTTTGTAAATATATTTTATTCTTCCTAGTCTATTTACTATGTCATAGCTCTTACCAGTGTCCTTTTGGATTGCACTATTCAGCCAAACATGTTACAGGTGTAATGGAGGTGTAAATTGCCTAAGGCAGTATGACAAGAATATCTGTAGATTCAGGTGAGGGATGTGGAAACAGAACAACAGAGCATGCAACAGATCAACTTTTTTTTTCTATCCCTGGCATAATGGACTAGTTTGGACTAGTTTGTTTCTAGCAGTTTGCTCAGTAAGGCAAACAGAATGCTCATACTTTGTTCTTAAAACAATCTTGAAAGACCATGGGGTTTGTAGCGTAGGTAATCACAGTGACACCATAGCAGAAAACGAACCAGGAAGACAGAAGACTTGTGGAGATTGTTCACACATTTGACTAAAAAGCATCTGTTCAAAACAATGATCAAGTAGATTTCAAATGCAAAAACCAGAGCAGAATATGTGAAGAAAAATAGCTTCTGGAATTTTATCTGGCTACTAGAAAATTATATGAATATAGGGTAGATTATTACTGAAGAATAGCTGCTATTCAGTTCTCTTCCATTTGATCATTACAGCACAATGGAATCCAGATAGAGAACTCCCAAGGAGCAGACAATTTCTCTGGGCCCTTCCCAGGGCTGTCGTGGGACACACTATGGGATGCAGGGGAAGAGTCTTTTGGGATTGTACAAGAGTTTTGCAGGATGTTCAGTGAAAAAAGATGGAGAAAAGGGAGAGGTCTAGGAAGAAACAAGTGTGGGAAAAGAAAGATAAGAGAATAAAAAAAGGCTGGTCATGTGTGAACAGATCAGTGCAGTCTTCTGTCTTACTAAATTTTTTTCTAAGTCTTTCCTGGGAAGTTCATGTTCTGTCTGCATTGGAAACTGGGAAATCTTGGCTAGCTGTGTGTGTGCAAAGTCTGTACTCACAATTATGAAAGTCCATAGAGAAACATAGTCTGCTTTCCCCAAAAGGGGTTTGGCCGAAGTTGGGAATAAAGCTCTGAACCACTTCTAACAATGGAATTTAAACAAATACTGTGTATTTGTGTACTGAACGTTATTTGGATTTTTTTTTTTTTTTAGGAAAACTAACATTTCTCTCTAATTAAAATCTGCATCATAACTCTCTAATTAAAATCTGCATCATAACTCTCTAATTAAAATCTGCATCATATCATAATCTGATGCTCCACTGAGGTTGCACAAGGACCATAAATATTAATCTTAAAATCTCTGGCTTTGCAACATTGACATTTCCATTGCAATTTTCAAACCCTCAGATTAACTCCTGCCTTTTTCCAACTCAAATAATTATTTATTTCTACTGCTCCCCAGAAGGATTAAACATCAGGACTTTTTACTCTACCTTACATGCTTTTTTCCCCTCTAGGGGCTAAGTACACAAAAAAATGTAATGATTAAGATGGTTGGAAAAGATGTCATGAACCAGTTCATCTGTCATTGTACAAGCACTGTTCATACACTCAAAGTAGGGCTCTGAACAGAGATTTTCTCTTGAAAGAATACATCAAAACTGATCAAATATAAACCCACATTAAGAATAAAACATTATACCCAAGATTTCATCTAATCATATTGCCCTACTTTCACTCTTTCTCCCTCGAGAATTCAGGTTTTGACCTAGTGTCAGAGAACAAATCCTTCCATGTCAACTAATTCTTATGCGCCTATGAAACACAGTGCAATAGTGGGTATTTGTTTTTTGCAACCATAGTGATGAAAAGTGTTTATTGGCTAAGGTCGTAAGAATTTGAAACAACTATTTGCCTTCACTTAATTTCCAAAAATGTGAATGGTCCTCTAAAAACAAATAACAGGGATTTGGGGAATAGCAGTGCAAAACAAGTTTCGCAATATTGGTACCAGTCTGCCAATCTGGCATTTTGATTAATTGAAAAAAAATTATGAAATACAGAAAGACAACATAAAACTTACTATTTTACATGGTTCTTTATTTAATGCTGCATTAGTGATGAGTATTCACTGAAAAGCCTCCAATTCTTATTCTTGAAGACATATTTTATTTCTGCTAGGAGCTAAGTTTCTACATCTATAATTTTCAGATCAGTCTTGTAAGAAGTTAACAGAAATTACCAGATAAAGACTTCTTGCTGTTAATGTTGTGAGCCATCAAATTTTAAAACATAAATGCTTCAGGGAGTTTAGAGATTAGAGTATTTGTTCCTATTTGATAATACAAAACTCATGATCCACCAAAGTCAGTAAGACTCTATTAGATATTTGGTCAGCCTCATAATGAATGACAGATGTTGTAGATAAAATCACCATAGAGAAAATGGTATCACTCAAGAAAGACTGTCAAAGATTCTCAGCATCTTTTCATAGAACTATCCAGAAGAATGTTTTAAGCATGGCAAAAAAAGTAACATGCAGGAAATCTGTACTGGAAAAAAAAAAAAAATCAAACCAATCCATGCCTGGTGGCAAAGTCACTAAAACATAGAGTTCATTCACTGGCAAAAATATTTTCATTTTAGTGCAAATGAGAAACAAACAAACAAACAAACATTATCTTCCTAGTTTAGTGTCATTTAAAATGTTTGGGGGTACAGAAACTGCAATCATGTTATCAACTACAACCTTCATTTGATTTTAGCGATTCCTTAAATTTATTAATTTACATTTTGGTGATCTGTGTGATTTTCTTTCCTCAAAAATGCTTCAAAAGTGTTACCTTATCTTGCAAGATTCTGGAAACATTTTCTATAGTACACTGAATAATCTAGCTTTCAAGTCAATATGCCATACAGCAGAACTCTAAATGGATACATTTATACTCTAGTTTATTCCTTCCGTACTTTTTTTACAGAATGTCTGACAGACATGAAAGCACATGAAACAACACTCTATGGCTCAGAAGAAATTAAAAATATATTTAATGTAGTCTTCTCATTGGTCTAAATCCCCTTGACTGAAACAATGGAATAGCTTTTGACTCAGAAAAATGTGACTGAAAATAGAATATACTTCTTGCATTATTAAAAGAATTATCTCTTCCAAAAAAGCAAATGGAAAAAAAAATCCCTCTGTTTTTTCAGCTGCTAGACAGAATCCAGCAAAATTCTTATGATAACACTTTTTAACTGAATTGGTAGATAAAAGTGTTCAAATGTGTTGGTTATCCTTGATTTGACACAGTTTTAGGGCCAGAACTAGAGGTAAAGATCTAGGGAAGGAACTCCAGGTGACAGAAACTTTAAAGGCAAACTTGAAATATAAGGTGCTACATAAATCTATGAATTCCAGAAACTGTTTCTTCAGGGGTCAGAACCAAAACATGAATGAATTATACTATCTGGATGATATTTGTCACATTTTAAAGCAATGTCAAACCTTAAACAAGGAAAAAACTGGAAGTGTGATCAACTAATTTTTCAATTTAACAAGTGATAAGTTTGTAGCATGCAAAGTATATGACAGACAAAACATTTCTAGGAGATCTAGAAACAATACATTGAAGTGTAAAAGTAACAATAACTACTGTCAGTGGAGAAAAAACCTCCTTTAAACAGGTATCAGATCCTATTCCCAATTACTTAAAACATTCTTCCTCATGTTCTATTTTCACACTTTTTTGTGGACGAGAGTCTTCTCTTTGTTGAGAAACAAAAGGAGTACATGGCTGTGTAAATATTCTCCTCTATTTCTTTTTCAATGACAAGGCCAAGCATATTCATAGCTAGATTATTGCTAATGGCTTGTCCCTGTCAGTAGGGATTCCCAGTAGAATTTCTTGGTAAGACAATGCTCTTTTATCTGTCTGGAATAATGACACTTTAAATATTTTAAATGGACAAGTCTCTTCTGGCTCAATAAGCTAAACTGGCATCACAGAAGGCCAATGACATCAGACAAGATAGCAAATATTATTTTTGAATGTTATAATAACGTCCTTTCGTCTAACTTCTGGTTTGACTACAGAAACAGTGTCACAAATCACACATCACCAAAATCAAAGAAAACCAAATTTTCAGAGAAATGAAGCTACTGACCTTGATAGTCAGTGATAGCTTCAAATGAAACTGTCCTTTTCAGTTATCTTTTCAAGAGTGTCACTTTAGGACACCAGTAAAATACACATATATGATCTGATGTAATACTTTATCCTTCACATTTCTAAACAATTTCTGTCTGCTTTGTAACTGGTGCAGTCACGGAAGTGCTCTGTGACTCAGCAACTGAACTGGGCTTGACTATCAGTTTTCTGTTCAGCATTTGATTTTTCTTGCACTCAAACAAATATGTGACCTGTTAGATATGGCTGCAAGACACGAACACAAGCTCATGTCATTTAAACTCAGTGTGTTACAAATTTTAGAAAAGAATTCTTTAAAAGGCAGTAGGGACAAAAGATTTTATCTATTTTTAAGCAATTTCTTTATTATTTTCTAGGATTATTTGGTTTTCTTTTAGTGAAATTAAGCCTTAAAAGTTTTGTACTCTGTGCATGGTCATTCTTGCTAAGAATAAAATGGGATTGTGTAACTTGCTGATTTGTTTAATTTATCCCCTGAAAACAAGAGCTTTTATTCCTAAGTATTTTTCCTCATGCTGATTTTTGTTCCGTTTACTTTAACTGTAAGTATTTTGAGACATGACATTTGTCTTTTTGTTTTTCACTATGGAGATTTAAAGAAGTTTCATCATTTTATTACAAATCTCTCTATGAACAGTAAAAAGAAAAATAACATCTCTCTTTTAAAAATTAAATGGAATTTTGAACCCTCATAGTTACAATTATATTCCTAAACCATGATTTTAAAATTTAAAAATCATCAGCTATAAGAAGCACATCAGAAGATGTTTTTAAGATGAGTTCATAATTTTGAAAGTCTGAACTTTGGTTTAACATTCGCAAAGATGGCAATTATGAGTCAAGAGCATGCTATATTAATTAACAGATTACAAATCCAAAAGCTGAATACTTTGTTTGTGACTGTTTATTGTCATAAAATTACATTTCAACTTACAGCATTTCTTAGCTAGAAAATATTTAAATTAATTTTAAATACCTGAGAATTTTGTTAATGGAAATTTCAAAGCGATATAGAGAAATGTCCCTCACCATAGTCTTCATTTATTTTGTCTTCTAAAAACTTACCGTGGGTTTACTACCTTGACATAAAATTATGAAAGCTCTGTATCTATGTATGTATCTGAAGCATAAAATTCAGTGAAGGTTTTGATTTGAATAATTTTTAACTATTATACTCCCTTTAAGCATGCGAATCACTTTTTGGTTATACTTAGTTTAATTAATGCAATTCCCTGCATGTGATATGTAGGGTTTTTTTTTTTTTAACCAGTTTTCAAAAAAATTAAATTGCCCCAATAACAACTTAGGCCACTCCAAGCTGATTAGTAGCTGCATTTAATACAGCTGTTCCAAAATGGCCCTATAAAACTATGGAGTGTTTTAGTAAGTCTAATCCACCAACATGTCAGAGATACACAAGAGCTTGCATTTAGCTTGTCTTCAGCTCATGGATCACAAACTTCAAAGTGATTTTCTTCTGGCTAATGAGTGACCAGAATATGCATGTAATCCCTCCAAGAGTTTACCTAATTAGGACAGTCTTTGTGACATTTAGTTGACCCTACATAAAGCTATACTGTAAGGCAAATTAAGCATCAAGTTTTTCTGACATTTCCTGAGTTTATAGGGCCACTGTGTTAAATATATAGCATGAATTACTCTAAAATCAACAGCCTGTCTTTGCCTAAGTCTCCCAGCACCAGTTAAATGGTATTTTAAATTATAAACAGCTTACACATCAGGAAGAAAGCAAGCCTGTAACAGCCAATTCCTATGAAGCATTTTTAATTAAGTTACAGTAAAGTAATACATTAGGTACAAATAGTTAACCATAGAGTAAACTCAAGTCACCTGAATATCCAGTGAGTGCTCAGAGGCATCTAGACAAAATATTTGCAATACTATTACAGTTTCCCAGAACTGACAGGGTAGACTAGTGAGATGCACACTGTGGTAGTGCCTGCTGTAATCATAACTGCAGAAACCAAATGCAGGTATTTATCTTAGGTTCTTTAAAAGGTAATTATGTGCATCCACCTCCTAGTGAATACAGTATACTAGGATCCTAGTATACTGCACTTAGTGCATTAAATGACGCTGGGACAATTGTTGACGCTACAGAAGTTGTTTTAATTCAGAAAGCATGGTTAAACTATTATAATTGTTTTTAAATCAGAATGTATTTATTGATGAAGATTTCCAAGTTTTCATGCTCTTTAGGAAAGAATGAATGAAAAACCCTAGCAACTCAACCATGTTCTTGTGGAGCCTTCATTTGTACAGCATTAGATTAACAGCAAATGAACACTTTCAAAGACGGAGGATATTTTCTTTCAAAGATATAGAAGTTGTTTCCATTGAGTTCAGTGCATTTTTACCATAATGATTATTGTGTATCTGTTAAATAGGTGTCCATTATTACCAAGATGTAAGCTAGTGTTACCTGAGATGCCTTTTATGGTAGTTGAATATGAAAATATAGGTAATTGAATTTATGGTACAGAAGACAGAGGTACGAGGTTTAATGGGAATGCATGGAGGTTAAATTCTGAACACTGAACTAGAATTTGAGCTCCTCATGTAATGCACAGTATGAATTAGGAACATAGGAAAATATCACAGAAAGATGATAAATATTTGGGAATGAAAGGTAGCAAAGAGTAAGGCTGAGTTTACCTAGCCTGACTAGTAACAACTACTTCCCTTCAGTTATGGTTTTTGTCAAAAACATCCTGAATCTTTTCTAATGGAGGCCATATGTTTAAGAAGGTCTTTTTTTTCAAAGTAGGAAGTGAGGGACTCCCCAAACCATACAACTAGAAAAATTTTCTGGATGGGAAAGTTCAAGACTGAATTCTTGTATAATGCCAAGCAGTTCCCTAGCTGAGAAGCCTGGCTACACTTTTACTGAAGGCAAAAAGGTTCTTAGGGTCTCCTGCTGCTGATGTCAAAAATTATAACCAATTAAATGGTGATCAGGATATTGGATGAATGTGTGACTAATCACAAATCCCAGTTCATACAGGATGCTCAAAACAAATCCATCATCTAGTTAATATTTTATGTAAAATAATTATTTTTACTTATATTTCTATTTCTTCTGACAAAAGTATCTGTATCCTGGGTTCAAGGAGCAGATTTTTTTGAAAACCTCCTTTGTACTAAGTCCATGAAGTTATCATGTTCTTATAAGTTAGTGTTTTACAGTCAAAAGGAATAAACTTAATCATGAAAAAGTTTAACAATTATTTACATTATGCTTTTCTTCAGGCATGTAGACTCTGGTTCTAATAAAATAGAATATGCTTTTAGTCTTTTATTCTACTGGGCTGATTTTTTTTAATGTCTTTTGAATGGTTTCCTGCATTCTGAGACTTTTTTCATATTTCTTATACTTGCTTTCTAAATGAATAATTAGAAATACCTTTTGTAGGGAATTATCAGCCATCAACTTAACATTTTGATATGGTACATATAGATAAGAATATCAATATATGTATTTGACTATTTATATATTTTAATTATTAAAAGATTACCTTATTGAAGTGACAATTCAACCTAGAAAATAATAGATATAATTTGCCTTTATAATCTATTTCTTAATTTGATTAAAACCTGCTAATGATCAGGGCACTGAGAATTGCAAAATGCTGCTGTGATATTAATTACTGACTACTCATAGTGAAAAGATGTACATATTGTTAGCACCACTTTTCCACTAGAGAAATCTAGACAAGATGTGCTGTCAGTGTTTCAGTGAGAGTTTTGCACTGTTTGTTTTCTGACCTATTGTAAGCACTGTGTATCAAGGTGAAGCAGAGTAGGAGCAGGAATGTAGTAATTTACTTTCCCTTACAATTTGTTGAAAGATATTTTCTTATGCTATAAGCACAGGCAAATAAACTTATGTTCAATGCGTCACATATAACTAGAATAGTAGAACGCATTTGGGTAGTCAAAAAGTCATACACATACAGGCAAAAGCACACATTAGAGATGGGAATCTATACCCATCTTCCTGTTACATGCCCCTGGTTACCTTGTTTTGTTTGCTTTCTTTTCTTTTTGTTTTGTTTGTTTTCTTTTCTTTTTGTTTTGTTTGCTTTCTTTTCTCTTTGGCTCTCTTTGTTTTTCTGGGGGACAGCTAATATGTGGTACATTAATAAACTATTTAATTTCCAGCAAAAATTTTTGAGTTTGAGATATGTTATCTCAAGAATTGGTAAGCTGGCATTACCCAGAAAGAACACAAAAATTGCTTTATTGGAAATAAAGCTGTAGGTATTATGACATTTCTCTCTGAGACACCATTAAAAAAATTATCCAAAGGCAGAGACAGAGCTATTAGTAAAAGTTAAATTTCTCTTTAAAGTGCATACTTCCCATATATTACTGTTTCACTGGGCAGCACTGCCTAACAAAACTGATTTATACAAAAATTTAACGTGGTTAGTATACCAGAAAAATATATTTTTATTACCCTGAAAAAACCCCAAATGACTAGAGTCAAAAGTATTACAGATGCCAAATAAACATATTATGTTTTTAAAAGACTGTGTCTGAATCATATTTTACATGCACAAATCAATGTTGCTGATGGAATTAGAGAAAGCAGACAAAGCAGTAGAAAACTATTTTATTCTCAAACAGCAGAATGTGGCTGAGAAGATTATCTGATTTGAGCACATCTTTGGCAAACATTCTGATTTTATACAGATGGCTTGTACAAACAAATTGTATGGATCTTTCAATATCCCATTACAGGTCACAAAATGTCTGGACCATAACTGATTGCTTTACCAGCTAAAGCTTAGATTCTTAGAAACTCTGCATGTTCCATGTGTCTAAAACATTGGATGTAAAGTGATCTGTCAAGTAACTAAATAAAAACAAAACTAATTGTAAACTACACCAAAAATAATTATAATTACAGTAATAATACAATATATTTTTTATAGTTTACTGAATGTGGTTATGAAAACAGGTGTTGACATTTTATATTAAATCATGAACCTACAGGAAATCTGTATCTTTCACTTCTAAAATACCCAGCAAATGAAAGTAAAAACTTTTCTTCCATGACAAAATCTCTATCGGAATGTCACATAGTTGTCTGGCACCAGTCTGTATCTCTTCTCAAATAGTGCCTAGACCAGATAAAACTTTGTATACCGAAAAAAGATATATGTGTAGAATTAAACAGGAGAGCTACTAAAGGACCTTAGAACATGTTCACTTTACCTTGTACTTCTGTGTTAAAGTTTCCAACTAGTATATTGTAGTACATTTGAAAGAATATTTCTAATATCTGGTATGTTAGTGGAAGCTTAACTTGGTAGTAAGCAACTTGATTTACATTTTGAGATCTGTAATATTCATTAGTGCTCTAGAAATTATTACCAATCATACATTAAACCCTAAGAGTGCTGGTATCTTAAGTCTTTCTTCAGAACGAATGTTTCATTTCTCACAAGATTTAAACATTATTATGTTAATGCACTGACTAAGCCAATGTGCTCATGTCTCCCTCTAGTGCCTTTATCTGTCCTGTGTATTTTTAACCACATTTTGGAAGTTCTAGTCAGTGCAGAAACTGAAGTTTAGTAAGGAAAACCACCAAAGAGTTCAAGGAAGGAGAGATAGGTTTGAATTGAGCTATTTCCTATGAGCTTATAAATCCTAAAAACAGGTAATAGTTTTAGGATTAGGTTGTGGCGTTTTTGTTTGTTTCTTCATTTGTTTGGTTTTTTGCTATTTTTTAATGGGGGGTTGGATAAAGTAATAGAGGAACAAAGCAAATAAAAACCTAATTCTCAAATGGGCTGTTTTGTCTTGACTATTCTTTTGGTCTCTTCTGGCTTTATTTTAGTTTTACTAACTTCTTTCTTCAACAGGAAAACTATTAATCTCTTTTATATAAATCTTTTCAGTGTGCAAAAATATGTCACCATAAAAAGTAGAGTTGACTTGAGAAATTTACATTTGGATTTAACTGAATCACAAAAAACTTGGTTTTGGTGGACTTTCCAAACAAGTGGCCCCCTGCAAAGTGACACATGCAAGGATGTGAGAAATTTGCAAGGAAACAGCTTTTTCCCTATTTCCTTTTATTACTATTTAAGACATGAAAATAAGTAACCGTGTTTGCAGTACATCATATCAGTCATAATTAATGTCTGCTGCTATCAGATATTACAGGTTCTAGTTATTGCTATTTAACATTAAGATGATGAGACATGGAGAAATAAATTCCTTTGAATTAGACTTTAAAAAAAATCTTTCAATATTTACCATCAACCAGTAAAATGCATTTGCAAATGTACTGAATGCAGGTTCACAATGATTTTGGGCTCACAGATTGAAACAGAAAGGGTTTGTGATTCACAGAGCCAGCATGGAATCACTACCATCTTCTGTACTGAAAATGCTAGTATGCAACTCACAGTTCTAAGCTATTTTGTCTCTGTCAGAATAAATAAAAATAGGCATTACTTCTGAAGTACTAATGTTCATTTTCTTACGCTGTTTATCTCACCTGAGAAAAGACGCCTCTTTGTACCAGTTTTGAATTCTGCAGGACATTCTCTCTTAGTTTTCACTCCTAGAAAAACACCCTGTTTAGCAGAATTATTCAGCATATTTTATATAATAGAGAAACTAAGTTAAAAACTGGTTCTTATGAATCAGATATGAAGCAATACTTTTTAACCATATTTTCCTAGGTATCTAACTGTGAAAAAAGCAGGATGTTCTTCTGCCAGTTAATGCTTATCCCACTATTCCCTTGTTAGTCTGAATAACTATACATTCTATACTCAGACTCTTTACTTTACATCTCATGAAATAAAATTACCAGGCAGTATATTAGAACCCTAGGTTTAAGTCTGCCATGTAAACAAAGGAACCATCTAGGAATTCAAAATCCCATCAAGCTTCCCACTTAGTGACTTTGGTGAAGGTATTTTTTTGGAAAATACTTCTGCCATAGTCTTCTGATTACTTCTTCTGTCATAAGTGGCTTGTCTTTTGAATGAATTTTGGTCAATCACAACAATTTACTTTATGTTCACTGTCAATGAAGTATACAAGCATAATCAATCCCTTTGGTAGAAAGAAATTAAATGAATATGCACAGAGTCAATCATGAGAATACAAAAGCATTATCAAAAAGGAAACTGAGCCAGATCCAATAGTGTGTAAATAATATTCAGTGTTTTTAGATCTTCATGATTTTTAACCAAATCGAATTAAAAAATACCATAAGTTGCATTTCAACATAGTATGGTAAATAATAATTTAAATTTCCATAAATTTCATTATACTTCTGTATATACAGACTTAGTATCTTGATTTTGAAAAACAGCTTGTCTATTTTTTAAATAAAGGTATATTTCTGTCTTGGGGTGATTCCCCAAGACAATTTCAAATGGAAATGCATATATATATGAATACAAGCAACAAAAATAACCTTATTGGAGACATTATTCAAAATCTCTGTTTGCTAGGAAATGGGCAAGAAAACCTGAAGATTTATTGCTCTATTGTCTAAGTGAAGGTCCTTGTGTACAATTATAATCTCTGTGCCATTCAGTCTCCAGTTTCAGGACCCATGTTTTCACGCCTGGAATGCCAAAAGTATGAGAAATTAGTCTAGAATTTGTTATGTGGAATAAGTGAACATACAAAGTTATTTCCGGCTAAAATTATTCAACAACTACAAAAGCAACAAGCCTACAAAAATTCTTTTTTATGATGTTTCAGAATAGCATATTTTGCTGAGAAAATATATGCAATAGCAGAATATTTTTCATTTCATCATACTTTTTAAAATGGAAATAGGTTTTGTATTACTACCATCTCTTTCTCTTCAGCCATTCTTTTGCCCTTCTCTCCCCTTTTAGGTTAAGTTTTTCTTTCTATCACCAATTTGAATCAGTCTTAGAAACAATCCATAGGTATCCTCTGATTGAAAATTTTGCCTCAGATCACATAACTATTCAGTATGTTTATACAAATGTGTCTCAGACACGAAAGAAGAGGAGGAGGCTATTACATTATTCATTTCATTTCTCGACCTCAAAGATGATGCTTTGAAGAAAACTCCGTGGATGCTGAGAATGTGCAAACTACTCTGCATGGTTACATGGCCTCATGAGTATAACAAAACAGTATTAGGCAAGCTCAAGTGGACTGTTAATTTAAGTGCTTTTTATAATGTAAGCTCTATTTTTATTCACAATAGAAAAAGGCTTTTTAGAAGAAAGCCTCAAGTAGCAAGGGTGTTTTTACATCAAAATATTTCCAGCAGTAGTATGCATACTGTCAAAGGGAAATAGTGAGATGCAAGCCTCCATGCTGGGAGCCTTGTGTGTCTATGGGTTCTCTGAGGGGCTGGAACAGAAACTGTTGTCTCTTTTGAGAGCCTCTCTCCACCAGAAGAATGGTGGAAGGTATTATGACCTAATAATTTGTGACTGAGACTTTACTACAAAGTTTTGAACAAATAGGAAATACAGGTGTTAATTAAAGAGAACCAGCATGTACGTTTCTTTACAACTATTAAGTGAAAGTCAAGTTAAATAGTTTGGTTTGTAGAGAGTAGTGATGCCTTAAGTAGTACATAAGGTACCATAATCTCAGCAGAATCCCATTAAAAATTCAGCTTCATTTGGATATAATAAAAATTAACTTATTGGGTTTTTTTATGTCATTGTTGTATCCCCATGTAGAAAGGATCCCAGAAGAAAGTGGTACACTATCATAGTCAAATAGGACACATGAGAAGGCAAGAACAGACCAGAGAAGAAAATTTGTCAACCAAGAAAAGCTGTAAAATCATGCTGGACATAATGCATTTTTAACTCTACAACTTTAAGGAAACTGCAGTTAGACTGTAGAGGCCAGACTGCAAATCTTTCCAAAGGACATGTGGTATCCTATTTCTGTTCTGAGTGAGATTCAAAAAACACCTCTTAAATGCAAGCTATTATATTCTAATTCAGGATCAGGCAAAAATAGGAGAGAAGACTTGCAGTATATTTTCACATGGGAATGTTGTCAGGTCCATAGAGGAGCATGGACACTTCAACTGCATCTTTGGAGTGCCTCCATGTGTGTTGCATCCATTCTGCATGTCAGTTGATGCTGTAGTTCCTTGCCAAATACTGTCACATGAAGTAGATGACAAACTAAGCTTGGATTAAAAATTTTGTCATCATAAAAAAGTGACATGCAATCTTGTGGCAGATTTTTCTATACTGACCTCACATCTATAGATGTCTAAATTTGAGGATTAATTGGCTTTAAAGGCCAGATTATTTTTTTGACTAGAACCTTGACTTAATAAGAACTGCTGCTGAGTAAAATCCAGTTATTTGTAAACTAGCACTAGCAGTTGCATTTCAATAGTGAATGTCTGTACAATGAATATACTATTTATATCCCAAAGAGAGAAGTCTCAAAACAAAAGAATGCTGACAGATAGAAGATTAATGATTTTTCTTTTCCTGGAAACAGAATTCCACATTTTTCAAATACATTTTGAATTATTACTGTACTTTTTTTTCATATTTATATAAATTTCTATAGAGAAAAAGAAATGTCAATGAAAAGGAATTAGACATCCTCAACGAATATGCCAAAAAAAGAAGTCAGACATCAAATTTATATATATATATGATCCAGATCAGTCCCCAAAAGGTGTTTTCAAAGATATTAGTCTTAGACCTCATATGTCAGCTAAAATAAGAAATAAATAAGAATTTAACAA
>VXAC01006824.1:534183-635039 GCA_013399225.1 Rhipidura dahli | reverse complement strand
AAGAAATAAATAAGAATTTAACAACAAAAAAAAAAAAAAAAAAAAACAAACAAGCATGCATTTTTCATTTTAAAAGAGATTTATGAAATTTGTAGGAAATATTTGAAAGAGAAACAAAAAAATAACTTAAAAAAAAAAGTTTAAAGAAAAAGTTATTCTCATATGACAAAATAATAGGTTCTGCTTTCAGTTAGAATCACTAGAGGAATAGTGAATTTCCTGAGCTATATGGCACTCAGGATCAAACTTGTTATGCTCAGTAACAAGATGGGTTTTACCTTATGTATGGTTTTGGAGAAAAGATTTACATATTCTCATTATCTCTCAACACTCTTGAGAAAGCAGAGAGCAAGCAGACCCTCCCCACAGTTTACACGAGGAAAAGCTTTCCGTTTATCACAATGATCTCTTGAATCTTTTTAATCCTCTGTTAAAAGGAGCAAGACAGCTGCATTTGAAGCCCTTCTTCCAGCTGTGTGTTACTCAGCTGTTGATTTTTCATGGAATTTGGGAATTGGTGTAATTAGACTGAAGGGAATTGGGTCATGCTTATCAATTAACTCTGCTAATATAGCTGTTGTGTCTAAATGCTCCTTTTGGGCATCTGTGTAAACATTTTCTCTTGGTAATTCTCTGCTCTCCACTTCTCACAAAAATGGATTGGCAGCTTCTTCCACTATCTATAGCCCATGCTTATCTACCTTTAAGTTAGATATCTGAGAATACAATTTCTTTATTAATAAACTGAGTAAATAATAGTATGACAAGAGATGGATAAGGTGATTTCAGAAAGCAGATTATGAATTTACGTTAGTGAAGACTGGACATCAACATCTGAAAGATTAGGAATTCTATACTACTAATTACTTCTATAATTGTAAATTGATTCACTTGTCAGTGGAATATATTTCAACCATTGTATTACAGTCTTTAATTCTGATCGTTTATATTGCAGTTAGACAAGGTTTGATTGTGGAAGGAGCTAAGGCTTGATTTAGTTAAGTTAGTAGAACTCAGTACTTTGAACCATCTGGCCAGAGAAAGCAAACTTTGTAGTTGTTGTCAATGAGGGCAGCACAAGAAGGGGCAGAAGTTGTTAGAAGAATGAAGTATAATTGAAAACAAATAGGCTACTTTGCAAATAATTACAAATAGTTCTATTCGAGGAAGAAACATGGAGTCATGCGCCATAAGACTAATAAGAAAACATTATTTTTGGTCTATTAAAGAAACAAGATAAGTTATTTCACTTCTCTTTTTCTTCTGCCTGATACTATATTCTTTAGAGCTCTGTCCCTCAGTGTATTTTGTATACTGCTTAATAGGACAGCTTCTTAATCCTAATTACAACCACCAGTTCTGAATTTTGTTTTTCTCAAGAAAGAGATATAAGCACACAGAAATAACCAAAATTAAGTCACAATAAAAACCTGTTGCTGCCAAAGACCAAAGTGCCTGATTCCCTGAGTACTGCAGTGCTTGAACTGTGCTCAGAGCATTTATATGGCAACATCTTGTTCAAAACCAGAGCTGATGTGCTGAAATGGTAGAGATTAAATCCTAATTTCTATATAAATCTGGTATCATTCAGAAAACAAGCAATGTGCAAATCCAGAGTCCAGATCTAGCAGGCCTTTTAAGATCACACCTAGCACACGCTGACAGGAGTAACCTCCTTCCAAGCTCATCTGTTACTGCTTTATGTCTGTAGAGAGAAACAAGGAACACAGTCACAGCCCTTATCTGGAGCAAGGAAATCAGAGCCTGAACTTCAATTGTCCAAGTCCTGATGCTCAGATCTGTGCCTCCCACCAGACCGCTACTTTAGACTTTCACCTGTCTCTGTAATACCACCAAGCTGTTCCTCTTAGGGCATATCTGCATTCAGGTTTTAGTTCAGACCTACAGCACACTGCTCATGTGAACCTCCTTGTCAGCCCTACTTATTGGGCCTTGGATCAGACAACAGAATTTGCTTCCTTTCAGAGGATGTCCAGCTGGAAAATACAGTCCAATTGTCATCAAATGTGCTTTGTGGTAGTTTCTTATAGGAAGCAACTACCACTTACAAGACAATCTCATCTTATTCCCTTCCTGTTCCTTTTGTTTTGTTCTGTAAATTTTAATTTTGGCCTAGAGAAAATCAAAGCACACAAAAAATGTCACAGCAAAATTGATAATAGTAATTTAAATATTCAGTAAACATTACCCCATAAAATACCAACCAATCAGAGTGCATCATTTGTATCTATTTAGCATACTACCAATCACTGCTGATGGCATCAGAAAAAAGAACAGCTAGCAAAGAGTTAGAGCAAATCTGCACAAAAATTATGTAGCACTAAAGAAACAGCATGGTGAAAAATTGTCTTCATCATCATCTTCATCCTTCATCATCACTCCCTGCTGCACACTTTCTCTACTGAATAAGCTTCCCCCATAAGGGGTGACGTGTTCCTTCAGCTACAGATCTCACTAAGGAACTTTCATGCCTGCAAGTCCATGTAAGTCTGGCTTAACACCTTTGCAACAGTGGGCTCTCTCCTCCTGGGAGCCCTACCTTTCACATTGCTTTCTGCTGCTTTCTTTCCACCTACTAATATACATGAGTGTTCTGCTTTTAGAAAAAAAATAACAAGACAAAAAAAAGATGAGACACCAGTGAATTCATCTCACTCTGATAAAGCAAAATCCCACAATTCAACTCCACCGATGAATGCAGTTTTATATATTGATTAAAGTAAAAAAAAAATCTTTCCTTGCTATTTTCTCATTGTGAAGAAGGCCTTTCCCACCCACAGTGTTCTTATAGTGCATGGGATTTTCTTCAACTCTTGAATCCTCCTAGACATGCTTTGAATAGCTCTTTCTCTTCATGAACTAGAGCTCAGAAAGGTGACATGGAAGAGGAAGATAAGGCTCCTCTGGAATAGCTCAGATTCTGTCTGCCTGGCCCATAAAAGTCTAGGAACTTTTGTATTTCCTTTCCCATGGTCATAAACTCTGGAGAGAATGTGGAACTTGTGTCAAAGGGGAAGACTACTTACTTAATGAGTTATGTTGCTTATCCTTATCCTTATTTAAGAATTTGTCTGAATCAGACGATTGCTATCAGAAACATCCTCCTCTGCTAAGAGCTGTGGGGGTGTTTTTGTCCAGGGAGCCTTGTTTGAGATGGGGAAAATCCTAATTTAAGACTTCCTGGACTCTTATTCTTCTTTGTCTCCTCTATTCTATCCTGGCTTTTGGACAGTTATGGCAAGGGCTTACATTTTAGTGCTCAAAAGGACCACCTTCAGACTGAGCTGTGTAATGATATTCTAAGTATGTTGACCGAGTTGTAAGCTACAGCAAAATCAAAAAAGACAAGAAGAAACTCGCTGCTGGACAGAAAAGACAATACAAAAGCCAACTAGAAAGTAAGGTAGTGCAACGGATGAGTAGAGAGTTAACACTTGCTCTGACTGATTCTTCTGCCTCAGTCTCTGTCACAATTAGGAAGACAGTCCTTTCGCTGCGTCCATTGATTGCCACTAAACCACAATTAAATAAGAAGAAAAAGCAGTTCAACTTACCAAAGTTGGTTGTACAAACATTCTCTTCCCCTCTTTTCCTGGGAAAGAAGCTATTATGGATGGCAATGTGCGGGTCACTATTCCCTTAGGGACACTGAATACTTGCAAGAGAGACTGGTTTTATACTGGCAGTATACTGGCAGTATTTAGCATTTGTCTGCATTTGGACAGATTCCAGTCATTGTTCAGTTTTTGAATAAGTGTTAGGGCACTGGGTATGTAACATTATTTTTACAATATGTTTTTTGAATATAAGCCTATTTTTGGGGGATTTATATATATATATATATATTTTAATTTTTGACTGAACATAAAATTAATGTACATAAATGAAAATTAAATTCAGCATATAAACCAAAAACACTACAATAAAGTTTACTAAATCCCAGAATAGGGTCAATATTTTCATGTGACTTTGTTAAATAATTATTAGTTATACAAAAGTAGCTCAAATTATCAATTTTATCTGTAACAAGTTTGAATGACATAATTCATTGGCTATTCTGAACAAAGGAGATAAGAAATGCTTGCTTCGTGCCCAGAATTCTTGTCAAAGTGTGATTTGTGATCTTTTCAAGACCCAGAGTTTCAATGCAACTTGATCAACAGTGATTAAAAATTATGCTTCAAAACTGGCATTTTTCTTGGATGAACCTTTCTATCCTTTTCTAGACCCAGGATTGTTCTTCTTTCACTTGCCAATCACAGTGCAAATTTCTGTTTCAAATCTTTTGGGCTTTGGTACTCCGAGGAGTACATATGCACCAAATAAAAGTATTTACCCAAATAATCTGTATAAATTACTAGAATTTTATACAAAAGCTATATATTGGGATAATCAGAAATATCTCAGTTCAGCATTTTGTGTTTTATTCTTTACACAAACTAGTAAATTCTAGATAAAATATTCAAAAGCTGGAACAAAATTTAAGTCCAGACTTGATACACACAAATAACTCAATGGCTAATGTAATCATCTCAAAAACAGGCACTGTAAACACAAGCATTTAAATGTTTACACTGATAATGCAGAAACATTGTAACACATATAAATCTGTATGAGTAAATCCAAGACACAATTATCAGTAAGTGAATGTAGAAAAATAAGAGATTTCTTTCATCTGGGATCGAACACTGTGGATTGCAGGGTTATAAAAGGCTATTACTATAGGACAGTGTCAACTTTTTGATTGCTTACCCAGGCAAACCAGTGACAATTAGCTGGGGGATACAATCTCTTAGATCTTCAAGTTCAAGAAAACATACTTTTTGTTCCCTCCAGGAACAATCTTGTTATTAGTACTATTCTCTACAAACTATTATTTCTTTATGGCAATACATAGAGTCTTCACTCAGGGAAAGTCGATTTACAGTAAACAGTAGCAAAAAATGAAAAACAGACTATAAGATTGCTATACATAACCAAATCATAAGACAAACTCGGATTTTTTTTTCCAAAGTAAAAGTATTTTAGCACTGGCACTGTAGAAATGTATACACGTTAACAAGTATCTGTACACATCAGAGAAGGCCTGGAAAATACACTGTCTAGAGTTCTTAAATTTTTGTTGTAGTGGTATTTTGATAAAAGTTGTTTTTCTTGTGGTTATTGGGCTTTTTTTGACAGATCACTTGGCCCAGATAACACAAAAGTTTACTGCAGATTCATCACAGAATGTAAAATACAAACCCTCTGCGTTTGGAGAACAGCATGTTTGGACTCAGCTAAAATGCCTGGACATTTTGTATCATTGGTTGAAATATTGCTAAACTTTTACCAACTGGAAATCTCGTGATTACAAAAAAAAGAGAAAAATTGCAAGAAACTTTTATTTTGTGTTACTCTCTTTGTTTTCACCTTTTTCAATTTGCTAAAAAATAAATCCCATATTCTTCCAAGAGTACCATTTAACATGTTGCTTTTCTAACAATATTTTTCAGGGATAATATAATGTATAGAGAATGTATTACAATTGTAACCCTGGTATTTTTTCCTATTAGTTGTTGATAAAGACTACATCCATACCAATTTCGTGGGCTATTCTAGTACAAGTATCCTTATAAGAGCTCTCCATGAAGTGTCCCTTCTGCATTCTCACAGCAGACCTTCTAGGATTTGTTCCAGTTCCAACCTTCCTGTAACACAGCTATTCCACAACCTTACCATACAGTACAACACATGGAGCTCTACCTCGCCCCACCAGTGTCTCAAAAGCAGTGAAAATCTTGGGCCAAGGCAATACCTCTGCATTAGCAGCCATCTATTCCATCCTCCCAGGGCCCCTTTAAATCTTGGAGACAACAGCCTTCATGAGGGAGAGCGCACTGTGTCTGTCTCCACAGGGCTGGCCTGATGGAATATTTCCATCACACAACCAGTGTTTCCTGTCCCCATCCCAGGCTGACCCCTGTCCTGCAGAGGTAGGGCATGCCAGATGTCTCATGTGTAGGTTCTCTTCATAACCTGACAGACTGTACCAGTCAGTGCCTTAAAGCCAATCTAAAACCCTAACCTGGACTCTACAGAGCTTAAGAACACAGTGGTGTGTTCTTAAGGCCACCTACAAGGACCAAGTAGGAAAAAAACCTTTCTTCACCCTTTGTAAGAGTAGCAGAACTTGGAAACTGAATCAGGAGACACACATTTTATTCACCCTAAAAGCCAGGAATATGCTTTACTGTTTTCCAGGCCAAAACACCCTTCGTCAGAGCTTGGGAAAAGAACCTTATTATTACTTTAGACCCTTTTTGGCCTGGCTCCATGGGGTCCTGCGTGCCCCCACAAAGCGCAGGCAGAGTCAGTAATATGTCAGTAGTAAGGAGTCAAGAAGGGCAATGCTTTCATCCCAGCAGAGCATGGGTTTATTCATCTGTGCCCTTCAGAACCTCCAAGCAAATACCATGCAACAAAGGCAAGCTCACAGTTTTCCCAGGCTCCAAGGAGGCAGGATTAGGAGAACAGGGAGCAATAGGGAAGCTCTGGGCGAGTAGTGAAAGGCCAAGGCCAGCAGCCAATGGGAGAAGCTGCACAGGGAGATTGACAATACCAGCATCATACAGCATGGGGCAGAGACCTCTCTGCTTATCCCAATAACACGCAGATCACTGACTACCACAGCTTATAACCTCCAAAGAGATGTTTTCAAAGGGCCACAATATACTGTAGTTCTTAAAAAAAAATACTAACAAAACCATCCCCAAACCAAAACAATGAAAAAACCCCAAAGCCAAACATGGAACTAGATGAAGTGACTTTGTCTCCTTATTCTGGAATAATCTGAAATTAGATGGTTTAGGAGCACTGAACTCTTGTTCCCTAAACATGAAGACCCTTTCTCAGACAAGAACCAAGAATAGAGTCTTGTCAGCTATTGCAAATCAGTGAACAGTATTTGACCTTCAATAACACTGATTTTACTACCACTCATTCTGTTTTATTAATATTGCTGGATCAGTTATAGTTTCAGATAGTGTCTAGTAAAGTAAACACCAACTTGAAAACCCATAAAGTATTTCAAAGATGCAAGTGCACATACCTTTATTTTAAACTAAAGGAAACATGTAAAGTAGTGGCTTTGCTTTCTAGGGGTTTTAAAATCATTAGCTTGAAAAAAAAAAAAAATCTGTTTTCTAAAGTATTTAAAAATATTTTGGAACACTTTCACCTCTATAAACAAGAGCTTCATCAGCTTTTCTGAATTATGTCAGCTTTTTCTAGATGTGTGTTAAATCCTTAACAATCTACAGATTTACTGGAATAACTCAGACAGTGAGAATGATAATGTGAGAGCAACTTCATCTCAAAACACAGCTAACAGAACTTACTACAGCATCCAGTCTGAGCAGCCATGTTAGTTAGTCCTTCAGGACGACAGTCTGCTAGTTCATGTAATTATTCTAGCTTATTGAGCAAAAAACCTAGAACACTGAATTGTAAAGAATGTCAAAGCTTGTAGATACTGTACCATATCATTTCACAAGCTATGCTGTATTTGGCAGGTGTAATTTTCTTTAAAAACTGCTGTGTAAATAAATAACAGCTTTTAAAAATACTTATTTGTCTCACTTGTAGACAGTAAACAACTATGAAATGAATACAATATCACGCAGAAAATAGGTACATAACTCAGCCACTTTTAGAATATCACACCCGTAGGAGTATTTGTTTTGTCAGTACATGAAGCATGAGACTCTGGTTCAAGTTTCTATTTTCCTTGCACAGAGCTCTATTTGCCACTCTAAGGGTCTATGAAGCATGCATTCTCTGATCCCTCAGAGAAAAATAGGAAAAAAATGCTTTCCATATAAGTAACAGGGAAGGAAACCTTATTCTTTCTACTGTTTGTTTAGCAGCTGAACTTCAAACATTCTCTGAAAAGCAAACAACTCCAGGAAAAGGAAAATTGAAACACAACAAGCACATTGAACACATGAAAGATTCTGAACTGCAACTGCAGATTAAATAACAGGTTAACAATGATGGGAACCAAATACATAGTTACAAATCCAAGATAAAGAGAGGAACCAAACTACACAAGGTTCATGACAAGTGTTAATTCTTCTACTGATAATTTTATAGGGTTCCTGTTCATATTTTATACACCCTAGAGGGAGAAAATTCTTCTTTGGGCAATGGGGGATCGTGAAGCATCAATTTCACACAGATTTATTCTTTTAGCATCTTTATATGAAACAAATAGCAGGTGAAAACTTCTGCATTTTAAAGAAAACTATTTATTCTAGGTAAGATATATGAGAAAATCAGCAAATGACACAATTACTTGGGTTCTACTGCTTTAGTCAATAACAAATAAAAAAATGTCTCATTGTCCGGAAACATTACATTACTGCACTGGAAAAACAAAGCAAGAGCTCCCTCTATGTAACTCTGGATACATTACTTCATTGTACTGAGTTATATTTTACAATATACTGTGAATGTGAATGATGCATACTACAAATTGACAAAATAATTTAAAACAATCAGAGTTCCCAGCAATAGACTGACCTATTTTTTTTTTTTCCCAATAGAAATGGACAAGAATTACAGGCTAAAACATGTGAGATTTTTATACTGCATGAGTTGTTAGGAAGGTACAAGATGGGAATTACAGATGAAACACAGGAACACTTCTGCTTGAAAGTAAAACCACACTAATATAAAACATCCAAGGAAGCATATTATTATTGCTACAGTCAGCTAACAGTAGAATTTACCATTCTCAGCTGTTTTCCATACCTCTCGCTTGAAAGCTTCTGCTCCCACAGCAGGAACAACTCCTGAACTATCACAGATGGTTCACTACCTCACCCAGATCACCATAACAAATTATATTGACGCTGCTTAGGGTTACTTTAATATCCTGTGTAGTAAGCAGCAGTTGTTCAGAACTTGTTTCATGTGTGGTTGCTCCTGTTACAGAAGCAATAATCTCCAAGAGAATGGATACCAGGCAGAAAAAAAAAAACACAAACAATTGCTTCAGCCAAATGAACTGTAATCATTTGTGTTTGCAAATTAAAATTCTGAACACAAAGGTGATTCTTTAGTGATGTAATGTAGAAATGGGAATTGTGACAACATTTCCAGCCTATCTTTGCAAGTATTCTTCTGCCTTATATAAACAAATCTTGAAGCTATTTGTAATTTTTCACAGAAGTTTGGCAGACAACCCTGCAACCAAGGAGGAAAAAATGCCTTTCTTCATGAAAAAGAATCAATAATGCATGATGGTAGGGAGCACTGTTAACATATAGTTGCTGTAGATTTCATTTCCTGCCTTGAAGCTGTGTAAAATAATTCTGAATGTCATTGCACTTTCTATAATAAGAAAAAGCCATTCCTTGCTCATATTTTCCTTTCAGAAACAAAATATTTGCCAGCATATTTCAAATTTAAGTTGGAGAATTACTTTCTGTCTTGAAGTTTGTGTCAGTTTTATTTTATATTTAATGTGCTCTGGGACAGATACGATTAATGTGAAAAGTAACTAAGATGTTAAGAGCATGAAAGTCTTACTGTTCATTTTGAGGTTTCCTCCTCTTCTCCTCAGTGGCCAGGCTGACAAGTATTTTGCACAGAGTAAGGAGAACAATGAGTGCTGGTAGCATACTGACTTCACAAATCCTTTTCTCATACCCTGAGGAAAGAACAAATTTTCTTTAACTTCAGAATCACTTGTTATCTGGCAGAAATACTTATTGCCTGTCTGTCAAAACTTCCATCAGAATGTGTCACTTTGACCAGAGCACCCTTTTCTTGTCAAACTATGCTGTTGAGACAATTGCAACCTAATTGCTGGAGACATCAACCAAGACTACTCTAAGAATTTTCAGACACAGGCCAACCTAAGGAAGCTGCTTTAGGAGTCTTACAATTTGTTCATAAGAATGATGGTAACCAGGCAGAATAATATAATTAGAGATCCCTGACATGGCTGCATTTTTTTGTACAGTACATTCCTTTCCCAAAGAATACATTGTAAGAGGCTTGGTGCCTCTAGAATTAACAAACAACTTACTCAGATCTTCATAGCAGAAGTTTACTGCTGGGTTATTAATGAATCTCTAATTTATACTCAGGATTTGCGGAACTCTTTATTTTGACATGTCCCCAGCACTGGATGTGGGTACTGTCCATCTGAATAACCTACTGTAACAAACCAATGCAGTGGGGTTTCTGGACAATTTGAAATGTGTCATAGGAATTCAGACTTTATGGCATGGAAGGTACTTCTCTAGACGTCACTAAAGACTCCAGAGTTTTAATGCAAATAAATTAGTTTTCAAATATATTTGTAATGATCTGGTTATGATTACAGGGCAGGCAGGCATATTTTGATAACTATAATCTGTCCAGCATTACCAAATTGCTGGAAATCACAGTATCAGACCTCTGGCAATTCTTTGCATGTTTTCTGGCTTCCTCAGCCTGTGCAGTAGTAACTTCACTGCCTTTGTGAGATTAATTACACAAAATTTACTTGTGATATGATCATACAGTTATTTGGGCTGACAGGCCTAGCAAAATAACATCAATCTTCCCAACCAATGGCAGAAACAGCATGAGGAGGGACAGCCAACATAGTTGAATCTTCTTTGGCTGCCAGAATGGTGGGAGGTAGACCACTGGCACCTGCTGCCCATTAGAGGAAGTAGCTTTTAATTTTGAGTAAAAGAATAACAATTTACTTCAGGATCTACAAGTGTGTACTGAGACATTCTATTCAATAAGTAAACTTTTGGAAGAAGTCTATTGTGTTGATTTATCTCTTCTCATAAAGGACATCTTAATACTGAATTGTATCTTTTGTTAATATTTTATGTGAGTCAGGCAACACCAGTGTGAATTTGCATTCATAATTCCTTTCTGAAAAGATAATTTGACATGCCCTCCTTTTTCACTTTGCTATGTATTCAGCTTTAGTTGCAAAGATCATTTACTGTGCTAATGCCTTTCCCCTTCAAAACTGTCTGTGCTTGCCATGTCTCATGATGAATACCCATTTGTAAACAAAGCAGTGATTCATTATTATAGCTGAAGGGCATTGTTTTACCTGGATGTAAATTCATCATTTTTTAATGCATCGCAGCTTGATGCTTGATATCTCATCAAGCACTCTGAAAGCTTTGTTGACACAGATTGATGATCCAAACAATTAACTTAATAATGGCATCAGCAACTGGAGGCTAGCATTAACCAGAGAAAGAGCAGACTAAGTTCTTCCCTAGTATATGCCTAATATAGTCAAAGGAGGTATGTTTGGGAGCTATTTATTGCAAACAATTTATTTGATCCATTTTTTTATTTTCTGAGTTAATTTTAAGAGTCTAGCTATACTGCATTAAGTACTCTGTGGACAATAAATGGAAGCATTTTTTTTTGAACAGGCTAGGTACTGTTACACATTATAAACAATTCTCCTTTCTCAGAGTAGTTTCAGAAAAGCTAATAATTTATTAATATTCTGTTAGAGCTCAGCTGGAGATAGCTAATTCCCTGCTGTTAACTACTACACCTCACCTGAGACATGGTGTATGTATGGAAATGTGGTAACTGCTATGCACATACTTGTGGTTTGCCCTAATGTATAGCAAAATGACATTCAGTAAAACCTTTGTTCTTTGTTGTTTTTATGACTTGTCTAACTAGAAAAGTTTTCCTGTTTTGTTCTAGCACTATCTGTCTCAATGTGTCTCTATATGACCTGGGAGTCCACTGATGAATGTATGGCATCATTTAAATTCAGACTGAACAAGTAATAATTCTCTTAAGGAAGATCTGCTATGGATTTGATGGATTCTAGAAGACTGCAACTTCAGTATTATATCCTTTGTTATCAATCTCTCTGATAACAACCTATCAGAAAACTCAGCATCTAACAGCATTCAAAGTAACAACTCTTAAAACCAGGGAACTTAGTTCTGTGGTGGTTTAACAGGGACTCTAATGTCTTGTGCCAACTGATGTAATTGTACCTGGCAAACAGTGCACGGGAACTGCCAGTTTCAAGCTGGAGACTGACAGATGAGTAGCTTTTCTTTCTGAAGTGAGCCAGGTGCTTGGAGTTAGATGTAAAGGGCTTAGGTACTGCCTTGAAGCTAAGCTTTTTCATTCTCTCTTTGATAGTAATAAATGAGAGAAATTCATGAGTCAGATGACTGTAAAAGTAGCCTGGATCCAAAGATGACACCTGCCACCATCTGCCTCTTTTTTTTTCTTTTTTTTTTTTTTTAACACTTTTGAAGTTTTTGTCACTTTTTATAACATGGATAATTTCTACATCCTCATCACTCCCTTCCTCTACCAGAGTTTTTCAACTCAGATTTGGAACAAATTCTACAGATATTTCACAGTGGTTGATATGTCTTTAATTGTACAGTTAGTGTTGCCATGTTAACACAAATCCTTTTCCACTTGTACGGCTGGCACCACACAGAAAGTGTGAGTGCTTAGTGAAGCAATCTTCCTACCTGTAAGAATTCAGGCATGACTACACACAGACAACGACTTGTATTTGCCAGGTCTGTTGCATGCATCAATGACCTTGCAGTTTTAATCTGCTTGCAGGAGCAACAAAATCTTATGTGTTAGATGTGAAGGTACTTTTCACTGCCTTAAAAATACTGAGTTTAGTACAGCTATTAACAAACTAAAACAAGCACTGGTAACTGTTTCTTGTATTAAGATGCTGGGTATGCTCAATATAGGCTTGTTTTTGAGAGAGGCAAAAATCAGATTAAAGTAATTCTAAAGAAACAGACTGTTAGCAATGATAAAAATAAAAATGATGATACTCCATACAGTATGTATATGTTTGCTTAAGTCTAATGCATTAAAAAGCAAAAAAAAAAAGAAATTATCAATGCTTTAAAGTTCTTAAGTCTGAGTATTCTAGCACTGACACCTGTAAAGAGATGTCAGGCAATGTGAAAAGTTAGTTTCCGCCTCAGCCTATCTGAAAAATCTTTCTTTTGATTTTTTTAAATGGATGTGCAATTTGCTTCAACTTTGCTGGAGTGTTTGATGTTGGCCACCACCAGTTCCTTTAGAATAATAGATAAATAGACTACTTATTTGGTTTGGCATACCAATTCTTATGACAGACTAGCCTATTTTACTTCCGTAGCTTGCCCTTCTAAGATTAGTGTAGATGCGATCATGAATTTCTCAGTAGATGCTCATTAGGAAAACTACCTTCTTCATTTTATAAGTAACTAGCTCTAAACAGAGATAGATGTGTCACTCGTAGATTATGTATAGGTTATTTTCATACTCAGTGATTTCTATTAGCACAGAAATTGAAATTTTCAATATAGGACTCTGCAGATGCAAAACACTATATTATTTTATGCAATATATTGTTACAACTTTTAACAAGAAGTTGGAATTAAAATCTTTGCTACTAGTTTACACTGAGAAGATAGAAAAGACCACTAGTACAAAACATATGCCATTTTATAATGCCATTTATAGACAGAGCTATAATGAAAACATTGCTAAAGCAATGAGACTTGCCAACTACTGATGAGACTCAGGAGAAATTCTTTAACAGATGTTTCCCACATCAAACAGATACTTATCCTTCTCTGATTACCATGATCTTGAGAATTCATGACTTGATTCAATGATCAACACCTCTTCATCAGTCCCATAAAAATGAAAAAGGAAATCTTGCAATAAGTTTTTCCTTCCACACAGCAGCTGATAAAATACACTATAGGCATAAGTCCCGTATGGTGAAGTTGTATTATAGCAGTCTTGTGTTCATGACATAATCAGGATCCTGTCAGCACATCAGTCATACACTGATGAATACACATCTCATTTCCTTTGCCATTTTAAAACCCACTATCCTCATAGTGACTACTGTGCTACAAGCTGACATGACCACACGTACTTCTTTAAAATTTCAACTGGTGTCCTCCAGGATTATTTATTATTATTAACTGCAAATGAAGTTCAACAAGCTTCCTTTGACAGCTATATTTATTATTTTAAAATGTCCCTAACATACAACACACTGAATAACATTCCATCTGGATAGCCTCTTTCTTTAGCTGGAAGTTTCACCATTAAACAATGTTTAGACATCTATCAAGTACAGATACCAAACTGTTTCTAGAGGAGGAAGTCATCACCTAAAGAGAAAGCTTTAGCAGCTTATACCCTGACTGCAATTAGCAAGAAAACAAGCCTGGAAACATGGAGTATCAAATGAACACTGTTTGAACACAATACCCAGTTCTACTTGTTTCATCTTCTTTAATTTAGAGAAATCTTCAAACCTAGGTCACACTAATAATATTTTTATATCTCTAACATACACTTTCCTAAAATAACTCGCTCAGTTCATGAAACAGACATCGCACATATAACACCAGTGTACATCGAACTACACTCATTCTTACACACAGAACACTTTGAAATGAGCTGTAGCAAACAGACACTGAAAAGAAATTCTTGCCAAGGAAATGTGAGAGATCCTTTGATTTTTCACATTATTAGAGATTTTTAGAATTATGTTGTAGCTTTTGTCAAATTTTATACCTTTTTAGTTTTCACAGATTTTCATAAGAAAAATAACACAATTCAATTTAAGTGTTCTACTGCTTTTCATTTCCTTTAATATTTATCCTGTTAGTATGAATAATAACTCAGTTACCTGGAATGGCATGATTTATTTTTGCTATATGGCTCATGTTATAGTTTCTTGTGAGTGGGATGAAAGTTACAGGCATCTTGGGCCAAGACAAATGACTTCTTAATTAGAAATAAAATCTTTATTACAGATATTTTTAATTCAATTACAGTTTTTTGTTACTTTTCATAGGTGAGTCAGGAGTAATAACTCAATTGCAAATTGAATTTTTCAGTATAGATGTGGCATAAAAAAACCAAACCCCTTGATTATCAAGGAATATTTCTTTATAGTAAGTAATCTCATTTAGTCTGGAACACAAGACAGACCAAACCACTGAATAATCAGATAAATCCAGCAAAACTGTTTTTTATAATTATATCCTGGGCAACAGTGAAACTGAACCTCTGAACTTAGCCCAACAGCTTAAAACGTGCACTTCAAAAAACATCACCTTGCCTACCTCTTCCACATAAATCATAGAGTGCCACCTTGCCTGTGCAGCCCTTACTTTCTCAAGTGCTAAAAATTGCTGGCATCATTAACTCACTTCATATTATGCTATTTCTCTTTCTGCCGAACCTGTCATCACCTCATTTTCTCCTGCATCCCCCGGTTTGACAGATGCACTTGCAGCAATACTTTTCTAGTTTTTGACTTATTCAGATGCCGCTATATTGCCAGCTTCCTCCTGAGAGCGCTGCTGGATCAGGAGCCTGCTTTCTGTGCTTGCACGTCGAACTGAAGCAGCGTTCCAAGCACCACAAGAGCTGCAATCTTGTGTCCCACAGTTAGGCTGCTTATTTCCAACTTAACACATGCTGTGCAGATTTATCCACAATTTACAGAAACAACTGACTTTTCCAAGGAAAATGCATACAGCCCACATTATTGTGGTCTAGACATCTCTGTCTCACTGACAGGGATAGGGAACACACCTTACCTATACACAGTCCACACATTATACATGAAGTACATTCATAGCTTCCAAAAAATCAAGCAGATTTTTATTCTGTGTTGTTTGGACGTGCCTGATTCTTAGAGCTGGTGATTATAGCTATTCTTTTGTGCACTTTGCAAGACCTTGTATAAAATTGGCATGTAACAAATAATGAGTTTCATTTTTGTTTTAAAAATCACTTTTAAACAGGAAACTATAATGGTGATTGCAGCATGGATAGATTGATATGGAACGCTACGAAAATCATGAAACTACTGATAGAACATTATTTCAGTAAGGAATTTAAGAAGAATTAATCAAAAAACACCCCACTTTTCCAGAAAATCTTATAATCAAATCAGTTTTGTGACATTGTTAGACCATATGCCATTTTGTTTAAAAGCTACTCATAAAAAATGTGCAGTAAATTAACCCACCTAAAAAATCTAAAAAAGTAGTCAGCAGTATCAAGGTGGGATGCCTATAGAGGCGTACATCAAATGCTAGTCATCTTTTTTAACTTCAGTACTTACTATAATTACAATTACTATACTGATAAAAGGTATACTGATATTGACAGGTAGATTTCAATATCAGTATTTTATGACAGAATTTGTATCTGAAGAGTATTGTAGTTCACTCTTTTGCTCAAGTAAGAACCAAACCACACTGTTTCTACTACCTTACCCCTTATCCCTGCTATAAAGGAAATCCTGTATCTTATGTAGCTGTTACTTCTCTCAAGCTGCTGACTGTTTAATCCAAATATAAACAGTATTTCTATGTGTGGCTCATACAAAGTAGCAACCACAACCTGTAAAATAACCCAAACTTGGTTGCAGAGAAAGAGAAACCGTTTTCACAAATTACTCTTATCTTCTTAGTATTTGTTTTCAGTCTGCTTTTATTTCTAGTCTAGCTAGGATCCTAGAGTTATTGCTGTGTAATATCTGCCAATTCAATTAATGGTCTGTTTACTCCCTCTTCCAGATCATTAATGAAGATGTTAAATAAAACCAGTTCTAACACTAATCCCAGGGTGCCTTGGCAGACATTTCTCTTCACAATATAATTCATCATACCCTTTGTTTGGAGATTGCTTGGATGATACAGCTGATGTAAAAGAGTGCTGCCCACCTGCTTGGCTGTGTTATCCACAGGGAACATATTACACCAATTACAGGAAAACTTCACTGAGTTTGCTTCTTGCTGCAATCCAGAAAATTAAGTGTTGACAAGGTTCTAGAGAAGAGCTCTAAATGTTTTGTTTCCTGATACCTGAGAGACATTTCAGCAACCAGATCATTGGGAATGCCCTTCATAGAAGCACATTTCTACTTTTTTAAAAGACCTACTAAATTAACAGAGATAGCAAAATGTAAACTCTCAGGTCAAAGAAAAAGAAAATTAAGAAACATAAATTCCTAAAAGAAAGCAACATATTTGATGAAGTGCTCCCAAACCAGAGCATATTAAGCTGAAAATCAGCTTCCTCTGAATCTTTGATAGAAAAATATATTTACCTGAAGTTAAACTGTATTTAAATTACTTTGTATAGAGACTTCTACAGATGGAGAATTCTCTGGATAATTTTCCACATAATAATCTAAGTGATGTTGTTACTTACATGGTTTCACCAGCTCAGTGGTGGTTTTTCAGTTGTTGAATCTCCTGGTGTAATCTCCTTACTCCTCATTGGCAAATCAGCATACAGGTGGTCAAAGCAAGGTCTTTCCCCTTTGAAAAAAATGAATAAAAAATAAGACATTAAGTGGTCATTGTGAGTTTCAACAGTTTTTATTCTATTTGTATAAATAGTTTATATAATCTCTATAGTGAAAGCCATAGTGGAAGCTTCCCACTTTTACAAAAAGAGTCCAGGTGCCCTACATTCTACAACAGCAGTCTGCTTAAACCCAAGATTACTGCAGTTGGTATTCTTAATGGGTAATTTCATGATGCAGATATTATTCATGCTATTTGTGGATATAAATGGCTTTCTTTATTTTATGAAGTTCTTTCAGTTTTCTGCATCAGATTTCATTTAGTATTAACCAACATTAATCTTTCCTTAGTTGTACCAGTGTCTAAAACCTTTTACAGTGATGATACTTTTATTCACTGATTTATACAGCTTTTTTTTTTTCATCAGATCTGACTTAAGATCAAGGGCAGTAGAATGGTCCACAACTACTTATCAACAACCCTCCTTTGTCTGTGATGGGCCACACTCTAAATAAAAAAATCTCACCATTATCACCATAAATCTGCATGATGAAGGTTGAAATACAGTAGAGAGAGTTCGAAATACCTGAAGGCAAAAGGAATAAATCATTCATAGTACTGCAGTGTTGCCAACCCTTACACTGAAAAAGTGCATCCTAAAGCAAGGTTTTTTCCTTTTTGAACTTTCTGGTACTCCTGTCAAACCTTTTCCTCCTCACATTCTATCAGGTTATACTCTGCCAAATAACCTTGTTGCCAAAGCAACCTTCTCTCCACAAATCAGAGGAAACTTTTTTTGCACAGAAGCCCACCTCTTACTGCTGTAGCAGTTTAATCAGCAACTGGTTTTGTCAGTCTCTGACAACAGCTCTTAGATACAGTGTTTCATTATCAGGAGGGGAAGCGATAAATAAAGTCTGACTTGGCAGCCATGTGAACAATACAATTTGGAATTTGTTTGAGTAACAAAGAGTTTCACACAGTATTCAAAACTACAGCAATAGCATAGACTCACAGGAAACAAACAGATTGGAAGAAACCTCTGCTCAGCCAGTCCCACTCAATGCAAGGGAATATTCAAAGTGAGATCAGGTTCCATAGGGTTATACCCCAAGAGGACTCTTTTAGGGTGGAGATTTCACATGCACTCTGGACAACCTACTCCTGTTCTTAACCTCTTTTCATGAATTTATCTTATATATATATTTCCCTTCCTGAACGTGTTGCATTGCCTCTTGTGCATTTGCTGTAAGCCTCTCAGAAGAGCCTCTGCATCCTTAACAAATTTCCCTTTTCTTAAGCAGGTGAAGTCAGAAATCAGAGAACCGTAGAAAGCCCTGCCTTTCTCTTCTGCTAAGCAAACACTGCTTTCTCAGCTTCCTGCCATCCAGCTTCTTCTCCAGCCTCCTAAACATGTTGATGGAGCTCGGCTGGACTCCCTTTAGTTTGCCAATGTCTTCCTGTGCTGAGAAATCCAAAGCTACACACTGGAGTCCAGGTGTGGCTTCCTGAGGTGGAACTTAGCAGAGCCCAGGGTTCCCCGTGACATGCCCGAGCAGGACCCGCGGCTCCCGGTGCCGTTCTCGCGGTGGCCACACGGGCGCGCTGCCGGCTCGCGTTGCCGGTGTCCGCGGGCCGCCCGCAGACCCGTCCTGCCGCGCCGCTTCGCCGCAACCCAAACCCCGGGCAGCGCTTGCTGCATGGGCTTATTCCAGCCCAGTAGCTGCGCTTTGAAAAAGAGGGATCCTCTCTCTTCTGCACAAGCCCGGGTTTCTTTGTTTCTGACTTTCCTCACGTCTACAATATACGCTACATCTATTCACCCTGAAAGCCAGCAAGTCATTTACCAATTCTCCTCTTTGAGGCCCACACTGGTTTTCTTTTTTGCTTCCTTCTAACCCCTTGAGAAAAAAAAAAAAAAAAAAAAAAGAAAAAAAAAAAGAAAAAAAGAAAAAAAAAAAAATCTTGGCTGGTCCTTCTCTGCTTTCCTGGCTTGAAAGCCAGGAATGAAATGAAAACCTCAGCTGCAGAAATGATATGCTGCTTCCTTCCAGCCAGGAGGAAAAATCTTTCTCAAATCTCCAAAGGACAGGCAGAAATTCATAAAGAGCTAAAGCTTTTTATCCTACATCAAAACTCTCTCTAGCCTTTAACAAACTCAGCAAGATCTGTCCTTTCCTTCCAAATTGTTCCCTTGTCTAAGGCTCAAGAATAAAGCAGTGATTGTAAGCTCTTTGGGACAGTCAGGAAGATGGACATCACTTTTGGGTAAAATGAGTACTTTGGAAGACAAAAATAGAAACAAAGTTCATGAAATGGACATTCATATTACTTTCATTAGCCAATCTGAGTTCTGTTTTGCATTCCTTCTTGCTGATAGGGTTGCAAGTAATAAATATATGTATGGAAGGCATCCAGTTTTGTTTAATTCACTGGCATTGTCTGAGGAGCAATGAATCATGTCAGAGATTTAAAGGGATTACTGATAGAGAAGAGTGTAACCTTTCTTCCAATACAACAGCTGTTCTGAAAAATTTCCATAATAACAGTTGCTTTTAATTATATAAAGAATTGCAAAGCCTTTTTAGCTTCATATCAATAATGCAGCTTTGATTCAAAAGTTGCTAAAGAGATAATCCTCAGCCTTTTTTGTCAAGGCCAGTTTGTGAATAGCAATGATTTAAATCCCAATGTCATCTTTTTTTTTTTTTTTTTTTTTTTTTTAAGTCACTGTCAACTTTNTTTTTTTTTTTTTTTTTTAAAGGAAGGAAAGAATAGTCTTCATTTCCTTGGAACTTGGACTGAAAAATTACAAACAATGCTTGGAAAACATTATTGTCGTAAGAGTCCTCCAAGAAATGCCACTGATGCCTAAACAGACAAATGTAAAATAGAAGTATCATAAGTATGGAACAGATTTGAGAAGAAAAAAAATATTCTAAAATACCTAGTCAACACTGCTGATAAGAATAAATCATAAATCTCTATATCTAGAAATGGTGTGTTTTACTAAAGAAGGATTATTTTTAGTAATTTTCAGGGCCCTGCCAAGTCAGTAAAAATTGCATTTCTTTATCTTCCACTTTTCCTGCTCCTCTCTGTGATTAAGTACTGGCCTCTGACTGCTTAATGCTTATTCATTCCTCATTTTCTGGGCAGATCACTAGTTTGTGAAGGTAATTAGAGACCCCTGCTATTTCTTCTAAGCCTTGAATCTTCAGGCTAATTAAAATGGAGTGCTGCATATATACATGCAGCTGATAAAGGCTTATAGCAAGGTACTAGGAATCATTCTATTCATGTCACAAAAAAAAGTAAAAACATTGCAACTGCTAGGACAGAGCAGCATTTTTGCTATGGTACTCTTTTGTGCTTTAAGAATGGTATCCTCCAATCAAGTATGCCCACTGAGACACTCCAAACCATGTACTACTCCCTTGCTTCCCCCTTCCCTCCCCCTCCCACTCTGAAAAGAGCTGGAGAGGAGAACTGGAGGCACAAAAGGCAAAGATCATGGATGAACTGAGATAACAATTTAATGGAAACAGCAACGAGGTAAGAAAACAAACAGTAACAGCAACAATATTAAAAACAAACATGTACAAGAGAGAGAGGGATTCATGTGCAAAAACGCTCACTGTGGCATTCAACCCGACCAATGCCATGTCACCCCAACCACTCCCTCTGCTTGGGACTGGCACCATGCTTACACAAGCAATAGGAGCCCTTCTCCCTGGAAGAGACCTTTTCCACCAGCCCTAGCAATGACTTGAGGTGGTACAGAATGACCTGTGGGTCCTAACCATGCCCCCTCAGAGCTACTGCAAAAATGAACCCTGGCCTGGCAAGAATCAGGACACCCTCAATGTATTTTGCCCAGCAAGTATAATTTATTTTGTTCTTACAGCTTCATAAATCTTCTAATACTATCTATGCTTTTGAACTAATATTATCCTAATATTTTTCAGTACAACATTAAAATATAACATTTCAAGTTGAAAAAAATATGGTAAATTCTTCATCAAGCTCACATTCTCCTAATTCCTCTTGTTTTTCCTTGAGGTGTTCATCTTTAATGTAAAACATCCAGCATAAGTGAATATACCTCAGAGCAGTGCATGTATGAATGCAAGATAGGCAAAATGGCTACAAAGATTTTTTTTCTGCCTCTCCACAGGCACCATATTTCTCCTGTCATCTGTTTTAGCATGTAGATAGCCTAGAGGCACTGCTGGACACTTTATCTTAAAGATCTTCAAGACTTTACCATTTGTAGAAACTACTGCAAATTTTAAATGTTTTCATTTCTCCTCCAGACAAGTGTCTTAATTTGGGAGGAGCCAAAATCCATCAACAAAACAAGGAAAACTACTGGCCCTGAACTGTGTCTCAAGATGCAGTAAGTTATGAGCAGTGCTCATAAATTGCCAAGAAGGTTGTCTATACTAAGCCCATGAATATCCAGCTTCAGTAAGATCTGCTGTCCCCAACCTGTTGCACATTGCTGTTATATTGTTTCTTCAAATGAAGTTAAACTATGACTGTAAATTAGATTCTGCTGTTCTGAATGGGTACAGGCATCTCTGCTGACTGATCTGAGTATCTAAAAGCAGAGTGTGTATCTGGGAAGGGAGTAAGAACCCTTAAGAAGTTATAGTTTTCAGTACAAACTTACAAAGCAACGAGTTTTTTTCAATTATCTTCCAAACATTTTATTTCTGAATTTAAGTAGGGTCTAAGTCAGTTCTACTCCAATACTAACCTATAATTTAAGAATTGCAAAAGATCTTTTCTCCTTTGGGTATAATATTTTGAGAAGAAACATTCAGGAAAGAAATTTGAAATGCATCATTTGTGTACTACAGTGAACATTTCTGAACAAATTAATATAATTTTGGATCTTTCTTTTTTCCAGTTTTGCTTTCTAACACAAAAAACCTCACTTAACTAAACTCCCAGCTTCACATCAACAGTGAACTTGCTGAGGAGACATTCAAATCCTTCTGCCAAGTCTTCTCCTAGGAAGCTAAGTTTCTGCTGTAGCCAATTATCTCCTACTAGCATGTGCTCATAAATCAAGACTTGATACCAGTTTCTTTATACCTCATACATAGGTGGAATTGTCTAACTACCTCTACATACCTTGTGTTTGTAGTGTGCTCCAAGACATGTAGTTTCTTATAATGTTTACATGGTCAACTTGAACAAAAACAGGCTGAGGAGTGTAGTCTCACTTGGAGTGGTCTCCACAATTCTTTCTCCTGCTGGCTTAAAACAGTCACACGATCAGGAATGTATTTAGGTTCAAAGCACTCCACGTGATTAGAAGCAGCATATGGACTCTTGATCTTGTGTCACCAAAGGAACTACCATTTTCTCTGGGTTACTAGATACCCTGATGGAGAAAAGAAGAGGACTCTTTTAGTAAAAAATTTCAATTAAAAAAAGAAAGTAGATGGATACTGAATACTTAAGAATATAACTTATTAACGACACCGTTAAGACACAGATTCACTTCCAACATGCCAAAATTCAATTCATAATCTCAAAATCCCCTGTCACAATTAATGGCAAGCTCACAGCTGTAGACCAGAATAACCTTCCAGAGGTAACTCTATTACAAAACATAAAGCTTGTGGTGGCTATTTTCAGCAGTCATATGTTGAAAATTATATTTGATAATTCCAAGCTAATCTAAATGACCTTGGTGATAGCCAAAGCTGTAGTGAAAAACAAAGTATGTTATGTAAAGAAAAAGCATTCTGATACAAGGAATGGCTCAGAACAGTGTCTTTTCTAGTCTACTGCATACTTTCTCAGGGAAGTTCTAGGAACAATTTTCTCCATTTCCCAGGGGAAGAATGCACCACTGATTGGATTGCTACAGCAGCTTAAAGAAGCTGCCACATTCTCTTTTTTGAAAAAAAATTGCTTTGCTTGGATTTCTAAATAAAGGATCTGTTTCACTACTATGAGTCCAGGCTGCTGAGAGGCATCTAGGGAACTCCAGTGGCACTTCCAGACAGTACCTGGCTCAGCACACAGCTGAATCTTGTTCTCTGACATAACTCTCCCCTTACACTGCATAAGGGAAATAGGTGACTGCTTGAAGATTCGCAGCAGGCTATCCAAAAGAAGGAGTTACCATTGTTCCCTGTGTGGCTAATGGAGAGAGAGACCTAATGAGGACCCTGCTCTAAATCACTGCCTGGTGAGGTGCCTGCCTATTGCCATTTATTACATAGAGAGTTCAGAGTTTCCATCACCTTAGGTATATAGTATACTTGATGGACCTCAATTATTACTGAATTTTAGGGAGTGTCAATAGCTTGCCTGTCTCTTTTTAATCCTGACTCCTTCTTGTGGATTTAATCCTTTGGTCTGAGCAGCAGAAAACTTCAAATTTAAGAGAGATTATTTCTGCTTTCCCACCCCACTCCCCCCCTACCCAAGCAAAGTCCAAGAAATTAACACAGTATGAAGGTATCTTTAGAAAGAAGTCTGATCTTTGGTGATTGAAAGCAATCCATATCTAATTCCTGATTGAAAATAGCAAAATTACTCTGCTGAAAACTAACATGCCAAACTAGCCTAGGTTTTCAAGGGTGTTGCGTTTTTCATCTCTAGGGAAATCAAGGATTGCTATAGAGATAAAAAGCAATCTTTTCTAAAAGAGTGGTGTCTTGTTTACAGCCAACCAGTCACTGAAAGGTGAACCTGTCATACTCTTAATCACTACCCAGGGAAATTCTGGTAATATTGCTACAATATTGAAGAAATAGTAATTTTTAAAAATATGATTGCACACATAATTAAGCAGCTTGGGGTTTTTTGCATTCTCTGTCTGTCTAATTCTAAAGCATGTCCTTGCTGGAAACTTTGAGTACAATATGTACTTCTGTAAGTATTTTTCTTTCTTCTTTACTGTGTGAGTTGGAACCCTACGAATATGCTTATCTGGGACCAGTTTTCAATAGGTAGACATTAGGACAGAACTATTGAGTCTCAACTATCCCTTTTACTTCCAAACCATGAATCCATAAATTACTCCATTTTGAACACATACTCTGTGCTCAGTGAGAATGGCATGTAAGTTGCAGCATTTTAGTATGGCTGCAACAATGAAATAAATGCAAGAAACTCTCATACTAAAGCTCTTATTCACAATTTGGTTAATAATTTTATATTGATACTTCACTGCAGTTTCCAAAGAACCTCCTTTATCTCTGTCTTTACAATAACTGCAGCTGTAAAAACAAAGCTACAATAGTATGGGCTTTTTTTTTTTTTTTTTTTTCTTTTGTGAAGGAAAGCAAAGCCTCTCTACCAATAAAATAATCCAAACACTCAAGGCATTATTTATTTTCAGATAACTGACAAAAAATAATTTAACTATGTGTCCGTATCAACTATGCATGACCCTCAAAAATCACTGGCAGACCAGAAATTTATAACCAGAACACATTCCCTGGACAGTGCAACTATTTGGATTAATTGCATTAAGAGACTTAATTTTGAAGGATTTGGAAATGTTTTTCCAAGGTTTAGGAAGGATTTCATTGGGATTACATGATGAGCAATTTTGAGTGTGCTTAACTGTTCACATTAACTCTCTAGGCAACCATGAAACACATCAGTCATCCACTGATTATTAGTTCTTATCCAAGATTTTGTCACCATAAAGGGCATATCTTCGTAGTTCAGTGCATACTTGAACCAGCCAGTAGAAAAAAAACTCCTACGTCTCAGCAAGGATCTCAGTGCTGATGTTCTTCAGACTGCTGGACTTGAACAGGATGTGCTTGTACTCTGAATATTTCTGTTCTCTTGTGTTGCCTTCAGAAAAATATAATTTTAATATTTGATCTAAAATTATATTTAAGTTGGTCTATATTTAAATTGATCTATATTTGCTGTATGATAATATTACTTGCCAACTCCATTTTCAAAGGTCTATTAATTGCAAATTTAACTTAGGTATTTAAATTGAGCACCAATGTCCTAAAATTAAGATATTAATTCAAGGGAGAAAATATGTATAAAGTTTTAGCAGTTGGATGTTGGTAGCTCTATTTGTGCAAATTAGCCACATCAATTTTATGCCAAATGTCCTGTCACATGAACTGGGACAACAAGGCAGAGAATCAGGGCTCCTATATAAATTCTGGAAAACTGAATTTAAAAAAAAGAATTGCATCCTTTTCATAATTCTGGGAAGCCTGAAGTTTTAAAGAGAAATGTATTTTTCTGGTTAAATTTTTTTGTCTCTAATGAGATCACAACTGCAGTAATGTACCAAAATGTGAGTGTCCAATTCCAAGTACACTGTTCTGTTTTATGCTGCTATCTGGAGGTAAATATGCAAATGCACAAAGAAATCAAGAAATGATGCCTGCAAACACCATTGGGAAAAAAAGCAGAAGCAGCTGTGCACAGAGCTCCTATAACGGGGGACAAATTTATGAACATTTGTAGATTTACTCAATTTTTGTTTTAAAAATAGATTTTACCTTTCACTGCAGATAACTTGTCTTATTTGCTATATCAATTATTGTACAGTAGAATAGTCTGATTTTGTTGATGCAAAGGCAGACAGGAAGTAAAAAATGCTAATTTTATACTTGAGTGAGGTTTATTTGCTTGTTTGTTTTCTGAAATTTTTACTTTTAATTACCTGTGGGAGAGATTCTTGTAGATATTGGATTTTTCAAAATCAAAATAAGGTGTGAACAACTATTGATGAAATTAATTGCCAAGAAATGTTGAATTCTAATACAGAACTCTGAAAGAAATTTAATGAAGTTTTTATTTTTTTATATTTAAAACTTGCCTTGTAGCTTGGGAATTTCAGTGTTGAAACTGAATGGCAGCAACTGAGATATCCTGACTCAAGGAAATACTTCCACAAAAGCAGCTAAGAGTATTCTTTTTGCAAAGCTGTGAAACAGTTATATATTTCACTCCTGGCTACATTATTAGATCACTGGAAAATTCTATCAGCAATAATACTGCCCAACAACTGGACTTCATTCAGCTGTTATCATTTAGGTACTTCTACCTAAAACCCATCCTGACTTCGAGTTCATCACTGGTCATTTGCTTCAGAATACAGAACAATCAGACTGGTATATTACAGTGCTATTGTCTCTCTTCCCTCTGTTGCAAATACATTATTAATTTTTTTTCATTAAAGCAAAGAAACTCCCAAATGTTTGTTGACCACCAAACACTTTAACAGGAATCTCACCAACAATAGATTGTACATACCCGGAATTCAACTTTAATGGAATAAAAGTGCGTGAAAAAGGTGTGTTAATGCCGACTCTCTGATTAAAATTCATGTACATAGTAAGTGGAAAAATGGTTAGAGAACCTAATTAATGGTTACTATTGGAACCTCTGATTCATCTGCAGAGTTAGATGTGGAATTGAAACCCCAATCTGCTACAACACACCGCACAAACCATCTACTGAAAAATATCCAGCTATGAAACCCCTTATTATGAACAACATTATATTTGACTGCCAAGTAACAGGAACTATTGTTTGTACTTTTAAGGTACTTAGATATGAATATAGAAACCTGAGTTATGTGTCAATTTTTAATTGCTTGAAATAATAATAAGGCAGAATTCTAGAGCAACAGAAAAATCACTTTCACATACCATTTTTTAACATTTCTCATTTCTGACTGGTGAGCTTAATTCTCTGGCTAAAAATTGCCTTATTGTCTTGATATTAAAAGATCACAGCAAAAACACCACTGAGAAAAAGAAAAAAGACATTTGCAACAAGGGTAGCACACCCTAGCTTCAGCAGAAGATGCGAATGATATTTTATTTCAGCAAACATCATTTAGCTTGATTTATCCACTTCTCTTAATGTAAGGAAAATATTATTCTTTTAGGAAAAAAACATTTTGATTGAACCCAGATAGAAGAGTGGATCTAAGCTGTGTATACAAGAAATAACATTGAGAGTTTACAAGATATAACACTGAGAGTTTTCGACCAGTGTGAGTATTGCCTGATAAGCTGGGCATTAGGAAATGACACCCAATGCTCTACCTTGAAGTGCAATTTCCCTCTATTTTCTTAGAGCTCGTGGAGTCATTATGCCTTTTTGTGTTCATGTGACAAATATGACATAACATGCCTATTATGTTCGTACTTCAAATGTGGCGCGGAAAGCAGCATTTTACTTCTCTAAACCTGGACTTACTGCAAAAAACTATTAAATACCGACTTTTTAAAAGCTGAAACTAATTCCCGACTACGAATTAAGTTTTGAAAGAATACGCATTTGCGAGTGCTTTAGACAATACCAGGGAGCTACCAGGAGGCAGCAGCGTACCAGCAAGGAGCAGCAGCGTCCGCTGAGAAGGAACTAAACAGGAAACACGGCGCCGGCTGTGCGGGGCGGTGTCCGGCGCGGCAGCTCCGCCCTCAGGCGAGCGGGAGATTCGAAAGGCGAGCGGGGCCGGCCGGGGCGCTGGCGGCCATGGTGGAGGGCCCGGGCTGCGCGCTCTGCNCGGAGCTGGGGACGGGGACGGGACGGGGATGGGGCTGGGGAGCAGCGCGGCGTGGCCCGGCCTGGTCCAGCGCCGGGACAGGGCAGGGCAGCGCCGCCTCGAGCAGCGGGCGCCCAGCACTTTTGCACCTGGGTGCCCGCGGTGGTAAATGCCGGCAGGTTTGGGTGACAGCGAGCGAGCGGGGGGCGAGGACACGGAGCTCAGAGCAGGGTGGTTGGTGCCTCCTGTGGTGCGGCTGCCGGCGGCCCTGGGTGCTGGTGCTGAGAGAGAGCTTTTGGAATCACTCGTGTTCACTTAGGATAAATTTCAAAATACCATGTTGCTTAGCAAACTGTTAAATACAAGAAAGTTATTACTAATATTTGTTCGTGATTTCCTCAGTCTTTGCACGAGCTAGATGATCTTTAAGGTCCTTTCCATACCAAACCATGCTATGATTCTTATCCATGTGAAACATGAGAAAGGTACATGTTGATATGCAGACAAGGGGCTTTTATTTCTATTATTTTTTTAAGCAATTTTAATTAGACCAAGTATCTAAATAAAGAGTGTGACATCTGCTTTCAGTGTATGCAATATGTCATTTTCCTTTTATTGAAAGCATAAAGTAGTCCACTAGTGTAAAGCTGCTGGGACTTGTGAGACCTCCTGGCAGACAGAGAAATCAGGGTGTCAGTAAGCAGGCCTTGGCTGATGGACATGGAGGTACTGTCCTCTGGTTTTGAATACAGAGCTAGTCTAAGGTATCTTTTTGCCATGTCTGGTTTAGGGCATCTGCAAGAGACTGTGTGTTACTTGTGTCCCAGGTAAGTATATTGGATGCCTCCAGACAGAAAGTTAGGGAATTTTTACCCACTTTCAGTGTGTGTATAAAGCAGTGTAGGAGTTTGTGATTAAGGCACAGTAAGATAGTACTTCAATGAAACAATTCAGGAAAGAATGTGGTTGAAGATACATCTGTCTAAGATATGTCCTAAGTTTAGTCTTTATAGGTTAATATCTTTCAGGACAGATTTTTGAAGCAGTTATGCTCTTAAGGGAAAAAGAAATCTCACTCAAATTGATTGGTGTTCATCACTTTGTTCAGTAAAAGTCACCTCAGGGCAGACTCTAGTCATTGGAAAATGACCATCCTAAGGGTCTTGGTCTTCTTAGATTTCACAGGGGCTGCTAACCATGGCCAAAGCCTGGGCCACTGCTGAAGATTACACTGTTCAGGAGAGTTTGTACTATGATGACTCTAAGGGTTTGCTTGATACCAAAGTGATATGAATTTAACTTCAAGTATTTGAAAAGACAAGATTTCCATCTCAGTCATTTCTTGTTCTGGTTTATTTTAGACAAACCTGAATTACTTGGAGTCAAAATAAACTGTTGCACAGCAACAGACTCCAATTGGAAAGCACAAACTGTTTATATGGGAGCAAAATTTTGCTTTCTTTCTATTTTGATAACAGACAAAGAAAGCGATGTTATGTAAGAAATATTTTTATTTTCCTACTTGACAGAATAATAACCATAAAACTCTCTAAATGTATATCATTTCAAGGTAATAATACAGTGGGAGATTGCATAGAGTAGCTCTGAAATGTCACTTAACTAGCAGAAGCCTTGCTGATTTGCCAGAGTTGTATATTTCATACATATTTGCATTGAAATTGAGTGCTGTGATTGAAGCACTGATAGGTGTATCTGCCTTGCCGTTAGGGCTATGCTGACAGGGAATCTGCTGCTCGCAGTTTTCAGCAGGGTCTGAATGGACATTGGGGTGCTAGTCAGGGGGATGTTCACAGGCTGAGAAAAATGGGCTGGTAGGAACTCGAGTTCAGCATTTGCAGGACTTGCAGAATCCTGCACTTGGAACAGAAGAGTGTCATGAAACACCACAGTCCTGGCTGCTGCTCAGATGGAAAATGGCTCTGCATCAAAAAAGGACCTAGGGTCCTGCAAATGTTGGGTCACTAGCATGCCCTTCCAAGGAAGAGGGACAGCCCCGTGCTGGGCTCTGCAGGTTGAGGAGAGTGAGTCTTACTTCTGATAAGCACTTGCAAGGCTGCACCTGAGTTTCCAACTCCCCAGTAATAACAAGATAATAACACACTAGAGCGAATCCCCTGGTATGATTAGCAGGCTGAAGCACATGGTGCACAAGGAGAAGCTGATAGAACTGGGATTTTATTGCTCTTCTCAGCTATTTTTAAGGAGGATATGGAGGAGACAGAGCTAGACTCCTGTTGGAGTTGCACAGTGGGTGAGAAGCAGCAGATGCAGGTAGCAATAGGAGAAATTCTCGTTATGTATTTGGAAAAATTTTCCACCTCAAAAATAGTCAAGCCATAGAACAAAGGCCCAAAGAGACTGAAGTATTTCCCCCTGGAGCTGCTCTGAATTTGACTGGACAAGGCCCAGGCCTCCCTGTCCTAAGTGTATTCTCCTTTGACCAGGTGTTTGGATGAGATAATCTGTAGACATCCCTTATAACTTTAGTGTATTTTCATATGCTAAGCAAAAATACACCACTGCTTCAATCTCACAATTATCTTGTTCTCTAGTAGTGTCCTACTTTCTGCTCACCTACTTTAAACTAGTAGGAGGAGAGACATATCTCTGTGGGCTCAGCAGAGGCTTTTCTGTAATACACTATGCACCATGCAAAATACTGAAAGCCTATTATTAACATTTGGAGAAGGATATAGATCTGCAAATGCCAGAATTAACACTCTGATATGTTTTTAATATTCAAACTGTACCTGTTTATTTTACACCAGCCCGAAACTTATAAATTCATGACTCAAAGGAAAAGGCATAAAATTCCCTGATAAACAAGATGTATTGTTTCAAGTAGGAAAAAAACTGAGCTAAGTTATGATAGCATTAGCAATAGTGACTGCTTCCTGGGTTAATAGTCCCATTGTTTTTGGTAGAATGCTTAAGGAGGAAATAGTTAATGTTGTCCAAGTTGGAAAACTAGCTCATACAGCTGCTTGCTGAATGTGTACGGATACTAGAATCAAAGTAGTATAAATTCTATGTAAACCTTGTGTTTGTACTCATTTTTCAGACTGCTGCAAGTAAAGAGAGAATCTCTGGTCATGATTTCCTTGTTGGACATGTTTACAGAGGTGTGGAGACATTGGGAAAGGAGCTTTTTATGTATTTTGATCAGAAAGCTTTGAGGTAAGAAGTGAGAAAAAGGCTTCCTATGCATTCAAACTGAATGTATTTGGGGGGTCATCTTGTTCTTGCTAATGGCACTTTCAGAGATTTGAAATTGTTACAGAACAATTCTAACTTCTCATTAGCCTCTCTGCAGTACAGGGGTACTGGATATAGTCACATGTTCAAATAATTGACTGCTTTATTCCAGGATTCCATGTAAAGGTATCTGAAAAAGACAGTTAATTTTTGACATGCTTTGTTTCAAATAGGAAATTGCATTTTCCAGAGACAAAACAGTTGCAGTGCATGCAGATCCCTGCAATATTGTGTAGCACTAAATAATTCTAAAGTCTCACATTTTTACTTTACAACAAGAAATCGTCAGCTTCTTACTACTGGTTCTCATTGAATAACAGAGGTTTAATTAGTGTGTTTTTTCTATTTGTAATTAAAATTAGAAGATTTATATTTTGCCCTATTCCAGGACATCTGAGATAATGAAACACTGTAGAATGAAATTTTATAAATTTCTTAAGTCTTTTGAATGTAAATGCGTAGTGATGATTCAATTTTTTTTTCTAGTTGTGAACTGAGAAGGCACTAAGGTTGCTAAATAATTGTGATTCTTAAAGTTCCTTTAAAACAGGATACTGGAGCTTGGTAAATAAAACCATCATCTATTAAATTGAATTAAAATAACTTTCTGGAAGCATTTAGTGCATTGTCATTTGTTACCAAGATGCAAGAGTTTGGTTTAAAAAGAAATTTGTCTAGGTTTAAAAATAAGTTTGGCTAGTTAAGCCTGTGCAGTACTACTTACAGCACTTCAGAGTTGAAAGTGGTTATTAAAGATAAAAATGATTGAAACAACTGTATCATCTGAGCTGACTTGTAAGAAGAGTTTTGGAAAGACACAGACTTGTAAATAACTCATAGCATTAATTTTTTTTCAAATTTTAAAGAGTTAACATTTAAGAATATGCTTAATGACATGTTGTCCTAACCCATCCGTAAATATTTAAAATGCCTGTCCTTCCTGAAATGTAAGAAAGCTGGGCTTAAAGGAAATAGAGACTTGATACTGCATTTCTTCGGTCATTTATGTAGTTTAATCTGTTAAATCATCTTGTAACTACAAAATAATCCACTTTTTCTGATATATGGTGTATAGAATTAGGACATTCCCTCTATCCTATGGTTTTTAAGACTTGATTGTACCAGGTGAATTTGTAATACATAAAATGTATGAGATAATAGTCAAGACTTGCCCTTTGGTCAAGCAAAGCTCTTGGTAGAATATTTTATAAAATGTAAGACCTCTCAAAGTATTACTAATTTGTAAAATGAATGCCTGAAAGAGTCTGCTCTTCTACTTTGCCATCTGTGCTTTTTTCAGTTTATTTCTTTTATTAATTTTTAATTGACCTACAGGTTTTGCCTTGGTTGTAGGCAAAGAAAAGCCAAAAACAACATATGGCAAATACTAATTACTTTGTTTATGGCATTCCTGGATGTAGCTGCGATGTGGAAACAGTGGTGGCAATATGGGGACTAAAGTCTCTCTTTTTATACTAGGTGCCTTCTGCCTGATTTAACAGAGAATTTTCTGGTCAAGTGGCCCCATTTCTTTCAGCCTGCCTGAAGGTTTAAGAATCTGTGTTAGAAGATCAGCATGTCAAGTGAAAAAATTCTAAGTGCACCAGAAAATGGTGCTACTTAATGATCACATTTGACTTCTGTATAATGAACTATGAAGACTACTCAAAACCAGCTATATTTTGGAGAGGTTTTTACTTGGGGAGCATTTTTTCTTCTCTGGGAAATGATCACTGTCTGAGCAAATAGTTTGTTGCTGTGTTACTGGTAATGACTAGAATTAATGTACATACATACTGACTTGGTTAGGTAAGGTTCACAACTTCTTAAAAATAGACTGGTGTAATGCTTGGAAACCACTGTGAAGTTAAAATACCTATAAAAGCTCTCTTTCTTTCCGAGGATTCACTTTGGTATGAACGGTTCCATGCGCATTAATCCTGATGCAAGCAAAGACAGAAATGGAGCACAACCAGTTTTGGAGATACAGCTCACAGAGGATACTGTTTGTTTTTGTGATGTGACAGTAGAGTATAGGTAAAGCAGAAACTAACAAAACAGTGTATTCCTTTTTAAAACATTATTTTAAGGAAAATGAAAAATCACGTACAAATTGTTAAGTGCTTGGATGGTATCTAGACAAAACTTTCTAAATGTATTAGATTTATTGGCATGGTAATTTAAGTTTGTTACTTTTGTAACAGAGCTTCCATACAGTTACAGTAGTTCTATGCCATAGTGTCATTAGGTAATGTCAAGACTCGGAATGAAAGTTGGATTTAATTCTACCCCTAGATCTGTATGCTGAAACCCATTGCTCTGTTAATTTCCATGCAAGTCTCAATTCTTAACAAGGGTAACAAACAACCTGTCATGATTACTGGTTTCAAATTTTTATTCTCCCAAAGTTGGATTTTTATTTTTTTTCTTTCTGAAAGCCGATTTTTGTAATTGCTGTAATTTACATCAAGCAGATGTTTATGCCCATTAGCATTGTACTTTACGCTGCTAATAAAAATACCAACGAGCTTGATTTTAAAGTGATTGAGGCTCTTGAATGGAAAGGGGCATGCAAATTCATGTAACATATATAAGCATACTTCAAATTACAAAACACAAGATCTGATGCATGCCCAAAACTTCTTGTACTGTATTATTTTCAGTAATTATGCTTAACCTAGTAAAATATTTATCTTAAAATATGAATATATATATATTTTATTTTTGTAACTACTATTAATAATCTGCTACTACATATATCTTTTACGTAAGTATAATTAGCTCAGTTAGAGCATGGTGCTAATAATGCGAACATTGTGGGAGACCCCATATGGGTCTCTCACTTAAGAGTTGGACTTGATGATTCTGTGGGATCCTTCCAACTCAGAATATTCTGTAATTCTTTGAAATGTAATATATAAATATATTTTTAATATATATATACACACACATAAATGACATGTTGTAACTAATGGACCATGTAACCATACAGTTAGTTATGTTCAATGGTCTGAACACATGGGCTTTCCATCTTGGAAATATTTTTAAAGCAAGGAGCTGGAAAATATTTTTCAAGCTAAGAGGAACAAAATGAGATGGTTTCTTGCACGTTGGACTAGATGCATGTTCCATGCATGTATCATTGACCTGTTTTTGGAAGAGGTGTTTAATGGAATTTTTGTGCCTTTTCCTGTCACTGGTATTTTCATGGTTTCTGTGATCTGCATATAGTGTTCTATTATAATTTGTTCTGTTGATTTTAAAACCACACTGCTGTATTAGAATATATTTTAAAAAAATTAGAATATATTTTTAGAAAAAATTTAAAAATTTCTCTCCCAGAAATGCAGCTGAGTGTGAGCAGAAAGTGAGGATGATGGAAAGCTTGGATGTCTGTTCTCCAAAGTTTAGCTTCTCGAGAGCAGAACATGAGATTAAGCAGCAGAACACCCGCATGTTGTGTGATGTGTTACTGGATCAAGCAGTATTACCTGGAGTGGGAAATATCATAAAAAATGAAGCATTGTTTGATAGTGGTCTTCATCCAGCTCTGAAGGTAGGTGAATGTCTCAAGATGGTTTTAAAGGGCTCCAAATTTTTAAGAACATAAATACATATTTATATAATATTTTGCTATTGTCTTACCTTTGTTTTGTCTTCTGTCATTTCTTAAATTATTCTTAGACACTAAATTAATGTTCGGTCATTATAATAGGAGGTTTTTGTCATGGCACTCCTTGGAGCTGATTAGCTTTCACATTCTGACTATGTCTGGCATTCTATTATGCTACCATTAAATTGACAATCCATAAGTAGGGAAGGTGAAAAGTGCTCAGGGTTTCTTTGTTCAGTTACTACCCAAAATAGTTTGTGGTAGAGTTGATTAGTTTTGCAGCTTCTTCTACCACTTCTTGTCTTGCTAGCTGGCGTTAATTGCTTTTTCTACCATTGTTGATCATACTTCTTCTGTTTTAACATCCTTAAGCTTGTGTCTCCAAACTCTGGTTGAGAAGATATTTGCAAAACAGATTGAGATTACATAGAATGTAAATGGAAGCAGGTGAAGATCAGTAACTGAAAAGTTTTTTAAACATAGTATTTTGAAAATTGTTCATAGGAATAATCTGGATTTTATCTGTGACATGGCAGAAAAAAATTTAAATTTGCTTTAACAGCCCACAGCTGTTGGTAATAGAATACTTAAATACATCTATTGTAACCTAGGACAATGATCCATGAGGATCATGGAAGAGGAAATTAGGAGAGATGTGAGACTTACTGTGATTCATGTGATCCATGAACTCTGTGGTCAATAGAGGGGAAGACAGCTTAATCTTCTACCACATGTTTTGCTTGGTTGACACAAAACAAGTTGTTTGATGTGCAAGCAGTGAGTTTTTGTAGTATAGAATGTGAATGTGTCATGTTTTACTGAGAGGATACATATAATATGAAGTCAGGGAATTATCACAACATGAAGAAAAGCAACTCCACGTCAGCGTTCAAAATGCACCTACCTCATAGGTCTTTTTTTGCCGTTGTTCCTCGGCATCATAATGTTCTAAAAATCATTCTTGTCTTTCTTACAGGTTTGCCAACTGACAGATGAGCATATACGTCACTTGGTGAAAATGACACGTGATTTTACCCTGCTTTTTTATAAGGTACTGGCACATATTTCTGGAAAACTTCCAAAATGTTGCTCTGACATGTTAGCTGTGTGTGATCATCTGGTGAAAGCAGTATAAAGATGCAACAAAGCAAGTGCTTCCATTCTTAGGAATGTTGTTTTGTGTGCTCTGTATTAATTGTGAATTGTCAGATAATGAAAAGGTAGGGGGAGTCAAGATTGTCAAAATATGCACAGCTTGGCCCAAAAGAATTTCACAGATGCTGCCTGAGGGCCAGTCCAGTTTTTCTGTGTGTGTGCTGTTAGGCCACTCTGAACATGTCAGAATTGATGTAGGTTAAGCACAAAGTTACATGTAAGATAACATAAAGATTACTCTTCAAACTAGAAACTAGAGATTGTCCCAGAGAAGTATGAAGGTAGTTAATGTGGCTTCCTTTATAAACCTTGAAATAACAATTATATTTATTTGACTAAAGAGTTTGAAACTTCTACCAACTTTTTTTTTCTCCTAACCAAAATAATGGTTTTGGTTGCTGAAGTGAAATAAATGACAATTTCTCCCTACAGCTACAACTTCAGTAGGACTTAAATTTCTTCCCCAGTAAATTCCATAATTCCTGGTGCTCTTTAACTTTGCACAATAGAAGAAGAGAGAATGTGACCTAATTCTGGAATGTTTTGTTTCTTTAAGCTGCATGCAAAGAAATGAACAGCAGTAGTGACACTTTTGTCTGTTTTTGTTGATGTCTGTGAAAGGCAAGGAGCTAGCACTGCTAAAAAGAATTTTTTTTGGTAGGTGAGGGAAGAGGGCACCTAACAGTCCTAAAATCATAAGGCTAAAACAGTAATTTGTTTAATAGTCTGCCTAAATGTCTTCCTCAACCCACTAAAGAGTACTTAATTTGTTGTCTAGGAAAATGGTTTTTTTTCTCCAAACTTCATAGTGAAGTCTACCAGTAAAGAGGAACTATCTAATTCTGCAACAGCTACAATACTCAGAAATTTAAAGGCTTTTAGAGTGGTAATAAACAAGCTAAACTTTCTGTTTAGCCATTTGGAAAATTTTTGTAAGCCACACTTAGCAAGGATTCACTGGGCAAGTACTTTTAAGAGGGCTAGCCTCTCTTCCCATCTTAAAGAGATGTAACAAAAATACAAAATTAATATAAGGGATAGTGCTTGAAAAGGTTTTGTAGACTGTTATAGATTGTTTGCAGTAATCATACTGTATCATTACAGATGCAGAGATGAAGAACCTTGTTTGTGTAAAAAGCTGTTGCTTTTGTTTGGTTTTTACATAACTGAATGGGAAAAAATTGTCTCATTAGGACTGATAACATTGAGGAGGCAGCTGTGAATATTCATGCAAATATAGAGTAGTAGTTTCTTTTGACTGAATTACTAGTTTGCACTGGTACAAGAATTCTCTTTCAGCAAGACTGATGAATAAGAGCACAGCAGAAGCAAATATGCTATGCTCAAAGACACCTGTGTTTTGGGAGAATTCCAAGGGTCCTCATACATTATGGAGCTAGAGCTATTGAACTGTGCCAGAGCTGTGCTGGTATTGCTGGGCCAGCTGTGGTATCATCTGAACTGGGCCCAAGGATTTGTGACTGTCGTGCAGAAACTTGTGTGGCTCTGCAGAGTTGGCTGCGTCTCTGCTGGGCTCTTGGTTGGATTTTTTTTTTTTTTTTTTTTGGCCACTTTTCATTGTAGTGTGTCTATGCTGACTTCATGGGTGTTGTGTGAATTGTCTCATCAAATGTGCCTGTCAGCTGTCTGGAGCCTCTTTAGGTCACTGTGCCCTTGGGATTGTATTGTACTTAATTTGATATGACTTTCTGCCAGGATCTGGAGAGCTCACTGTAGTGCCAAGTGGCTTTTTATGAGCCAGGTTGTCTGGCAAGGCTGGAGCCAAGATGAAGCTGAGCAACTGTACTGGGCACTACCCAACATTGACAGAATTTCAGGAATATTTCTGCATTGCACAGTTATTTAGGTTTTGGGAAGGCTTATTAACCCAGATTGTAGCATCAGGTCCGAGATGGTGCTATGCTGTTTTTGGCTCTTTTGGGGGTGAGACAAGGTGGTGGTGTTTTTGTGGTTTATGTTTTTGGTTTTTATGCTACACTGATTGGTCCTCATTAGCTCTTCAAGAAGACTTCTGCAGGTGCTAGGTCAAAGACAACTGGTGCTGAATCAGTCCTAGCTGGTCCAGTTCATGTATTTGCTTGTCCCCTTGCTAGTAGGTTTTTTTTTCTTCTGTCTGTTATTTCATTATACCTGATTTGTCAATTCTCTATATAAAATAATGTGAAATACAGCTATAGCCTTTATTAGTGTCTCTCTTAAACATCTTCATCTAGTCACTGATGGGACAGTTTATGTAGGGTTTTTTTATTTTCAGACTCAGATAAAATTTATACTGAGTCTCTAACTTGGATTTCAAACACGTTCTGTTTTAGTGCCGCAAAACTGGGTCTCCACTCTACAAACACTACAAAGTGTACAAGCGCCCAGCCTGCAGGGAGTGCAGTGGCAGCATCACTGTGTGTCGTCTGGGAGACAACAACAGGATGACTTACTTCTGCTCTCGATGCCAAAAGGCAGATCCCCAGCTTGTCAGTTTTAGGTATGATGGTAACATAGTGACATTTTTAAGCACCTCAAAGTGCTGTTACAGTAAGATTTTCTTATTTGAAATAGAATGGATCTGTGTGCATATAATAGCATTTTATTAATTAACTATGCCAGACAGACCAGAGTATCTTGAAAAAAAAAGTGTTTTGGTTATTGGTATTGAAAATGCTTAGAAGCTTTGATTCTTTGATACGGTTCCTTTCAAAGGTGTCATCTATTATGAAGTAGCTATTACCCTAATCAAATGTAGGAATTATAAAGCAATTCAGAGTACTCAGATTTATTCATTGAAACTAAATCACTGGAAAAGTTGATCTTTGTTCTTTGTGTTATCAATATAAAGGGCTTGGATGTTTCCACACAACTGAGTTGAATATCATGAATATCATATCTTTTTGCAGGATAGCCCCATCAGTCCTGGCATATCTAGATAGCTGTGCATCTATGCAATTTTCTTCTGGATACAGAGTTACACTGAGGATGACTAAAACTTCAGTAAATCCAGAGTGCAGCAAATATTTTAGGGGCTTAGTACTTTTTTTTCCTCCTTATTAGATTTTAAAAGCTTTTGCTATAGGTGTGCCACAGAGACACTTTCATTTTCAGATAAATTGTACTAGCAGCAGCTTTTCTCCTTTTATTTCCGGAAAGCAGAAAATAAGTTTGATATCACAAAGGGTCAAAAGCTAAAAGTTCCAAAAGCACCTTATTCAGACTTAGGCATCTGTTATTCTTGAAAATTTTCATCTGAGGCTTCAGAATTTTGCGTTTATACTCTGTCAGTCTAATATAAGATGCTGTTTCACTTTGCAACATTGCCTTGTTAGTGTGTGGGCGTGTATATATGTATTTTTTTTTTTAGATAAGATTTATGAAACACATGAATCCCTCTCCAACCGCCAAGCTTCTTTCAAGACTCAGATGGCTGAAGAGATTTTGGTTAAAGCTTAAAAATTGCCTTTGAGTACAGATCAAATATCGAAAATTCCAGCATGGAAGATAAATATTTCACAAGCTGATAACCCAAATCTGCTGTATTTTCAGAAAGTAATAATGAGAAATATTTTGTAGAAGTGTAGGAAGTCAGCAGTGTTCTGTTGAGTCAGATAACTGGAAAGCAATGTAAGGAAAAAATCTGTGTTGTAGAACAAGTAGTGATTTGGGGTTTTGTTGTTGTACTTTTAAATAAATAATTAAAGAGTGCCATCAAAAACATGGTAGTGGTAGCTAAAAAATAAAAAAGTGGTTTGTCTTGTGCTTATCCTAATGGTCAGTTCTTTGTGTTCTACTGCTCTCTTTTCAATTATGCAATAACTGTTACCATGTAAGTGTATGTGAAACTCAAGTAATTTATCTGCCCTTCCAGGCTTTTCACATTTGAAGACTGGAAGGGGCCCATGTGATGAGACTGACTGCTGCAAATCATAAGCTGTAGAATTCAACCCAGTGCTTCTTGGGTCAAGTCAAGTAGCTTATGATTTTGCTCAATTGAAAAAATAAGAAAATACCCCTTATAAACTTACCCCATCAAATTCAAATGTACTATGAATTTTAAAAATAGACCTTTCCTCACATATTTCATAAAATGGGAAAGGGTGTGAGGGGTAATGACAGGATAGATGAAGCAGGGTAACAACATGGAATTAAACTCCCAAACACGACACATGAATATATTCAGTCTAGTAAAGCATTTTTGATAGCTGAGTAGAACAACTGATCTAATAATGTGAAAATACCCATTTTAACACTTACAGTTCAGCTGTTTTGGTGAATGTTACTGTAATGTCTGTTCTACCTCTTAACAGCACAGGCTCTTTGGTACATCAGCAGTTCTCATTATCCTCCTTAGTTTTCCTGTTGTGGAAGATGTGGTAGGTAGTAGATATGTCTACCATTATCCCAGAAGTCTAGCCTGTTACAGGAAGTGATCATTATGGAAAAAGTGATAGGTCAAAGGTGTGTCACAACAGCATTTGCATTATTAATTGAAGTGCTTAAATTCTTAGGGTTAGTAAAAGTCTGCAAAAAGTGCACAATTCCTCAAAAACTATGAAGGAAATGCTTGTCAGCTTATCAGCCGTAAGTTGGTTGATATCATAGTACTTAAAAATATACATATATAACTTACTGAACAGATAAGTTGAAGTTACATTTAACCTGCTCTCAGTGTTTGGATACTCTGACAAAAGTAGTCCCTGGTAACAGGAAGTGACTCTAAAGGAGTAACTATGATTCTAAATCAGTCTGTCAACATAGGAGGTATTATAGTTTACAGGAAAATAAATAAAGCTAAATCTGTAGTGGTGTCTGGTGTATAGCTTTGGGTTACAAGTCACAGCTAGGTTCTTTACTTCTGAACAGGTTCCTACATTTTAAAAGGCTTTCCAGCAAATGGTGACACACGAGAGACTTTCTGACTTTTACAGCTTTCAGTGCTTTTGGCTATTAGGATAACAAAGTGGACTTGTGGGTAGCATTTAAATGAGAACAAAAAAAAAATTATTTGCTAGACTATATGATTTTCTGCAGTCCATCTTATAAACAGTTCTTCATCCAGTAATGCATTTGTTAGCAATTGTACAAGGGGTGGGGGAAGGCCCTGAAATAATCTCCCTTTCTCACCATGCTTTTTGCTGCAGTACTTGAAAATGGCAGGGTATCTGAGAGGCTGGGGCATTGTAGTGGAGAGCACATCAATTCATTATTAACTTTCTGTCAATTTCTTGTTTAAATATTTTTATTTGTATTACTTCTCCAGCATCTGAAAAGATTTGCCCTTGAGGTAAAGAAAGGAAAAATCAAACTTGAACAGTGACATGCTGTCCAAGCTCTGCTAGGAGGCACGACACTGCTTGCTGCTTGTTGTCTAGCCTGATACCTCCCTGCACAGAGTGGTGTAAGGCAATTTGTAGAGGGAACGTCACAAAACACTAACATCGTCCTTTTGTTTCACAGCAAACTGCCAGCTAGAAACAGCCTAATTGGCTGGGCATATGGCAGGGGGTCATGTTCTAATGAACACGTAGCTCAGAAATCTGAAGAGGAGTGGACGTGTATGCGCTGTACACTAATAAACAAGCCTTCTGCTGAAATTTGTGATGCCTGTTTGACTTCAAGACCTGAAGGTACTAAAGGGTTGTCTGGCACCTGTAATGGGAAAGAGGGAATGTCTATGATTTTGATTATAGTTTTTCTGTAGAAGCGTCTCATTGTGAATCATATATATATATAACTAGCTAACTTGAAGTCAGATTTTGAGGAAATCTTACACAGACTATATGGCAGCTGTCTTGTCTTAAACCCTAAAAGTGTCGTCTTCCAACCTGGCATGCAGGTAGGATCTATAGATAAGTGCCTTCAGTGGCACTTTATTTTTACTGGGGCAAGGAGTGAGAAAAATCACTATTTGTTCAACTCTCCTTAAAATCATTCAAAGTTTGCAGCCTAAGTCTGAATTAGAAATCATGAAGGGTCAGAAAATTAACTGTCATTCTTTTATGCGAACGAAAGTGGTATATTTTAGTACCCTTTCCTGAAAGGTTTCTCAGGGGCTACTTTTTTTCCCTCCAGGCTCAGAGTAAAAATTATTCTAAACTTCTTACTTAAATTTGTTGTCTCTTGCTGGAGCTTTTAATGCTGCTATCTACATGAAATATTGCTTCATTGCTTAAGAATTTTAGGAATGGGGTGATGTGTGGAAAACCTGTATCTCACTAGCTATAGTCCATTTTCTCAGGCCAGGAATCAATAAAAGTATGTCTTCATGCCTTACATGACAGTTGTTGCCAACACAGGCTTATCTTGTGTAATTCTTCTGCCAAATCAGCACCAGAAACCTGAAAATTTAAATCTGTTCACAGAATAAGATTTACCAACTAATATTTATGCTGGAATTAGTACTGTCAGCTGGACTTTATAATATATTATGCCATGTGTACAAATGCTTTATTTTAAGCTTTGAAACAAGTCTGTACTTCTAAGTTTTGCTTGTTTAGTTACATGCAGTTACTGAAATCAGGTCTGGAATCTGGAGATGTGTTATACTTGATGAAATACTGTTAGGAAATCTTTTTTTTTTAAAAAGTAGGACTTACTTTTGCATCGTAGTAGTAGTAGTATTGGAGGGTTTTTTTGCAAATATGTTTTTGCTTACCTCTCTTTTTTCAATCCTTAAGATTCTTTCCCTTCTCACTTGGTTCAGTGGTTTTTTGTTATGTTGTTTCTAAAATTAACTACTGTCAGCAGAAATGTTTAAATTTTTGAGGACAGAATACTTGGTATGTAAAATTAGCTGCTGGCCCTACAGCCAAAATGATTCAGTCTGTAGTCATATAATTATTTACCGTTACATTGCAATTTCCATGCTCCTTTGCGAAGTACAAAGCCAAGCTACTACTATTTTTCTTAAAAAGTCTGAATGCACTGGAACCAGTATGTTTGTTTCATTACTGTAAAATACTGTAGTGGCAAAATGGAAGGAGCCTGGAAACAAGTCATGATCTGAGACAACTGCAGAGATTCTTACTTTGTTTCTGAGTGAGAACTGCCTTTGTGTATGTCTCATCTACCCATTGTTGTTCTGCTTAATTTCCTGTTCTTTGTATGGGGGGAAGATAGAGGGGGACACTCACTGGTTATAGTAGAAAAGGAAGGACTCTGAACACTATGGCTTCACAGCTACTCAACAAGATTGCACATGGGGATCCCATAAAGTTCTTTTCACCCTTTTCTCAGGAAAGAGACTACTTACAGACTCATTATGTATTAAATGGGCATTAATAAATTATGCCCATTCTTTTGAAATTGTTATTGCCCACTAGGAGGGCTTCTGATTCTGTGAAGAAACTGTTGTTTATGCCACAAAGCAAATGTCTGAACTGCTTTCTTCCGAAAAGCCTCTTACAGTAAATAAGTAAGTTTGGATGAACACAGTTTGAAAGTTTGGAAAGGATGGGAACCATGAAAACACTAGAAACCCATAAATCCGAATATTCCTTTTTGTGTCAATAGTAAAGTAATACTTAAAAAATGGATAATGCATTGCTGCTTGGAGGTATCATACTCTGTGATCTCCCATTGGTGGGGTTATAAAAGGTTATTTTGAAAAAATTAAATACTTTAATCCTTGTGTTTGGGCCAAATTCAATTTTTTATGGTTAATTGTCCAATAGCTTTCTTTTACATAGTACTGTTAACTGATTCTATTCAAGCAAGCATGTTATCTTGAAACATGTTTTACATGACTTCAAAAGTGCATCAGTTTTTTTTTATTGTGAGAAATTTTGTACTCCATGTAACTTGTGACAGGTTTTGAGATGGTACTGTGAATTTACTCTTTCATTCTCCATATGATGACTTATGAATACAGATCAGAAAAACAATGTAGCATTCTGTGCAGATGGATTATAACTAATAAATTTTTTCCTTAGTTCCAAAGATGGAGAGTTTTGAAGATTCTGCAGCCTTTAACACAAATTTAATGAAGTACCCTTGTAATGAATTCAGAAAATCAAGCACAGAAATAAAGATCAATAGGAAAACTGCATTTGGAACTACAACTCTTGTCTTAACAGATCTTGGTAACAAAACTGTTTCGAGAAATGATACCCAGGTATCTGATAGACACTCTCAGTGTGTTGTTCCAAAAAGCAATTGTAAACAGATCAAAAGCAATGCCTGCCAGTCAGGGGGAAGCACAGACAAGGACGGCTCAACACACGTAACTGCTCTGGCTTTGTCCTCCTGTCAGCGACCTGTGTCTTTCAAACACATACAGAAGAAACAAAAGATTGATCATATACCTTTGGTTCACCCACATAATACAACAATCAGGTATGTATTCTTAAAATGAAAACCAGTCATTATAATCCCATAAACCACTTTAATCCGTAAAGATTAATTGAATACTATGCTGTTGGGCTCAGACAGTGTTGTCTTTGGATTTCTGCCAGGGGTAGCTCATTCTAGGCTAGCTATAATTTAATTCAGATTTCAAAAGCACTGAATGACCTAGGCTGTCACTAGGAAAGTCCTGATTTTGGCATCTGGCCAGTACTGCTGTAAGCTAAACAGCTGTTCATAGTTCAGCTATTCCCACTGAATAGGACAGTCTAGCTTTAATAGGTCAAGCACAGTTCTACCTAAGGAGTTGTCTAACCTTAGCACTGTAGTTGCTATCTGCTCTGAGAGATTTTGAAGTTGGTGTGAAAGATTACAGAAGCTATCTGGATGAATATATTCTATATATATAGAATATATTCTAATTAAAGTTACTTGTTAACTACTAGATTTCAACATTCTGCCACGATAGGAAGCTCTGTACAGTTATCTTGATGAACTTCCCATCACTGCTTTTACTCTTAACTTCCCTCCCCATTCTGTATATAACTACTTCAGTGCTCTACCCATCCCGAACTTTTATTTACAGGGCCCTGTTCAGATGCATTCATTGCCTGGTTAAGAGAAATGTGAGAATCTATGAGGGTTGTCAAGGAAAAGCTGGGTATATATTCACAACAGTAATGGGAGTGCAAGGTAGATGTTACTTACAATGGTAAATTATGCAGGCTGAGTGTGAAATACTGATGATATACTACAAAATTCTTGGTCATGTGTCTATTCTGAAATACAGAAATTACTTCTTGCATTGTTGAAGCACCAGTTTTGAAACAATCTCACTGACTAGCCAGGCTAGACTGTATGAATACAGTTTCTCCTCACACTCTCAATTGGGACGGAAGAACAGAGGCTGTAGGAAGGATAATTGAGAATACAGAGGACTGCAAACAAGAAATGAGACAGTATCAATCATGATAATATGTGGTTGTAGCAAGTCATCAACTGAAGTGCTTTTCATAGAATTTTTTTTAAACAACCAAAAACAACAACAAAAATCTGTTGGTTATTTTTATCTTCTTGTGTTTTAATGAGGTATTGGAATAAAACTGCTGGTGTCTGCAGGACTGTAATCTTCCAGACATAGAAGACAACATAAAATTTCGAAGTTGATAACTTGACCAGAAAGAATTAATATTTTCTGTTTTCACTAAGGTTCCATTACTGCTTTTCCGCTCTATAAGTGTATTGGAAAGATACATTTCAGAGCATTAATCTTTTTCATGTCACTATTTTTAAATGAAACCTTGTGTATTGGAGATAGTCAGAAATTATCTCAATCGTGAGGAAGAAAGAAACTATCCCATTAAGAGAATTCTACTCCATCTTATCAGCCTGATTACTTCTTGCCCAAATATGATTTGGAGCATTACTGTAACTTTTTAGTAAAGAGGTTGGGAGTCTCTTCTGTGAAACATACAAATGCCTTCAGCCTGATGTAATTACTGGTATTGATCTTTTTCTCACTGAGAGCAGAATACTCTTTTAGAACATGTCAGAATTTAAGGTGGGCAGTATAGCATCAGGGGTAATATTTTGTAGATGAATTTGAGTTCTTCAAAATAATTTAAAACATGGTGGGGAAGACTGGGGAAGACTCAAGACAAGCACACAGTCTTGTCTATTCACTACTTGCAACCATTCAGCTTTAAAGGCGCAATAGGGTGCATTAGAGAAACAAGTACTTTGTCTGTTGCTGTGTGCAAAAGTACACTGAGTGAGCTACTGTTATGGTAGAATAGAGTTCTTTGACTGGTAATCCCTTTAAAATTATGCACAAGTCCTTTTGTAACCTGTCATTACAGGACATCTCATACTAATGTGACAGATGATACTCGTATGTTAAGCATGGAGCATCCTTGCTGCAGTAAACACAGCCGTCTCTGCAGCCTCAGAGTTGTGAGAAAGGATGGAGAAAACAAGGGAAGGCAATTTTATTGCTGCCCTCTACCCAGGGAAACTCGGTGTGACTACTTTCAAGTATGTATAAGACTTCAGGACCTGTTTTATAATCAGCACTTGTTCTTGTAGCCTCCTTGGCCCAGTGATCTGTCAGTTGTGGACAGATATCATCCATTTAAAGTTTGACATAATTTTAAATACTCTTGCACACTGAATTGAAACTAAGAGCATAATAATAGTTATGAACTTACAGTTTTAGTTGCTTCTCTTACTGTTGAGAAGGCACCCGCTTGTGCTCTTAATCTACTACTGTGTGATGTAAAACATGCATAAGAGAAATACTGATTTGAGGGGACACATACAAGTTGTTCAGATCAGCTTCTTGCTGAAAGAAGGACTATAGATCTAATAGTCAGCCATGTTTCTAGCTAGCCAAAGTCTTGACAGCCTTTTAAGATGACTATTCTGCTATCTGCCTGGGCAAACCCTCCCACTGCTGCACTAATACCTAACATGACCTTCCTAGCTGCAATTGGTGGCCTCTGCTCCTTGCAATGAATGTATGTGTCTGAGAAGAGTTTGACCTGAAAAGTGACCTGACAGTCATGACTTTCAGGTGGTTAATAGATGAACTGAAGACAGTAATGACCATAATGCTGAAATTTGAAAAAAGCTATGTTAACATTATTTCAGGTTACACCAAAGTGCATGCAGTTGCAGTTGATGTTAAAGAAAAAATCTAAAAAGTGTTCACAAAAGAGATAAAACTATCATAACTATTAGGAAGAATTTTTTCTGTGGCCTCTGTAAATGTGTTTCTGTTGTCAATTGTCCAATAAGGAATTCATAGCCATCACATGTGCCTGAAACCTGTTTCTTTGGCAGTGGGCTGACTTGGATTTTCCATTTTGTAACCATGGCAAACGATGTGTTATGAAGACTGTGCTGAAGATTGGTCCCAATAATGGAAAGAATTTTTTTGTGTGCCCTCTTGGGAAGGAAAAACAGTGTGGCTTTTTCCAATGGGCAGAAAATGGGCCAGGTATGCAGATTCTTCCATGATGCTCATGTTACAGTTACCTGTTCTTCAGGATGTCTTAAGTGCACACAACTTTTGTAGTAATTTCTGTTTTGTTCTGTCTTCTCCCCTGTTCACTTCTTAATAAAAGATCTCTAATGTAAATAACAGATCTAGAAAGAGTAATTTTACATAGTCCTATAAAAATTAAACACTGCTTGTATGCTGCCTACAATTTTGAAATAAACATTTAGCTTGCAACATATTGTGACATACTGTTGTATTCCTAATAAAAAATTGCACTTTCTTTTTTTCATTATTTGTTTTTAACTGGTAAACTTTCTTAAGTGTAAATGTGTATTTAACAGAAGTGAATAAAAAGGATATACTTTATTAAATACTGCTTTGTGCTTTCTCAGAGCTTAAAAAGAAACCGTAGTGGACTGTACAATTCAAATGTTACAATAGTTCATTGGCCTTGTTTAGATTTGGAAAATGAAGACAAAAACCTGTCCTAAAACAAATAACATGACTTTTCAGTTTTCTAAATTATATAATTTAAATCTACATCTTAATGTTTTCTTCTAGTTGCTGCTGAACATTTTTTCCCCCAATCCATGTGTAATGGATAATAAAATCATACTGAGGTGGTTAAAACTCAGTTTATGTTACCACTATTAGCTGAAGCAAGGGGTAAAGTAAACAGAATATGCTAAGATATCAAATCAGAAACAGAATTCTTCAAATCATTAGAGTGTATTATAAATACCAAGGAAAATGAGGCTAGTGAAGAAATGGCCGTAGCTTCATACATCATTTAATCACAAATCAGTTTTTAATTGAAAATAATGGGAAATACTATTGCTTCCCACCAAACCATGTGGGATGAAACAGGTTTAAAAGCACCTTGCAAATGGTTCTTTGGTCTATGCAAATACTTGTTTGTTTTTTGTTTGTTTGTTGTTGTTTTTTTTTAATGGGAAAGGACTACTTGATGTTCTTGAGGAAAATTGTACAACTTTAGTGAAAAGTGAAACTATTTAAATTCTTTTCCTAAGCAGCACAAATTCAGAGGCTTTTTTTCTTCCTCTTTTCAGTACCCTTTGATACCTTTGAAATCTTTTAAAACTTTCCTTACATGTACAAAATCTTTTTTAATCAGATTGTAGAAGCTATAATCTTTATGTTGCTCCATGGCCTCTTTCCAAATAATATATCTCTTTCATGAGATACAGAACTCCACCTGAGAACAAAACAAGCAACTTCACATGGTGAAGACTGATTTTTTTCCATTGCCATCTCTTGCTATGATGCTTCTTGTTACAATGATATGTTGCTGCTAGCTTGTGCTGATACATCTAAATCTTTAAAATTGTTATCTAACTGGTTCCTCACTTGTATTTGTACAATTCATTACGGTGATAAAATGTTTGGTTATTTTTAAATTGTACATGCTTCTGGATGTCTGGCACAGGGATAAATCTTCAGTAGTTCATTTAAACTTGAAAAATAAAAAAAGAAATACAACCATTTTTGATTACTTGCCTTCTACAAATGTTTTCTCTGAAGCTGGAAGTTAAATGACTTTTTAAACTTTAACACATGAGGAATAACAGGTGCACTCTTACATCTTTTTTAGCTTAATAGCTAGACAAGCAGTGAGTATCTGTTTAAATAAAATGTATACAAGTTTTAAAGGATTAACTGCTTTTATTAGCTACTGCAATCACTTCACTTCTTCTGTTCTTGTATTTCTTGAATATGTTGTATGTTTTTTAAAACAAAATCTGTTTTGAAGGGGTGGTATATTTGTATCAGCCTAACTTTGCTATATATGCTAGCTGTATAATGTCACAAGGTGGGGAAAGGTGGACAGGGAAATCACAAAGGGCAAGGACACCCTGAGCTTATCACAGTGAACTAGCATGTACACTTAAAGTAGGAAACTAAACAAGAGACAGTGAATTCTAATTCACTAGATGCTTCTACAAACCTTACTGCTTTTGCCAACACTGTTTTTAATTTTTTTTTTTTTTCTCTTGGAGAGGGATAGCACTCTGTAGCTTGTTTAACAAGGTCTGGCTGATAGCTGGTTATAAAAAGTTTTGACCAAAAAAAGCTGGCAACAAAACTTATCTTGGAATAGATCCCCATTTAACCTTTTGAAAAGAAACTGCAACCCAGGGTGCAAAACCAGATAAAAGTCCTGATTTCCAGCTTTTGTTCTAATAGTTCACAAATGTATTTTTATTTTTTTCACATAGATTCATCTATCACGATGCAAGTGATGGAACACACTACTTTTGGATTTGTATCTGGCTTACACATTTTAATGGTTTGTGTAGCACACACTCAACTGTGAAGGCTAAAAAGAATAACAAGACCTAAGTTAAAAGGGAGGGGGAACTGTTTTTCACAAAGATTTTCTGTAATTTATATTCCTGATGAAAGCAAATATAAATCTTTTAGAAAAGAAAATGTAAAGCTTTTACAAGAATACAGCCCTTTTTAAAGGCCTTAGCGTTCTTAGTGTTGTTACTTTGGCCTTTACGCAAACACAACCAAGAGAAATGGGATTATTACCAGTGCCTACAGGAGGCTGTTAGGAATGACATGCTCACATAAGCTCCTTTGACTGGATGATTTCTGAAGGTGGTGATAGATGACAGTTCTATAATAAAAAGAAGACTTCCAGTAAGGCTGACTTCTAAGTACTCGTGTACAACTTTTAGAGAGCTTTTTTAGACATTAATACTACAACCTGATAGCATGACTCATAGTAGAAACCTGTCTTTCACCTTAAGCTGAAAATACATTTTATGTATCACAAAACTAACCTCAAAAAGCCCCTGAGCTCAGCTGAGATACAATACAAAACAGTTTTTAGAGGATGAAATCAAGGTCACACAAGTTGCGGAGTAAAAATTTTAAACTCAGAAAATACTAATGCCCTGTGCCATGACCAGTTTCTGCTTTAGTGGTAACGCTTTCATTACTATTACAATTTAAGTAAGTTTAGGTAAAGTATACCCTTCAGACTAAAATGAATGTTTATTTTCCAATATTTGCCATTCTGTTTAGAATCAACAGATTTTATGCCTGGTTTCATGCCTTTTTACCCTTATTTAAAATACTTTTTAACCAGCTGTTTGTTAAAGACAGGCATTTTTCTTAGTCTATGCCTGCCATTTGATGTCAATGCGAACTCAGCAAATAGATGAATAGAATACTATTTATTAATTCACTGAGGGACAGCTAAATTTACATTAAAAATATGCACTCAAGTCACAACTGTGACTACAGACCTTTACAGTTATACAGCTATTCTGTATCCAACTTCCTCTATAAAAAGGTGTTAGTTCTCACTTGTTTTCCTGGAATGGGAAACCTAAGTAAGAGTCTTTTAGATTAATGGTGGAAAGGGACTTTCAAAGAAGCAGAAGATGCCTTCCTTAACATCTGTATGAATGTTGATCATTAATGGCAAAGCATTTTGCACAAGAAATCAAAAGGTATTGTAAGGTCTCTAACAGACTTCACAGCAACTGTGAACATCTCTAGATGCGTTAAAATTATTTTTAGTATCTCTTCTTGTACCTTTCTGCTATTCAACTTGCCGATGACAGGCAGAGCTCAGCATCTAGTGTAACTTAATACTCTGCATGTCTGTTTTTTATTTCTCTGATGCCTGAAAGGTTGTTTATGTCCAATTTTACTTGAGTATTCAAAACATACATTCAAAATTAATTTAGAAAAGTGTGGGAATGTGCTATAATTTATTTTAGTGGAACAACAAAATAAAACCCAATCTAAAGAGAGAACTCAACAAATTATTTTCCATATGAAAGCTTATTAAAAATGCATCAAGCATACTTAGGGGTGAGCAGAATTCAGAGTGTACACAGTATTGTCTAAACAGTTAGTGCTTTAGTTATTTAACTTCCTGAATTGCCACTGCTGATAGAAAGTGCATGTCCCTGCAGAGTTTGTATGCTTTATAATTTTTTATTATAAAATCAACTGTCTTTGAGCGATTAGTCATGTGATATGATCATACTGTGAAAAGGTGCTAACACTATTCATATTTTAATAGTAAAGTTTTAGGTGAACCTTCTTAACAGAGAGATGGCAGAGCAAAGAGACCTCTCAGAAGGCACTGAGGAGCAGAGCCTAATTTAAAGATGGGATGAAACTGTGTAGTTAGGAACACTTAAGGGAAAAGTGAAGCAAGAGTTCCTCTGTTTTGGCAGGAGAAGGCCCATCTGGTTCAGCTACATGTGAAGCTGAAATCTAAGTCAGACACCAAATGCCTGTGTGGTCTTTCACTCCAACCTGTATTACCTCCATCCGCATTTTATATCATCCAATAGTTTAACTACAATCCAACTTCTCTGTACTCAGATTAAACAGGTTTAATCCCAGGTTATGAGATTACTGCAGATTTCACTAGACTGTGAAATGACCTGTGTATAAGTATTGCAGACTGGTCTGTGCTTCAGATGGATTTCAGATAGCTCCAAAGATACAGTACTCAAAGGGCCTTGCCATAGAAGCTTGAGCATCACATATTCCTTAGAGGTATTTATTCACATACCCTTGAATCTAGAAAGGATTAAATAATCATCTACCCTACCCTTCTTTAGAAAACATGTGGATTCAGAATTTTTTTCTGGCTATTTTCCTTAAACATAATTTCTCTTATTCTATCACAGAATCATGACGACAGTGACAGTAATGATTTCATGTGCAAAAAATCCTTCATAATTTGTAAGAGACTAAGGACACTACAGTATGGAAAAGGAAAAGACCGCCCAAAATGGGGAAAACTGGGAAATGCATTTTAAGCTTTATTCAAAAAACAATTCAGAACAACACAGAGATCATCAGCTTTGTTACCCACCCACCCCAGTTAAGTAGCATTTGAAAGGTGCTTTTGCTCCAGCTAGTTGACTTTTGAAGAGCACAATATTGGCTTGGGCTAAGATTATTCCAAACCTAAGGCAATATCCATTAAGAACAACTAGAGAAAAAAAAAAAGCCTAACCCCTCATAAAAATAACTCCGATTACATTTCTCAGACTATAAATGATTCTATATCAGCAAAGCCCCAAAGGTTTTAATAAAAAAGAAATAAATTAAAATCCAAACATTTATTATTTTATTAAATATGTTCTAGAACTTCAGGATCTTAAACATGAAAATCTTTAAATGTTTTCAGAAAAACACTTAAGTTACAACTCAATACTATAGCAATACTGCTGAGCCTATGAAACTGAAAAATACATTTAACTAAAGTTCCACTCAAGGCAAAGATGGTGGGCTGTTGGGAAATTTCTTAAGGATGGTGCTTTCACATGAAGTGGTCTTGATTTTAACAGTGTAACTTGCTTTGATTATAACTGAGAAGCAGCATTTCAGTCAATACTTGGCCTTGAAGATGATAAAAGTAAAAAACCCATGCAACACTAGAATGCACAAACAAGCTTAAAATCCATTTGTATGAACAAGACATTAAAAAAAAAATACACTAACTTTCTTCTCTTTACCTTACTGTACACACAGAAGATATTATTTATCCTTTGATTCTCTGGCAGCTCATGTGAGTTGCACTGTATTTGCCCCTTCTCAGCTTTCCAAAGTTCAGTCATCACCTAGTATTTCAATGCCATACAGTTTCACCTAGAAATCCATGCAATGTCTCATATTATACCTCACTAGAAAAATAGAATATACTTATTTTTAATCAGTCTAAAGTCATCTAATAGGACAAAGCTTTACAACACAAAATAAACATCCCTTCTATAAAGCAGTCTTTCAGTAAATGCATTTCTTAAAAACATGAGCTGACTTCAAGTAGATCAGAACAAATGTATCTAATATTATCATATCCCATTCTATTCCCATAAATTACTCAGGATTACTATAAGTAATTTAAACCAGCATCAGATGCTAAAGTAGCAGTGAAGTTACACAAGAAGTTCACAACAGACAGAAGGTTTCAGAAAGTTACCTTTGGAACTTTTATATCTTTGGGAGACATGGAAACGCTGAAAAGGAATTAAAAGTCAAAAAAACCTACATAAACACAGCAGAAAATATGTTTTCCTTTTGCAGGGGAAATGTACTAAATATGTAGTCTTGACAGTGGCTGCTAAAGGTTCTTGGATTCCCACAGAGCCCAACACTGACAAAGATCAGGTGATCAAAGCAAGGTGCAACCATACAAAGCATCACTCTATAGCCTGACTTGGCATGTTTGGACACAACAATGCGGTATAAGACATAAGCATAGAAGAAAATTTTGCCATGCAGATGGCAAGAAGCTATTCAGATATGAAGATATTACAATACCTACAGAAGTTACAACTGTTTATATTTTGCTAATTATAACTTTTGATAAACCAGAATAGGAGTTAAGTGACAGACTGAAATAAAAGGAGAAAAGCAGTTACAGGACAAAAAAGAAGGTGGAATTTGGGTGGAGAATAAAACCCTGAAACTATAGTGCATATAAGGAGGCCCCCCACCAAAAAAAGTGACATGATTACTAACCTAAAACTTTATTTAGCAAATCTCAGGTGATTGTTTGAATGTAATACATTAGGTACTACTGAACTCAGTCCCTGATAACAATTATCAGCTGCAATTCAAACAATTTTTTTTCCCTTCTCATTGCCCTACACAATCTACATTTGGGAGTTACCTAGGACACATTACTTTCAAATTCAGTTTAAAGCCTTCTTCATTGCACGACTTCATTTAATTTATTGTTAAACCAACACATGAAGGACATGAAAAAGTTCAAGCACTTTAACTTTGTTCCTCAAATCTCTAGAAGCTAGATAAAGCCCATTTTTCTGTATCCATTTAGCTGTATCTGTTGTAAAGTCTTAAAAATTAATATGGTATGCAGGACTGACAGCTTTAATGGTAATAAATACTGGAAAAGACCATTCCTAAGATAGCACTACTAATCAAGTTACACTCTTCTATTTTGTCAAAAATACTAGTCATTGTGTTAATTGCAAGGTTTCAGGTGACAATCAGCTAGCAGGCTCTGCTGATTGAGACGAGTCTTTTAATGACAGTTTAGGTGATTATATTCAAGCTATATTTAGAGCTTGTTTGGGCTGCTTGATTGAAACAATAACAGAAAAAAAACCTTTGTAACTGAGGTTGGGATTGTTTCCTAGGAACAAGAATGATTGGGACACACAAAATGTACAGCTCTTGGATTCTACTCCTTCAGTGGCAGAACTGCAGGCTCAGCCACCAACTGGCAGCAGGCTGCCATGATGCTCACAATGAGTGAGTCAAGAACCAGCCATACTCAATGCTAAGTGCTAAAAAAGCACAACTACATCAACTTTGAAAATGCAAGTATACCCAACTTAAACCAAGTATTTAAAATCAAGGGTATCTGTAATTACCTTGCTTTACTGAAAGCTGCTGTTGAAGAATAATATGCATATCCACTGAAAATATTGTTTCCTAGATGTTGCAAATAATCAAAGGATTTTGCATTGCAAACAGACAGTAAGGTCAAAAGAAATTACCTTCAATTCTCCTTTATGTCCATTCACATATAATTGTGCCACCATGATAAGTACATTATAATAACAGTAATTAATTCTATAATTCTGTAATTTCTTTGCAGGCCTACCAGATGACCCTAACTCTCTTCTCTGGTACAAAAGCAAGTCCAGCAATTTGTTAGGGTCAGCTAGAACCATAATTTTTCCAGAAGTTTGCAAGACTGTGAGTTTAATGCAGTCAAGATTCAGGAAAATATGTACTTAGATTGCAGAAGAAAACAAAACAATTCCCACTTATTCCCTGTAATAAGAGTGAATGCATGTAGCTGTTTCAGTTATAAAATATCCTGAAACATAAACTTCATGTGCTTAGCCATATGATTAGCACAGATGGCAGTTAACAGTCTCTCACATAAAACTGTGTGCAGTACATCATCCACTTTTCTCTTCAAGCTGTAACGCTGCTTTACCAGATAGCTCACCCTGAAACATCATTTCCGAACACATGCTTCTGTTACCCTGTTAAGTAAGGCTAAAGTAAACATTCTTGGATGTAAGAAACATTTACTGATCATTAATGAATTACTGAGATTACAATGATATCTGTTAAATAGTTCTTCTGTGGACAGGCTGCTAACATTGCCAGAACATCACTACAAATATGAAATTTGTTAACAGTGTAAATTCCACGCACAGTATGGTAGACCTGAAACTGTGATTGCATAAAGAAAAGGGTTGTATCTAGGCTGGTAAACTCACACATTTGATTTGAGAAAAAAATTTACTCATTCTGTAAGAAAAGAATGCCCAGCTTGTAATTCTGTGGCATGAGATATGTATGCTGTTAGTCATTCACTATTAAGTTGTAACACTATAGGGAACAGACATTTGTTAAAATGAATATGTCATAAATGGGAAGTTAAAGAACCACACTGACAGAAAATTCTTTTTGTCAGAAATCTAAATATATTCTTTACTCAGCAAAAAGCTGCCATAGAAAATTATTAATGCCTTATTAGTGAACCACTCAGGAACTTGGTCTGTTTTCAAGTTCTGCTGGTATTCAAGGAATGCTTACCAGATACTTACCACATACTACCTGTTGGGAGGAAAGGGTAAAAACCAGCATGTTTGGTGAGGAGGAGGGATTAGTTTTATTCCAAGTGACCTTGCAGCAGGGATTGCTAAAAACTCAGTGTGGGAAAAAATATGTCCATTTATTATGTCTTGTGTGGTTTATCCTCTGCCTGTTTAAGTGGAATTCCTGCAGAGACACACCACCCTCTCACAGACATGCACAAAGCCTTTTGTAGTAGTGAGGCAGGCAGAGACCCTCCTGCTGCCCACTAGGATGAGCTAAGCCCAACAGTCTGTGTCCCTATGTGTCTCTGCTGTCCTGTGTAGTGAACAAGGTAATCAAATAAATCTACTCTTTGCATTTTACCTGTGGATTGGTTGTTGCCTTGGTTACCCATATATGTTGATTCACACATTACTTAACCAGCACTGACAGCAACAGACATGGGTCAGGATGTGTATCCTTGTGGAGTCTTCCAGCTTCTTAAAGAAGCAGATCTTCACATGCTATCTTCCTCATTGTCTCATGTTTCTTACTGAAACTGTTCCATCTAGCATAAATGAATTGCTACTTACTAAAGGAAAACGAGGAGGAAAAGATTCTTTGGCCTCAGCCTTCTAGGATAATTAGGCAGGTTATTATCTGAACATAGATTTCCATGTGCCACACTTAACAGCACAGTCATTAGAAGAAATGCAACAAGCCACACAAACTCCCTGTCTGCTGAGCAGCACTGTGTGCCAGCAGGTCTGTCCAACAAGGCCCTGGGGTTAAAGAGACTGACTGGAGCTTGAGGGCCTGTCATTGTACTAGCACTGGGAGCTACTGGTTTTATGCAACCCCGCTAACAAAATCACATACAGATGTGGGATACCTACAAAGATAGAAAGCAGCACCTCATACAAGTACTGAGGTCTTCATAAAGCTTAAAATGCTGGACTCTTTTGGAATTTTCCAAGAAAAGGCAACTTTTGCCTTTCTGGAGCACCCTAATACTGAGACTAAAGGCTTCAGTAGTACTGTATTGTCCATGGATTTTGTTACTTGCTGTAAGAAATACCTTAGATGCTGTGAGAAATACTTTAGCACTTACGTGAGATGGTCTACTGGATGACCCCATTGCCTCAACTTCCAGTATGCATTTGAAGTTTTTCCCAAATGCCAAACCTGGAAAAATCACAGCTACAAAGCAGAACATAATGTTTAAGTTCAACACTGACTGGCATAATATGGATAGCTGCTTCACTAAAGTGCAAAAATGATAATTATAAATGACAGATGGAATATTTATCTGGCACTAGCACTTACATTTCTCCTAGTGAGGCACTACATTATTGTTATGAAAGTGTAACTTTATGCAAGATCAAACTTCTATTCCCAAATCTGAAAGAGTCTTGATTTTTCAAATTAAGTTACAGGGTTACGGCTCTATTCTTGAGTATGCCTGCAGATGTTATCTTAGCTCCACTGAGCATACTGGTGATTGTCTCTTCCCTAAAACTCTTTGTGATTCAGTAACCAGACATCCCTGTGACAGAACTCCCCAAGAATCCAATCTCATAGTCTGTCCAAACACAGCAGTGTTAACACAAAGCACATCTCAGTGACTTTCAATTAAATAGCCAGTCAAGGAGACTGAATTCATAGTGCTCACATTTTCATAAGGCATTGTAGTAGCAGCAGCTGTTCTGAAGTATAATATTAAGTTGTAAAGCCTCCTCAGTCAGCAGAAATTCAAATTCACATTTTAACAAAGAGAAGGTGATCTGAAAGTTATACAGGGACTCTGCACTTTCCCATCCTGAAAAGGAAACCTATGGTAGATAATTAAGTATTTACATGACAGGAAAGAGAATAAGAGAAACATGACAGTAGTGTGTTGATAAAAAAAGCTCTCTCAAATAGTTAGAATCCTGGATTCCAATCCCGATTTTTCCTATCTTTTACTGAATTTTATTGGGGAAAAAACAGTATATGGGCTTCTAGCCTGAGGGTTGAATCATGAAACCTGCAGATAGACAGGCACCTTAGCTCAGTCTGCAGGAAAATTTTGAAGAGTCTTCTTTTGCCAAATTAAGAATGTTCTGTCACCAGCTGGGTAATTTCCCATGCTCCTCAGTGCCCTACTGCGTATTCCTGCATTGTACCTTTTGTTCGTATTAGCAGCTGTGTGGGCCTAAAGGAAAACAGAACAGCTTGCTTATATTCTGAAAAAGAAAATAATTACTTGTTTTTAGCCAGACAGCAAGCTGATCCATTTTGTGGAGACGCACAATTACCAGAACCAACTGTGTAACTGAAGAGAGAACATATACTGCAGGATGTGGGTAGTACTACCATGCCTTTTGAGTGGCAATCTTTCTCTAGCCGAAACCACCCTTGAGTGATGGACAAATCTTAAAATATAACCTTGTTTTCAGCCCTTCACTATAAATTGTTACTAACACACAATTGTTCCTTGTCCAATACAGTTGCTTTTGGTGGATTTTATTAGCACTGCTGTAACTATGATTCTTGGAGCTCAAATGCTTACAGGAATGATGATGATGTGATATACATACCTGGAATATGCTCCTGTAGCAAGCCCTGGAGCCTTTTGTTGCTGCTTTTAGATCAGAGTTACAAACACCACAGCAGAACCAATGGAATGGGGTGCAGGCAACTGCAATTCTCAGTGCACAGTGCAGATGGAGGTCAGAGAGGCTAAACTGTCGGATCCGGCATGAGGCATCCACCACTCTGCCAGTCCTGGTATAGGAACAGTGACCACCAGCAAAGAGACACAGCAGGCAGGGAGAAGTAGCACTGCAGGAATCATCTAAAGGCTGGTAGCACCCTTAAGCTCATGCAGCAAAGTGATGTTACCCCTAAAGACCCATTTTTGGGGCTAGCACTTTCACTAAGCACTAACAAAATCTGTCGTAACTCTAGCTGAGAAGTGAGATCACAGGACTTTACATGTTGGTAGATTTGCAAGAATGGGTGCAGACAGAATGTCAATAGCTACAGTTCATTAACACTGCAGCTACTCCAACGTAATTTATTTTCTACTCTATACAAATTAGTCTTCAGTAACAACCAGATTAACAAAACACACTTGACTGCATATGAACTAAACTTGTTTATAATACTTTTTATATCCACCCTTTTAAACTGTATTTTACTACATCTATTACTGTAAATCCTTCAGAAAAAAAAACCACATAGCTAAAGAAATGATTACACAAGTAGGAAACTGTCAGTTCTACATTGCTACTCAATGCTCAGGAAAAATGTTGCAGATGAAAATATGAATTTATGGGACTTTTCAGTTCCTTTATACTTCTCTATGTATCAGCCTGCCAACCCAACCACAAATCTCACAGGTGATCCATGATAATTTGTCTCAGAATTTTTCTTGTAAAAATGTCTATTCAGGCACAGCATTGAACTAGCAGCATAACTGTTTTTATTTTCAAATAGCCTGTCACAGTGTATTTAATAAATAACCACATATACCACCAAGCATCTACTTACAAACAATAAGCATTCATGATCTCACTAAGTATAATTCTAAATCTGTACTACTGCAATACTGTAATCTACTGCTTCAGTAATCATGCCACCTTTAAAAGATCATAGCATATAGAACTGAATTCTCCCTGCCAAATACTACTTGACAAAATAATAATACAACAGTCTACATCATGCATGAAGTACATTTCAAAAAGAAAATTAAGCAACAGTTGAAACTGGATGGGTATAGCCAGAATGTGTCAAGAAAGTGGTATGACAGGTCTGCTGACAGCAAAGAAAGCAAAATTATTATAAAGAAAAAAACTTATAAATTGACAAATTACACATTTGAAGAAAATATAAAGTAGCATTAATGGTGGCAGAACAGAAAAAACACCACTGGGATTCTTCTGATTATAGATGAAAAAGCCTTTGGGAGGTCTATAACCATCTCCCTGTTATTGTACTGGGAAAATAAGAAGTTTGGGTTCTTCCTATCTGTACTAAGAATATTCAAAAAAACCAAGGCCACTGGATTTCTTGATAAATTGAATTTCTTATTTCTCTGGATCTTTAAATGATAAATGTTTAGAAATTAGAAATATTAAATGCAACCCTACTTCCCAACTATATTCAAGTGGCAAAGTCCACTGCTTTCTATATTATCACAACACCAGCAATCAAAATAATAACATAGCAAGAATTAGAGTCAAAATACATTTCAGAGTCTGTCTGGCAAGTATGCAAACAGTGAAAACATGAAATTTCCTGTTCATCTAACACATGACAGGTTTTTTCTATCCAGAGCAACAAAATCACCATTTCTAACCAATAAAATCCCCTGACATTTACAGTACAATTGCTTTTGTAAACCTCTACCTAGAAAAACTATAATCAAAATTTCTTGTAAATATTTTTCCCTATCTTATTAGGAAAAGAAAAGAAAGTCACCAGTAACAGAGATTCCCTGAGCTGGCACCCTTTGAAGTTGTTATTGCTTTTATTTCACAGACCACCACCTGTCACTGTAAAGGTATGAGCTAATCACACTAAGACAGCAATGCACCAACAGCTGCATTTACTTACATTAATTCCAACAGTCAGGGGAAAAGAAAGTAAAAACACAGCTAAGGTTGTTAAATGCACAAACATAAATGTTTGCTCCTGACTTAGCAGCTTAAACAACAGTAACAGTATTAGACACAAAATCCTGAGATTCAGCCACTTCTGCTCCATAAGCATTTCAGTTTTTGCTGTAAATTTAATGGAATTTATATGGAGGAATGAACAGTGAAAACATTTGTACTTCAGTGTACAGTATATACCATACCTGCTGTACATTACAGCCGGAGTAAATCTTACTGGGTAACTGATGTTTCTTCATGCACACAGACTACAGATAATAGCACAGAAGTTCTGCACATAGTCTGTATTTCAAAACAAAGAATGAACAGCACTGGTAATGAGTTACAACAGTCATGTGATAAACTAAACTCAAACAACAAATGCTGAGAGATTCACTTCAGTTTATAGAGTATTACTTCTAAATTCCGTCTAAAAATCAATCTTGAATTCTATAAAACTCTGAATTATTCCTGACTGAGGCAGTTACAAATGAAAGAAAGTGTTTCAGTGGTAACCTACAAATGGTGAAATGACAGGGAAGCTTTCTTCAACGAGTGCATATGAAACACTGCCAGGGTACACAGATTGCTTTATTAAAGAACAATGTGATGCCATGCAAAAAACAGAGCATAGTTCCCTTTTAGTCAGACTGTTGAGCTAAGATTCTTTTTCTGTCTACATTACATGAAAAATTAATCTGGTAATAAGTTTTAGAAACAGAAAAAACTAGCTAAACGGAAGCTAATGAACTTAAAAAAGCTCCACAGCTTTACAGACAGGATGCATTCAATTGTACCACTAAATCACAAACACTCATATTCTGTGTAGTAGAAGTTGGATAGTAAAAACTGAAATAGAAAACAGTAGGACAGGTGTTTGCAACCCCAGCAGAAATTGTCATAGTTTTCCCTTACTTTTGACAGGAGTTTGTAGTTGATACTTATCTTTCTTTGAAGAATTCATGTGTCTGCACACCACTAACAACTTTAAAAGGAATATTTTAATACAAAATATCAAGCACATTATTTTTCTAATTCTGAATTCTGTCCATAACATCAGAATGGTACATTCGTAATATCCTGATTTAATATATTGTCAAATTAATGATATATCAAAATATTTTACATAAACTTTTATTTATAACTAATTCATCATCACAAAGCAGCTCACATTATCAAACCACATGTATTAATACCTATGTCTCATGGAGACAAGTAATTTTCATAGAATAATAGAATCAATAAGGTTGGAAAAGACCTCCAAGATCACCAAGTCCAACCTTTTACCAAACATCACCATGCCAACAAAACCCGTATCACTAAGTGCCATGTCCAGTCTTTTATGGAACATTTCCAGAGATAGTCACTCCACCATCTGTCTCCCTGGGCAGCCCATTCCAATGCTTGACCACACTTCCAGTGAAGAAACTCCTCCTGATGTCCAACCTGAATTTCACCTGGCACAGCTTGAGGCTGTTTCCCCTTGTCCCGTCACTGGTTGCCTGGGTAAAGAGGCTGCCTCTCCAAACCTGTTCTCCAGGCTAAACAACCCCAGCTCCCTCAGCTGCTCCTAGGATTTACTCTCTAGGCCCTTCACCAGCTCTGTTGCCCTTCTCTGGACACACTCCAGCCCCTCAATGTTTTTCTTGCAGTGAGGGGCCAAGAACTGGGCACAGCACTTGAGATGTGGCCTCACCAGTGCTGAGTACAGGGGAACAATCCCTGCCCTGGTCCCACTGCCCACACTACTGCTGACACAAGCCAGGATGCCATTGGCCTTCTTGGCCACCTGGGCACTGCTGGGTCATGTCCAGCTGGCTGTCAGCCAGCACAGATGACCTGCCTATGCAGGAAGTTAGCACTGTAACAGTGACTGCATGGTATAGTGTTATAGGGCACTCATAACCTTTACTGGCATACACTGGCTAGTATAGAGTGACACAAGCACTCTAGAAAGCAAGCTATGGATGTTCCTAAACCTCTTTCAGAAATGAATCATGGAGGATTCAGCTGCAGCAATTTGAGACATTACCACTCATCTGCCAGGACTGAACTTTCTACGTTCACAATCCACAACATAATCTTCTAAGCAACAATCACTAGGATTTTATTAATCTATGTGCACTTGACTGCCAGAATTATTTGAAGATAGAGCAGCAATGGCAGAAGGCTTTTAAGTAGGACAGGTAGAAAACTTACCTTAAGCCACTACAGATATATTCAGTAGGAGTTTCTCTGACAAAAGCTTACTGAGGCCTGCAGTGAACACTGTGCTACAAAATGCCCTGAGGATCCAGTGACAGAAGGGAATAAATCACTTTTTTGATGAAGTTCAATAGCAGGCCATTAAAGATAGCTATTCGAGTTTGAATGGTTTATTTCCATCTTTTAAAGATATCAACTTGAAACAGAAAGCAACAATCAATATGAGGCACGGTATATAAGCATCTAAACAACTTTACTAATGCATTAAGGTGTGCTTTTATTACCCAGTGATTTTATTTAAGTAGATGGAGAATAATTAAAGTGGCAAGACACACTCTTTTTACTTCTTCCCCGTTTTGACATTTCTTAGCTCAAGTTTAGCAGATTCCATCAAATGATCAGCAAGCCACCAATTTATAAGAATGATCATAAACAGATCTTCAAATACCCATGGAATAATCCTCATGATATTAAAGTTCTGTTACAAATGAATCCTGGTGTTTCTAGACACAAATAGTGACAAAACCCAAAGTTGTAGGTAACTGTCACACTCCAGGCATTCAACTGCTCCTTTGCAGAGGTAAATGTGCTATAGAACAGGGTGAGTACACAGCACTCAAGGAAATTGCTGTGATAATGATTCATAACTTATCTTCCACTACAAAAAACAGATGACAGGAAGATTTCCAATTGTCTTCACATCCAGTCAGAGTCAACCAAAATTCCTTGAAGGTCTGTACTACTAGGGAAGCTTGCATGTACTCTATACTCTCAGCTGTTGGGGAACAAGTTAGAATGGTCCATAAGGACTTCTCACCTCTTCATTAAAGCTTTGAAACAGTCTCCACTAATATTTAACCCCCTTTCCTTGCTTGTCAGCATTTTCATGCAATTTTCTTTTCAAGAGAAAAGAAAACCTAGACTAAATCTTAGAAAGATAATTAAATATTCTCAACATAACGCTTGTGTAGAGTCATAGTTCCGCTTCCAGCCCATTATTCCAGATGTCTGACAAATATATTTTTAAATGGCAAAGCAAAGGGCCTATTCAGTGGTTACTATTCATCACTTCTGGCTACTCAGTTCTTAAGAAAACAAGCAGACCATAAGAGTCATTAGATGCTTGAAACAACCATTTTAAGAAGTAAGTGTGCCCTAAGGACAAGTGTCCTCTTCTAGGTTGAGATGTTAATAGGACAAAATAAATTAAATGCAATCTACTACTTGCTCAGTTGGTCGACTTAGCAAAGGGCTTGAAACCATGAAGTGAAACTGAGTGAATCCTGGAATTTTATTACATGCAGCACCTAAGAAAGAGAGGAAAAAAAAATCTCATTTGCTACATTTGGCATTAGTGTCTCTGTCATTGTATTTTATCATCTAAAGATCCAGTAACTAATTCTACTACAGTGGTAGTATTATTCTTTTACAATTATTCTTTTACAATCTGTTTAACCCAAGACATCTTGAAAGTATTTAATTTTTAAGTTAAAATACAGAACTATTGACTGCTGTAGTGCAATTAATGCCCTTATACTACAATTCAAAACAGTAACAGAAGTCAGGAAAATCTCTCTCTTTCAATCCTGATTAATTTAATGAGTTCCTTCAACACTAATCTCTTAAACACAGAACTATAGGAAGTAAGAGATCAAAGAATAAGCAGAGCAGTCTAACTAAATAATCCACATTGATTAGCAAATTGTACTTCCTACTGATCTTAGAGTTCACTAATGAGATGCCAGGCACAATGACTACTCTTAGATTGCTTTGAAGCTATGTTTAACATTCAAATACTCCCTCCCTTATGCCATATCTAGGGAAGGCAAAGCAGTCTTTTCTTAAAACCTTCAAATTAATCATATACAGTCCAGGAAAACAAATGAAGGTTGTAAGTATTTTTGGGTTTTGCTAAGACTTCCATAAATTTCGTGAAAGTCTAAGACATCAAAATGCAAAATTAAATTATCTCCAGTCTGCACTAGGACACAGCTGCCCTGCTAACCAGCATTCCATACTATGAATGGCCAGTACTGCTGCAGTCTTCTTCTTTAAAATCTACATTCAGTTTTGTACATCTGTGATCTAGTTAGAGTCAAGCACCTTTGTCTGAAAACCAAAATACATACCATAACTTCCAGTTGTATTGGCACAAATGATAGCACCAAAGAACTTTGGAGCATACTTCTGGATTCTGGAAATAACTTTCTGACAGGCTACTGCTGGGTCTGTTCCCATCCTCATATATTCCACAGCCTGGTAACTAAAGAAAAGAAAACCCCATACCCAGAAAATAGGCATATTCAGGATATATAATTTAAAATACCACTGAAGAGACCCTGGTTTCTTTGAATAATAGAAACACATGATAAATAATTTTTAGGCCAACTTCATATTGGCAATTATTACTCAAGCTCTACATAATAAGCAATTAAAGACAAGACTAAAAGGGACTACAAGATGTCATCTACACAATCTATCACTCTATGGCAGGTCAAGCCAAGACAGAACTCTGATCATTTGCAGTAGAAGAGGCTAAGCAAAAGATCAGTTAAAGGGTCATGAGGAGCAGTGGCTTAGAGGACTTAGTAGCTTCTATTGTTCATTACATTATTAAGTTTGACATTAGAAGTAATTGCTAGTTTTCAAATAGGCTAATGTCAAGATAATTTTTGAGAAAAACTCAGTATTACATTACAGATAAATTACTGATTTCAGTAAGCATTAAAAAAATCTTTCAGAAAAAAATAAGTTTCTGAAAACATCAAAACTGACATATTTATTTTATGAATACAAAGGTACCATGTTTTGATCAGGACTTTGAGCTGCTTTCAAACTTTTTGCAGTGATGAAAAAGAAGTCTTATTCTAAGAGTAACCAAAATGAATTTCCTTTATATCTAAAGGAATTGCTTGAGATGAACCACTTGCATTTCCAAAATGTTCTGAGAGGTAAAAAAATTACTTATGTTGCCATTTTCTTTCAGAATCCAAATATTAATTGATAACTCATGACATAACTTACAAGCAAACAACATTTGATCACTTTGATGAAAGATGCATATACCGAGACCAACTCTTCTTACACTAAGACATCTACAGATTGCATTAATTACAGATGTTATCAAAGTACCACAGAAAAGAACATCTCTTGCATTTTGAGAATCCCTACTATCTTTGATTTATTCTAACAATCAAATAGGTTCAAGTTATCTAAAGATAAGTATATTTCATAAAGCTATATTTCACAGGGGTCTCTTCACTCATCAAAAACTCAACAAGAAGTTATCACCTCAAAGAAGGTATACAGAAAATATTAGCAATTCTGCCTTTTCTTTGACACTTTCTTCACTTCTGGGAGGTTATTTCTAGTCTTTGTTTTCATGTGGGAATAGCTAAATATCATGGAATTAGTAAAAATCTTTATCTATGAGAAATCAGTAATTAACCACCTAGTCTGGTGGTTAACCCACTGGTGCCAACATGAAACGTTTTAAGCATTACAGACAAACACTTCAGGCTGCTTAAGTGCAATCTAAGCTTTTACTGACTAACCTTACAGTGGAGATAAACTCACTACTAATCTTGGTATGTTATATGACGAGATAGATAATTCATGAAGTTGTCAACTACTTCGTATTTGAAAGACTGTCTTGGAACAGCTTGAAATTCACTGATGACATCTGTAAATATGCAATAGCTTTCTTGGCTGCCAGAGTTTCAGAAAAGTTGCCAGAGCAATATGAAGGCCACTTCTTTATTATCCTTCAAGCATCAGTGCCCATTATGTTCAGCATGGATTTCCATAATTCATTCCTGCTGAGATCGACCCACAAAGATGCTCATGAAGAGAGCCATGTCTTATAGAGTTTATGCAACCACAGTGACAACACTAAAGCACCTCTTTCAGTTTCATATTACGTGCAATTACAAAGGACTGCTGCAGTGACACCTCCTGAGTGAGCTGAGACTCACACTTCATCCTTTCTACAATTTATCATACTTTCCGACATAACAAAACTCATTGGAGAAGAAAGCTCACCAGTTCTGCTAAAAAGCATACAGGTTGGAAATATACTCATTACCTGCTGCCTGTTTGCTCACAGCTTGGAAATATTAAGGGATCTGTCATCAAGATATTTAAGTCCCTTCTTTCAAGACAGATCATAAGAATAACTTGATTCTGCTACTGTTCTTTCCCTTTCCAATCCTTCCACTCCCATTTCACCAGCTTCTAAGTCAGACCATATTTTTTAATCAATTTCTTCATTTGCTGAGTCCACATTTTGCTGCAGAAATCTAGCAAAGTCTGCCCTAAGGACAAACCTGGGTAAGAAGCGCATCATGATATCACCATCCCCAGTGGCTGCAGCTCCTCCGGCTGTACTATCTGCATAGGATCCTGCTCCAGCTATCGGAGAATCTCCAACACGTCTGTAGTGAACAATGGAAAATAAAAACCAAACTTTGTCAGCCTTACTGCCTCCAGCTGGCTTAGCATTAAACCCACAGGAGAGCAGAGCAGGTAAAGAGGTCAACCCACTGCAGTCAAAAGTCTTGTCTTAAAACTACCAGTAAAAGTGATCTGTGATAACCTGACTGACCTGAGGCTTAATCCATCTCCAATGCACAACTGTCTGTTATTATACTGACTGTAGTTAAGCCAGTGAGGTTTAGCCTGTGGGCAACAGTAAGCAGCTGGGGACATTAAAATGTTCAATAACTTGTTGCTAAATCCAGAAGTTGTCTGACTTGGTTGACAGACAATAATCCTAACTGTGTAGAAAAACTATCTCAAAGACAAAACACAAACCTGGGGCTCTGATTTTATGTACATTTCTTAGGAGACTGTGCACCTGTCCAAAATGCTTATTTGTCTCTGGCACCTTGCCTTAAAAGTTGTCTCACACCTGTGCCAGTGTTTGTGTCTCTGTATGGTGAATTTAGCAAGCTGAAAAACAAGCATTTCCTCAAATAAACACACATAGTCTTGCAACTGAATCAGTTTCTCAGCATTAGGATCTACGGCAAGTGCACAAAAACAAGCAAGGCCATTTTGTGATCTAGAGGTTAATGTTTTACGCCCCAATGACAAGTTTAACATAGGAAACAAGGTGGGGAAAAGAGCTTTTTTGTAAAATCAGAGACACTAACCCTGGAATTTTGTGGATTGCACCATTAGTAGACGTCCCAGAAGCAACGGTTCCACTTGCACCAATTACAACCATACCTAAGATTTTCAAAAGGGACAAATCATATTCAGAAATACTACCACCAAATTTCTTTAATTGGCACTATGCTTATCAAACAGAACCACAATGCCCAGACTATTCAAATTACTGATATCCTGAAATACAAGAGTGTTACTCTTTAGGAAAACAAGCTCTTTTAAAAAGAGATTTGGAAACTTTTAGGATATATTACAAGAGCTCAAAAAGGAGTGTGAAACAGTGAGTGCCACACTGTTCAGACCTATATGTTACTGCTGCCCAAGCAGCCACTGCCTCCTGATACATACCTTTGCTAACCAGTAGAGAACAGGTACCTGGTGTCACCACACCAAGCACCAATACCATCAGAATGACAAAGTCTGGAAATTACAAATGATACTTGAAGGAAATAAAAAGTCAGATGCATGAGTTTATATTTGGCAGAGGATAACGTATTGCCTACCAAAGTAACTAGAATTATATGATGGCCAACCAAATGTATGGATGAGTCTATCCCTTGCTAATTCTGTTGACAAGAAAGCCACTGCCTCATACTAAAGAAGTTTACATTATTACTTGGAATCAGATTTGGGATCAGCTGCTTCTCCATAAAGCAACACTTTACCTCCACAGAGCAGGAGAGGGCATGAATTGCTGCTAGCATATTACTCCAATACAAACTGACAGCCAAGAAGCAGAATTTGGTGAGCTGAATTCTGTTTCTCTGACTTCACTAAGCAGCATCTTCTTGTCACAGAAAAGCTTCCTGACCAGTAGAAGCTAAAAACATAGAGGCACAGACCCAATGGCCTCTGTAAAAAGACTGAAAGGGCATTAGTTCCTACCAATGTCCTAAATGCATGCCGAATGAAGACTCTTAAAATGTGCTACTCACAGAGATATTGCATATGTAAAACAGTGGGGTGGGAGAACTTGAAATACTAATACAAAATACCATCATTTCCTACAAAACAGCTTAGGACTACTTAATTACAAATCAGTTCTTGAATTGTATTTAGCAGATTCCTCTCTCCTGACACTCCACATTTCTGAGTTTTCCAGCACTTACTGAAGACTGTTTATCCCAGTAAGTTAGTTAGCTATCAACTTAACAGTTTGGTAGGTCACCTGATTTTTGTAGACCATTAATTGATTATTAGTAGGATGAACTAGAAACAAAGAATATTCACATTTGAAACAAGTTGTTAATTCTTGGTATTGTAAAGACCATCAGACAAAAAGTTCTGGATCGCTTAACTGAGAAAAATCTGAACAAAACCAAAAAGTGCAAGTTTCAAGACTACAAAGTATAAAGCTTTGAAAGACTTTGAATCTGTAAGTGCTCTAGGCCTTTGTCTGATCTGCTCATTAATCAACTAATAGGCTTAGCAATTAACAGTCCTCAATAAGTAAACTCTTAGAAGTTTCTGGGACTACTTCTGCTAACCTGTCGTAAGCATATTAGTTTCTGTAAAAATTTACCGTTTTAGAAAAAAGCCAGAATAAATGAAAAATGAAAGCAAACTTTGTTTTATAAGCTTAAGGAGTGTTACAAGGAGGAGTTGCTTTTAGGAGTGTTGCTTTTAGTTGGCAACAGGGCTAACGGTTTACTCATTTCTTCTACCACTACAAGGCCTTTTAGGTTGGTCTGACAGTGACACCATAATCAAGATAAACAAAATTATTTTTAACTTAATCAGCTTTTTAAGCATCCACAGGTGCCCAAGCAATTACACCAAGGGAAAAGCAGTGGGGCAATAACAAGAGGTAAGGGCAAAAATGAAGCAGGTGGCTGTACAGTCAGTGAACTGGAAAAAAACCAAAAACAAATCCTACTTTTAGGCACTCCATCTTAACACATAAGTAACAGAATCTTGAAACCATTATAAACAGGAAATAATCCCTATATGAAATACTTTCCTTTAAGTCAGTATGATTTAATCATTAGAGGAATGAGAAAAAAAAGAGATCAGCATCGGAGTTACCAAAAATTGTTACCAATAGTATCATGGTTATGAAGGTTTCTTTGTAAGCTGGTCTGTTCTTCTTTGTAAGTCACTTCTGCAGGTCGTTTATATGGTCCACAGGATTTTGAAGAGTCTGGCACCACATTCTGTAATTAGTTTGCAATTTGCATGAATAATATAATATATTCAATACAGATAAATTAAAAATACCCCAATCAATACCTATAATCTACCATACGGGCATCAGATGCCCAAATACCTAAACCACAGAGATGTACTGAAGTGGTGGAGGTATACAAATTGTTTTGAATATTGAATAAATGGTATTATACAGTAAAAAGGTTTTCCTACCAAAAAAGTTACGTTGTTCAAATTAAAGACTCTCTTTTTCTCAACTGACTGGTCAAAAAAACCCCAAACCAGTTTACACACATGTAACATCTGTAACACCCCAAGAAAAAAAAAAAAACATCCAAACAAGCCAAACAGATAAGTTTAATGGACATCTGGACTAACCTGATGTATTCACAGGTCTGCAAAAAAGCCTCTCAACTAACTATTTAAAGACCTTAATTACTTCTGTAAGATTTTCTTTCAGAAATTTATACATGCATCAAAAAATACATGCACTGCTTTGTTTATTTTGGTAAGTCCTGTCCAATTAAGAACTAAAAAATACCTCCCACACCAAAATACTACTGCAGCAAGGTCAAAACCAGCAGGATCTAAGAAATAAGAACTAGACACATACATTCCCAAGTCTAGCGAGTGTTCGTAATACCAAGTTTTTCTGTCTAATAAGCGAAACTTCTTTTTCTTCACATGTAAAGCATAACTTCGATATAAGCTGAAAGGAGGAGGCAATGCTGCATTACTGACTTTCTAACCCCCTCCCTTCACTGCCATCACTGCACTGTACCTTCCAGTAGTTTGGCTGACAGCTCTGATTAAGCCACTCCGAATACAGAGAAAGGGATTTCTGGGTAGTTAAATCTTCATATGGAAAGCCCATTCTTACAGCAAACAGGGAAGCTTGTAAAGCAAGAGCAAAATAAAAAAGAGACATTGATTTATTCACAGTTTTAAGTATTTTATGATAATGTATTCATGTTATTTTTTTAATAAATCACGAAGTTCTACATCCTTTTTTGGAGATGAGAAATACATCTTGAGGGAGCAGTATCAGCCATTAGAGGGATGTAGAACTGCAGTAGCCAACTCTCACTTCACAGGCATTAACAAAAAAGTTTTCCCATTGAAAGAGAAACAAATTCAACTCTGTTAATCAACTGGATGCAAATAAGAGTGTGGAGCAAGAATGGCCTATGCTGTGTGGGTCACAGAAATAAATAAGTCACAAAAATATATTTTCCTTAAAAAGCTGGGTTTTTTATCAAATATAAGTAACATTGAAGCACAACGTTTGCCATTAAAATTCTGATACTTGAAAGCAATCCACCAGCTTACATAACATTTCACTTCTTCCTTGCAGCTTTAAAAGTGACTGCATCCTTGTTTTGAAAATTAATGTAGTACATGCCAAGAGAAAAAGAACTGTAAAAGAAATACCAACACAAGCAATGAAAGAATGCTACACTTCTAAGAATGACTTTTATCATTAGGCAAAGGGAAAAGAAAAAAGATCGACTCTTCTTTCATCTTTAGCTGTAGATACCTTTGATATTACCCAGTAACAGATACTGTTGCTAGGTTCAGATACTTGAATTTATATTATCAATCCTTGATAATAATGTCACAATAATACACAGCTGAACAAACTTAACGAGTCTAAGAATTAAGAGAAGCCTTCAACTATTTCTGGAATGCTTTTCTAGGTTTTTCTTAAAAACTGATACAATTAAAGTACCTTAGCACTCAGAGGAAAAGAAAACTGACAGCTTCAATTAAATAGATATTTATTTTCCCACTTATGGAATAAACAGGCATGATTTGGGTTTGGGTTTTTTTGGTTTTTTTTTTTTTTTTTTCTTTCGTAAAGTAAGACTATGCTTTTTTTTTTAGGAATTCTTTCAAAATTTTTGAAACCTTGTTTCTATTTCAAGAAGCAGAGTTCCTCATTTTTACACTCTGTTTATTTGGATTATTGGTCTAACTATTACAAAACAGAACACAACAGAACAAAAAGACAAAAAGGTCACTGTGATTATGAAGCTTTCCTGTCTGTTAGAGACAAACAAGAAAATTTCTTGGCAATAACCAAAACAGGTTTTTTTTCCTCACTTGTAATCCTCCTGCTCTCAATATTCCTCACCAGACTCTCTACACCGACATATGTGTCCTTTACTGCTAGTTTTCTAAAACTTCCCCCAAAAAATTAAGGCAACAAATGGGGAAAGCAGTTCTTTTAACAATGCAAAAACTCATGAGTGTGGTTATCTGTATCTGTTCAACAAAAGCTACACCACTGTCAAGATGCAGACCCAGGGAACTGCAGGTTGGTCAGCCTCACCTTGATCACCGAGAAAATGAAACAAATAACCCTGGAAATAATTTCTGAGCACACAATGGACAAGCATGTGATTAGGAAGTCATCGTGGCTTTGCAAAAGGGAAGTCCTGCTTGATCAGCCTGATAACCCTCTATGATGAAACAGTTCAGTAGATGAGGGGAGAACAGTGGCTATTGTCTGCCTTGGCTTCTGTAAGGCTCCTGACACTGGCTCCCATAAGATGCCCAAAGAGAAGCTGATGAAGTATGGACTGGATGAGCAGACAGTGAGGACTGGAAACTGGCTTAAGGGCTTAGCTCAAAGAGTTGTGAGCAGTGGTAGGAAGTCCAGTTGGAGCCAGTAACTAGCAGAGTCTCACTGGGGTCAATACAGTGTCCATGAAACAACTTGGCTGGACAAGGTATGGAGGGGCAGTAAGATGAATGACAGCCAGCAACATGCCCTTGCATCAAAGGCAGGTAAACAGTACATGCTGGGCTCCAGCATTATGAGGAGTGTTGCCAGCAGGTCAAGGGAAATCATCTTTTCCTTTATTCAGCCCTGGCAAGGCTACACATGGAGTACTGGGTCCAGTTCTGGGCTTCTCACTACAGGAGAGACATGGACAATGCTGGAGACAGCCCAGCAAAGGACCACAAAGATGACCAAGGGACTGGAACATCCCTCCTGTGACGAAAGGCTGAGAGAGCTGGGCCTGTTCAGCCTGGAGAAAAGAAGGCTCAGGGGGGATGCCATCAGTGTATATAAATATCTCATGGGAATGTGCAAAGAGAACAGATTCAGTGTGATTTCAGTTCTGCTCAGTGACAGGACCAGAGGCAATGGGCACAGACTGAAACATGAGGTTCCCTCTGAACCACAGGAAACACTTTTTCACTCTGAGTGTGATCAGGGCACAGGTTGTGCACAGAAGGGTTGCAGAGTCTCCATCTCTGGAGATAATAAAATGTCATCTGGACAGGGTCCTGGGCAACCAGATGCAGGTGGCCCTACTTGAGCAGGGGGGCTGAACCAGAAGACCTTAAGTCCTTACCAACATCAACTATTCTGTGATTCTGTAACGCATCCTCTTCCTTGTCTATGTACAAAAGGTTTTAAAATAACTAAATTTCAATTTTTTGAGTCAAAATAAACAGAACTGTGAAGGCTATTCAGGTGTCATTGCATTGTAACAGGTTGCAACATTGTTTTTAACATCAGAAACAAACTTTTCATATTACTTTCACTAAAGTTTTACACACAGGAACGATGTAAAGGACATATGTTCTAAAATTATGAACTCGTTGAAATTAATGCATGCCACAGCTTGCCTCTTCTTTTCTAGAGTCAACCACTCATAAAAATGCAACTGTAAAAGACATGCAGACTTCCCTGGATTATATCTCTAAGTATATTCAAATAAAAGTGTAGTTTAGTTATTGGGAGAAAAATATGGAATAACTTCACCAATTTTGCATCTTGAATAAAAAATGCCTGCAGAGATTACATGCATTTATATGAAAAGATTCTACAATTCTACCTAGATTTTCTGTAAATATTTCTATTTAGAAAATAAACTATTTGATCTCTCACGTGCCAGTTTGAAGATTCAAATGTATTTTCTTTTTATTCACCATTTCTTTTACCCAAGTTCCAATTCCCACAAAAAATACATTTCTTCAAAAGATAGTATTTCTCAATTTCTCCGCTGCTGTCATGAATTCATTAACATTAAACACCACCTCCAACTTTTATTCAGATAAACCTTCAGCTTTCCCATCTTTCTTCTGCTGTTAGTGCTAGACATTTTCTTCTGAGGAAGCTGTCACTGACAGTAAGGACTCAGCATAACAACCTTGTCCACATGCCTTCACTAGGCAAAGAGCTGTCTTCTTAGGTTGGAAAGTATATTTTAAATGAGCACTTTAATCCTTCTGTTTCTTCATTTTCCTTATCTTTTCTGCTCATTCTACTGATTAAAATTTAAAAATACTGTGGTAACTAGCAATGACAGGCAAATAAGCATTAGGAGTATTTCTCCCTCCACTATTTAACACCCGACCAATTTCCTTTCCTGCACTACCTGTGAAATATCTCTTGGCAAAGCCACTTGTAATCACAGTCAACTGCCTTAAATTAAATAGGATCTGCAGGTTTCTCTGTTCAGACCTTCTGTCAAACTGTATCCTCACCTCCCAAAATTCTTCCCTTTTACTCCATCAAAAAATTGCTCTTGCACTTACTTCTGTACATGCTAATTCCTTCAAGAATCTTTCTTCTTATCAATTTCAAAGCACTTGAATCACCATTAATGCTCAGATGCCAATTTCCAAACTTATCTCCATATTTCTTTCTGAGCAGGCACAGGCTCAGAGCAGGCTTCTTAAAAGACAAGAAGCCTGTTCACCACTCACATACCTCTAGGGAATGTTCATCTCTTTTTGAAATTGGTTTAATCTTACCAACAGCAGCCTGTATTCAAAAATCTCAAATAAGCCTCCGATTTGTTACTGCTCTTTTGTTGTGCCTGGGAGTACAGCCTTTAATGAGCTTTTTTACATTTAAGTTCTCACTAATACTTTTAAACTATGAAAAACACTAATCATGCTCAATATATACTAAAATATTAAATTTTAACTCTAGTGTCTATTAATTCTGTAATTCCTTTGAAAAAATTATGGTTTTAAATGCTACATTTACATCAAACAGTTTCTATAGTGTCTTTTAATAAATCAGCTTTGATAAGCTGGATATCAGCAATATTAGCTAGCAAAGCCTTAGAATTACAAGTCAAAATTTGCAGTTAAGCTGGTGGAAAAAACATAAAATGTTTTTTTTTTTTCTGTCTCAAAATAAATCTATTTCATACACAGAGAATGACAGAATAAACTCTTTTGAACTATATGAGTAGATTGATTTGATTGCCAAGGAATTTTTCCACCTGTATTACCACGATTAAAACACGGTAGTTTTAACAGGAAGTGTTTTAAAATGAGAGTTTGACTTGGAAACAGTTAAAGGAGTAATTACCTGACTCTCCCACTAGTAATGTATGCTTAGTGTATTCAATGACCTTTCGCGCTACACCAATTGCATTTTTCACACGCCTGAGATCTGCAACAGCCCCGACTTCCATAGTGTTGCTGGAAACAAGGAATATTTAAAGATTATTAAAACTATGAGAATAACTGCACATTTTTTATTAGACAAACTGTTATCATGTAAATCAAAGAGCTTGCTTCTTCAACACAATGCTTTAATTGTTCTATGCCACAGACAGATGGCATCCCACTAGTAGGGAAAGACTTCCTACACATATTGCTTCCTCTCACAGGCATGGAGATGCTGCTCAAGAAACAATACCTCCATTCACAGTAACATTTCCAGTAGAGTAACTATTTTATTACATAAACTCGTAACATGAACCACACACTTGCACTTACTTTTTAATCAGGACAGCTTTAAACAGCAAATAAATTATTGAAGACAATTGCTCCAAAAGTGAAATATTTATGGACTGAATGTAAAGGGAAAGCTAACAATGCTGCAAACCATCTGTTTTGCAAGTGCTATACCTAGAATTGGATTACTGCAAGTGAAGAGCCATTTCCTACTCTTCCACCAATCAGGTATGTTATTTTTCCTAGTTCCACATGTCAGCTTGTCCCACAACCAGCCCCAAAGCAACAAGATCTTGTAACAACCCTTAAGTGTGCTAAAAGTTACAGGGATCATTCTTTTCTCCATGCAGTTTTCTTACCCATCCATAATCATTGCATCCAGAGTTGTTTCTCCACTTTCATCTGGGCTTCCTCCATATCCTACACTGCCATCACACTGATCGATCTCACACTGACCACAGCCTCTCTCGACCGCATCCAGCTCCGAACCTCCCAACTCTAACACTCTCCAAGCTGTAACAACACAAATAATTAAATGTCACTAGGGTAAACAGTTTCTACCACTGCTTTAAAGATGGGCATGATGCAAGTGCACTACGTAAGTGGATAAAAACCAGCATATTATAACTTTCAGATTATAAAGCCAAAATATAACCAAAAGAATGTAAAGCATTAAATTTACTTTTCTAAATATTCTTTCTTTTGCATATCTAATTAGTGTTTCTGACTGAGAAACAGAGCTTTTCTTCTGACTGAGATATTATTTACTAACAATCATCACAAGTTCTCTATATCAAATAACCTTCTCTGCCCAGGACCAGTCATTACTTTATAACTGCTTTTTTAAAGCCTTCTGAGAGAACAAAGAGGGAAAAACAAATCTTTCATCTCAAAAAAAAAGAAAATAAGGCCAAAAAAAAAGCTGCCCTCAAAAGCTTTTATGAGAAAATATGAGAAAATTGTGCTCAACTGAGGAATAAAAAGGTCTAAACCTACATCAGTAACTAAGTAAGCACAAACCAAAGTGAAAATTATATATAAGAAATTAGGTCTCCACGTTGCCCTGTTCAACCCTTAGTTTTCTGTTCCTAAGGATCTGGATCATAGTGCAGTTTTGTAAGACATTACAGACATGTCAAACGACATGCCTTGAATACACTGAGCCTGAAGGCATTGCACATACGAGATTTCACAAGGTTGGACCTCAGGCAAGATCTTCCTAGGTGCCTTAGCTTGCTGACAGCCTCAATCCTGCTTATTCCTGTTTGTGCTGGCTCTGGCACTCTGTCACCTGACAGACCCAGCACAGGGGAGGCAGCAGATGCACACAGGCCAGCTCTTTCTGGCTGAAGTAAACCAGCTCGAGGAGTAAACCACTGTCTCAACCACCTCAAGAAGCCTCATCATCACAGATGCTGCGTGCAACTGCACAAAGTTGCTCACACTAGGGAAAAAGTAAGACTTAATACCATGCATCCAACTCCACACATGCTTGCCTCTATTACAAACTTCAGTGTGAGGAGTACTGCTCTAATTCCTATTACCTTTATTGCCTTGAGTAGTCTTAGCACAGGCTTTCAGTGGCTGCAAAGCAAGAGCCTTGCAACTTACATTAGCGTATTTCACTTCTGAGCAATACAAGGATTTATTGATAACTCATTTCACAAGCAAGAATTCTGTAGTAAGGGATTATTTACAACTCAGCTGCAATAAAATAATCTGCAAGTCCTTTAAAATTACTATTCACAGCTAATTTATATTGCCATAGGAAAACCTGCTTTGACTGTCAATAACGCATCACAAGAGTTTCAAAAAAATAATCTAACTACTTAAATCTTTAGGGGGCAAGAAGGAATCTCAAAAAAACACCTTTAAAAAACACTGTGAAGAGCCACAGGAGCGCAAACCACATTACTAATGTGTGTATAATGTAATGTTTTTAATCTACCTTTCCCGCAGTTCGTAACTCCACTCTTTAGCTTTTGAGGGTTTTGGTTGTTGTTTTGTTTTTTTAACCTTATTTCCCAAGGTGGAAAGTTAAACCATTTGCTTGCATGCTCTCAGCAGCAGACAGAAGGAAGAGCGAGCTCCGGGGCCGGGCCCTTCCCATAGGAAGGGTAACCGTTTCCAAGCAGGCTGGGGCACCTCCCGCCGCCAGCGGGGCTGGCTCTGAGCCGTGACGGGGGAGCAGCAGCCCGGGCCCTCCGCAGCCAGCGCCGCTTGACAGCCGGGTCACAGCCCGCTCCTTCTGCCCACACACCAGCCCGGTCACGCCTGAGAAACTCATTTTTCCTTAAGCAGCACCAACACCCAGATGCACCCCGCGGCCCCGCAGCAGCGGGGCACTGCCGGAGGCCACCGAGCGGCGCGGAACAGCACCGCCCCACCCGCCCCGCTCCAGCTCGGGCCCCGCCGGGACACCTGTCTCTGCGGCCGTCCTAAATGCCCAGGTGTTGATGACTACAGGCAGGGCGGCGGCTGAGGCGGCGCCCACCGGCGTCAACACAGCGAGCGAGAGGAGCGCGACCATCACCCACTGCCGATCCTCGCCGCGTCCCGCCGCCATCGCCGCCCGGCCCGGCCCCGCTCGGCCGCCTCCAACCGGGCGGCTCCTGCGGCGCAGGCGCGCACGGCCTGGCCGGGCCCGCGCTGCCCAGGGGCGGTGCGAATGTGGCCGGACCCGCGGCTGAGGTTCTGGAGTCTCGTATCGTGTCAAGGAAAAGATAAACCCTCAGCAAAGGCTTACGCCCATAAATAGAATTTGTGTTTCACAGAATCATAGAATGATTTGGGTTGCAAGGGACCTTAAAGATCACCTAGTTCCAACTCCTCTGCCATAGGCAGGAACACGTTCCAGTAGACCAANTTTTGGTTGTTGTTTTGTTTTTTTAACCTTGTTTCCCAAGGTGGAAAGTTAAACCATTTGCTTGCATGCTCTCAGCAGCAGACAGAAGGAAGAGCGAGCTCCGGGGCCGGGCCCTTCCCATAGGAAGGGTAACCGTTTCCAAGCAGGCTGGGGCACCTCCCGCCGCCAGCGGGGCTGGCTCTGAGCCGTGACGGGGGAGCAGCAGCCCGGGCCCTCCGCAGCCAGCGCCGCTTGACAGCCGGGTCACAGCCCGCTCCTTCTGCCCACACACCAGCCCGGTCACGCCTGAGAAACTCATTTTTCCTTAAGCAGCACCAACACCCAGATGCACCCCGCGGCCCCGCAGCAGCGGGGCACTGCCGGAGGCCACCGAGCGGCGCGGAACAGCACCGCCCCACCCGCCCCGCTCCAGCTCGGGCCCCGCCGGGACACCTGTCTCTGCGGCCGTCCTAAATGCCCAGGTGTTGATGACTACAGGCAGGGCGGCGGCTGAGGCGGCGCCCACCGGCGTCAACACAGCGAGCGAGAGGAGCGCGACCATCACCCACTGCCGATCCTCGCCGCGTCCCGCCGCCATCGCCGCCCGGCCCGGCCCCGCTCGGCCGCCTCCAACCGGGCGGCTCCTGCGGCGCAGGCGCGCACGGCCTGGCCGGGCCCGCGCTGCCCAGGGGCGGTGCGAATGTGGCCGGACCCGCGGCTGAGGTTCTGGAGTCTCGTATCGTGTCAAGGAAAAGATAAACCCTCAGCAAAGGCTTACGCCCATAAATAGAATTTGTGTTTCACAGAATCATAGAATGATTTGGGTTGCAAGGGACCTTAAAGATCACCTAGTTCCAACTCCTCTGCCATAGGCAGGAACACGTTCCAGTAGACCAAATTGTTCAGAGACCCATCCAACCTGGTCTTGAGCACTTCCAGGAATGAGGCATCCACAGCTTCCCTGAGCAGCTACAGTAATTAATTCTTTCCCAATATGTAATCTAAACCTACTCTTTTTCAATTTGAATGCATTCCCCTTGTCTTGTCATTGCATGCACTTCTAAATAGTCTTGCCTCATCTTTCCAGTGAGTTTCCTTCAGGTACTGGAAAGCTGCAATTACGTCACCCTGAAGCCTTTGCTTTTCCAGGCTGGACAACCCCAATTATTTCAACTTTTCCTCATAGGAGATGTGCTGCATCCCTCTGATCAAGTTAGCATGGCCTTGCTCCGACAGGTCAATGTCCTTCCTCTGTTGGGGTCCCAGAGAGCTGGATGCAGTGCTTGAGGCGGGATCTCACCAGAGCAGAGTCAAGGGGCAGAATCACCTCCCTCGATCTGCTGTCCATGCTGCTTTGGATGCAGCTTTTCATGGAGTCTGGGTGTGTGTTACAGCCCGCCTGCTGATGAGATGGCCAGCAGTGGTGGTGTGGGGGGCTGTGCAGCAGCAGGGCTGCGGGGTGGGGTTAAACTCCACCTAAGCTCATAAAATCCACTTACGTCATCTTCATATGCTACCTTCCTACCATGGATGTCTTTCTCAAAAGTGCCTTATGGCACAGGGACATTTCTGTGAAGGGCATGTTTTGGGACCTACTACAGCCAAATAGTTTATGGGAAAAATTGTGGAAAGCCTTGCTTTACAGAAATCATAAAATGTATGGCAAGTCATTTCTTAATTCTGCCCCTGCCATCCAAGCTTTTCATTATAAACCATTAGCAATAATTTAAAGCCATTTGACCTTTGTCATAACAGTCTGACAGTTTCCTGGTCCAAAAGCTCACCTGCTGTAAGCGCAATTCACTGGCTTGTGTTCAGGGCTGATTATGTTCAAGGAGTTGCTGATCATCAACCAGCTATTGTATCTTAACAACATGAAAAAAAAGGTGCCTTTTTTTTTATATGTGGACATAAAATCTACTCCTTTTTTTTGTTTGTTTGTTTTTTTGTTTTTTTTTTGTTTTTTCCAAATACTCTTTTGGCTTGTCCTCATTTCTCCTTTTCAGTATATAATGGGCCAAACGCAATTACAGTTTAGTAGCAATATTGTTGGTCTTGTATTTGTACTCAGAAAGGATACTTGGACCTCATGTGTGACAACCTCAGGTTTGTAGGCATATATAAATTGTGAGTATACCCAAGCTGGTTTAAGAAGCCCAAAGCAATATGATTTTTATTACAAAGAAACGTTCCACAGCCTTTGGAATTAAATGATTGCCATGAAAGAACCGTATTATCCTTTATTACAGAAGTCACAAAATAATAAAATACAGTAATGGATTTGACTTCAGTAGTAGCATGGCCTTGGTTTCAGCTGTTTCTCAAAAGCAAAACTACAAGTAGTCTAGAGAAACCTTTACTCAGGTAAATACTGTTAGCTGATTTATTTCTGCTATTAGTGTTCTTATTTCTGTCACATATTTCTGTGTAAAGCTGTTAGGCAAGGGAGATGGGCCAAAATACAGATCCAAATTAATGTTAGCTGAAGGGAAATAGAGCAAAATATTTTCAGAAAATAAATTTAGTAATAAGTAAAAAGAAAAATATTATCCAACACATTCCTAAAGTGGATACATTAATGATATTTTTCAATACAGTTTTCTTTTAGCAAGATAAAATGGACTGTTATGGAAGAAAACCACTTTAATATGGGTGTCAATCAAGTAAAAGTAATGACTGTGATGGTTTCACCTGCAGGCTGAGCCTGCACAGCTGTGGAGAGAATGTTTTGTATGACTTGAAACAGCATAATATTATGCTTTGAGGCTCATGCAGAAATTCGGTTGGTTTGATTTCTGTGTCATGCTTTCTAACTGGCGCTCAAATGTGAATGACTTCCTGCTAGAAATAAATGCAATTTTGAATCCATGCTTTACTGTGTACAATGCTATTTAGTATATTTTTATACTGTGTATGAACAAACCCACAAAGCAAACACTACTTTCAGATACACTGTGTAAAACCAACAGCAAGGTCAATATAACTCTCTTTCTACATGCTGAAAGCTGAGGAGAATTTGAGCAGCATCTGTCCAAAAACACTCTGCAAGTCTGTTCTGGCTGCATCCATGGGCTCTTGATTTATGTTCTGTCTCTCACATAAAGTATTTTAAAATTCGTCTTGGGATTTAAGACTTCTGTGTATTTTCTTAAAAATTACCTTTTTAAAAATTACCTTTTTAAAAATTACCAACAAAAAATTCTTTTATATCAGTCCTTCCTACATCAGCAGTGGAAACGCCCCTTCATCTGTTTGTCCCTAATGCTTACTGTTATCTTAGAGACCTAATGATAAATGGTGATACTAGTAAGTTTTTGTCTCTGCTGCTACAAAGCAAATCAATGTCTCTGCAAGGAGAATTTTTGTTCAAATGTATAATATTGAAAGAATATTCTAGAGAAAGACTTGTATGAACAAGGGATTACTGAGAGGATCTACACCAGACAACACTGTGACTGGATGGCACTGAGTAATTAATGAAAAACACAGGAGGAATTCACCTCTTTCACTGAGAGGATCTGTTCCTGCAGTGGCCAAATTCTAACCTCAATTATATCTGTGTGACCTAATCTAGCACCATCTGTTTAAGAAATGTATGCCTAGCTCATTTTACTGTCTCAAATTTTCTGTAAGTGAGCTTTGAAAGCTAGTTAAGTATTGTAGTTATATAATTTGCTTACATTTTAGTCTTAATTTTACTTACATTTCCTAATATTAACATAAACACATGAAAAGCAAATATGAGAATAATTTCCTTAATAAAAGTAATCAAGTTTGATTAGCACTTGCTAATTAAAATGTATTTTTAAATAACTTTGTGTTGTGGTTTTCTATTTTGAGTAGATTTGTAGAAGCACTGTACTCCTGGGTCTTAAAATTCTTTTTTTTTTCTCTTGCAGTCCTTTTTTTTGGCTTCTTAGAATACATGTGTCCACTCATTCACTGAACAACACTGGAAAGAATGAACAGATTTAGATTTATTCATAATGAATGTCTCTATCAACCACCTCTCAAATATATTAGGAAAGACCCTTATAGCTTCTCTCATGCTTGAGAAGAGCTATATGTAAACATTTTCAAAGCTACTTAGTTATCCCCACCTGAATCACCCATAAAACTCATAATCAGTGTATAAAATTTGAATCACATGATTATCCAGACCTCTGCTTTCCATCCTGTTTTATGTCTTCCCCAACAATCTTCTTCCATGTGTTACATGTTCTCTTTCACTTCTACTGTCAGGTCTTCTGGGTATGGGCTGTCATTTCATTTTAAGTTTGTACAGCGTATGGCACCAGTGTGATACCTTAGCTCTCTCTGATCCTTGGCAATATGTTAATGAGCATTAATATTAACAATGAGAAAAAATACAGATGCTAATTATAAAAAACAAACAGCCATCAATAAAAACTAAAAAATAATTACAATGCTTCCATTGCCAAATTTCCTTTTGTTACCACTTCTTTTTTTTATCAGATTCTAAGTTATAGTAGCTTCCTTTATTCCTTTGTAACCTCAAAATAATTATTGTCACATCATGTCACAGAATACTATGTTCTTACAGTATTATTTTGCTCTATTGTTGCATTCTGTCTCAAAACAAGTCATGCGTAATATATTTCCTTTTCATAATTGCTATAGTGATCCACTGCTGTAATAAGGTTGTCATATGAAACATGTAATTGACCACATTACGTTTTTGGAACTGCTTTTGTTTATTACAACTCTTTGTAACTTTCTGATATCTTCATAAATGTAATCCATGACAATAATAAACTTCTTGGACAAATACAGCCAGTTACTGTTTGCTTCACCCAAGTCTGAGAGTTACCTTGACATTGTTAAATGAGCATATTTAAAGTTTAAAGTGTTGGAAGGAAGCTAACCACAAACTTCTATTATGCAAATATTAATATAGGAATATGGCAACTTAAAATGTCTGTATCTATTTCAAATGGTTTGAATATGCTTACTAAGATTTTAAACAAGATGCTCACTGAATTAGGGTTAATTTAACACTACAGTGTGTATCAACGCATTCAACACCGTGATATTTTCATGGTTAGAACATGGAAAAGCAATAAATAGTTGCTTTAGGAGGTAATTTACAACATGTAAGACCCAGCTTTGAAAAGAAAACTGTGTTGTCTGTGCATAGTGCTTTCTCCAAAGTGGTTCTCTGTAGTCTTTTTTAGGACTAATAACGCTAAGGACACTAATAATGTCAGTCTGTGTGTTTGCCATGTATTCCACTGTACAAACCAATCCCCTTGTTTTCTACTGGCTTCCATGTCTCCTACTTAAGTTCAGCCAGCAACACTTGATCTAAGTTACCACTTCCCCATAATGTTCAGCATAAACTGAAACTTCAACTATTGTAAAACTTTGAAGACAGGTTTTAAGAATGCATCTAAGAAGAAGTAAAGAGCTAGTTCCTACTCCGTGATGTCTGAACCGGGTGTATGCACAGCACCGCGCTGTTTCCTAACATTTTCCTACAAGAAATGCACAAATCAGGTCAAAGTTGTTTTGAAAATCTGTTTCAGCAATGTACCTGCCATTCATTACTGTCCTTTGCAAGTTCCATTGAAGTCTGATACCAATCACAGGGGTCATTAAGTGGGAAATGTGTCTTTTTTGGCTTCAGATTGACAAACTAGAATCTTGAACAAAAGTCCTCTCAGTAACATTTTACCAGCTATATTTTAAGATAAGATGGCTGAGATACAAAGCGCAAAAATACGAAGTTATGACCTAGCACTACATTTCTAAGTTCATTTTTGTGCCAGAAATTGATCTTCTCTACTGATTAAATCATAAGATATAATGTCTAGAGACAAGAGGGCAAGCCAGTGGTTAAGCAGCAGGTGTGAGTCTGAATTTACTTACTTTGTGAGGCTTTAGTCTGATTATATGAGTATAATAATTTCAACCTTGCCTGGTCATACAAGTGCATCAACACAGAACGTAAAGTTGACTATGTAGGTTGGAACAAGAGCAGAATTTTGCTTCAGAATTTGTGTTTTCATTCTGTATAAATGTTTCTCAAATTCTAAAAACTTTTACTTGAGAGAAAGAAATTGTTTCATACATTTGCTGTCATCTTTGATTTTCACTTTTGGAATATTGTTATGACATAGACTCATAACATATCCTATGTAAATGTCAATAAAATATATCTCTTCCTAGTTTTCTTCTATACAGGATTGTGATTTTACAATTACTTTTTAGACTTGAAAGGAGAGGCTGCATTGCTTTTGTAGAATATGTACGAGTTCAGATTTGAATAAGTAACAGTTAAACTGACCTTTCAGACCCTTGCTGCTATGGGTGGCCCCACTGGCTTCATTGGAGAAGTATCTGGTAAATGACTACTCCCTCAGCAGCAGCAGCATTTGTTAAGCTACGAGGCACGTAGGGCACTTGCCCGGAGCTCTTTGCTGTGCAGGAACATGGCCATTTGAGAAAAAAGGGATGCCTGTCTAACCTACTGACCTGCAACTCCCTTAGTCTCTAATAACACATGTAACGGTGTGTGAGACACCATTTCTGAATTCATGAATTTCAACAGTCTGTGGTCATCATTACATTGTCTTGACTTTTGTGAAAACATTAACGTACACCTTTACAGAAAGAAAAATCTTAAAATATTAAACCAAAATATCACAAACTAAAATTTCTAAAATTGGTCAAGACCGGTGTCTTTTATTGTCTGTCAATTTCCCCAGTATTCTGTAGCTACTCTTTATTTAGAAGAAAATCTAGATTTGCACCAAAATTTGAAATTTAACAGTCTTGTCAATCACTAAAACATCACTTAGGCTTTACTAAGGAGCTCTAAGACTTGATTAAGAGCTGGATGTGTTGTACTGAAGCTATGGTGTTACCATAGACTTCCATTCAAACAGAACTTAATTTTCAGCTGCTTTGGTACCAAACTCCTTTTTTGTGACTTGATAACAGTTATCAAGCTTTTAAAAAAATTAATAGTGTTTGGGTTTGGGGTGTAAAGAGAATTTTCCAGAATTTTCACTTAAAATATATATGTGCATAAACCTACACATTTCTTATTAAGGTGAACTGTGTTACCAGCTTACCCTCCATTTGTCTGAACAAGTTTTTTGTGTAGTGTGTTCTACCACATGCTCTTTTCTTCATGTGTTTGAGGGACAGCTGTGTAGGTTGGGGAAATGTCTGTTGAGCTGGCTCTAGCTGACTGCATTTCACCTGGAGATTCCAATTCATAATCACAAGCAATACAAATATAGGAGTGGCTAATATTCTGCTGGAATTACTCTATGTGTTGTTTACATGAAATCTGTGTTAAGACTAATAGATGTATTTTTTCTTGGATTAACCTTTGTACTGACAGAAAATACCCAGGATTTTCGTGCTTAGGGTGCTTTACATAATAGGACTAATTTATCATGTCTGATTCTCCTGTAAGCAGAATTACCAGAGCTATAGTATGAAAAGACATAGTTTGTATTTGCAAATATATATTTGTACCATATGACATTTCAAATATATGACATTTTGAAGTACAGTCATGGACGTAGCCTACAGCTACAAAATTATTTTAAGCCCCTAACTCATGTTTTGGTTCCCAAACTACCAACTATGTGGAAAGTACAGACACAATAGGAAGAAGAACCCAAATCCCTTTGTAAGTGTGGCCTGGCTTATGGCTAGTTTCTGAGCAACTGACTTAAATCAAAGATGTGTCTTTGAAATACTATCCCCTGAACAGACAGCAGTGGACTAATTGATGTGGTTCTTAGGGATATGGTTTAGTGGTGGACTTGGCAGTGCTGGGTTAATGGCTGGACTTGGTGATCTGGAGGGTCGTTTCCATCCTAAATAATTCTGTGATTCTGTTAGTCTGAATGTAAATAGAGGACAGGCTGACACACTGTCTCTAGATCTGCATCTTCTACGTTTGACAGATGTGCAGAACAACCTGAGCCCATGTCTCTTTCACGTCAGTAAGATCCATGGATAAGTACATTGTGAGGACTCTATCTCCTGGTGTGCACCAGTGCCTGCACCAGTGCCTGCCCAGCTACGGAGCATCTCTAGGGAAGAGAAATGAAAACTTGAGATTTAGTGTGGCTGTGAGATTCACTAAGGAAGAGCAGCACACATTAGAGAAGAGAGAGGATGGAAGAGCTATCTAGAATGAGGTGTGGAAGACTCAAGTACCTCCACCTTGCTTCTTAAGAGCCTAGCATTCTTCATTTCTACCTCACAAATTCACCTTAAAAGAACTTCTTTGAAATATTTTTCTCTTCTGTTGTGCCTTTCTTTTCTATGTCTATTTTCTCAATTCCCTGGGTTTTTCCACCAGCTGAACTCAGCCATTTTCCCTGGCTCAGTAGCAGGTTCAGTGACTCCAACAGTCTTTGTGCAAAAAACATATCTAAAAATCTTTTTTACACCATTAAAGAATTGCATGCATATAATAATAATAAAAATAATAATAATATAAATACATAACTAACAGACAAAGCATTGTTTCTTCAGAAAAAACCACATGACAGCTAAGATGTTTTTGGGAGTGTACCCATTTAATGTACTTTCATCAAACCACAAGGTACCGTGTGTATGACAGCAGGGAGGACAAGTGTGGAATCCTGAGGTGTTGCCCTTGCCCTGTGTTATAACAAATTGAACAAAATGTGGCTGATTTTTTCCATATAATTAATTTTTTTAATTTAAGTTTTGATGTAATCCATAAGTGATGCATTATTTAATTAAATTTTGTCCAGAAGGCTTATCCCAGCAAATATTACTTCATATGAAACTACTTACAGACTTTGAGAGAAAAATTATTTAACAGTCTCTTCTAACATTTGCTAATTTCAGTAATCCCTGTATTGGAATCATGATCATGGCTAAATGTTGTACTACCTGGTTGCTACTTAAATCAGTAAAACCATTCTGGGGACAAAGATGGTTGTTGTCATTTGAGTGCCTACACTTTTCTAACTCAATTTCTAAAATTGCATATTATGTTTTATTCATTGCCATTATCAGAGTTTGCTCTGATCAAATATGCATTCTAATAGTGTCTCACTTCCTATCAGTATGAATTTTGTTTACTATACACAAAAAAATGTGTAGGGGATGGGGGACTGCATTATTTTTTAATACCAGAAATACCCTCCAGTGCTTTGTTAAAAATGTCTCCATCAAGGCATGATTGGAATGGGCTGTTCATTCAGATGTTTATTGAAAACAGAGGCTTCACCTCCTTTAAAAAATGACTGGTGTCAATTCAATTTATGATGTTTATCACCTCAGCAGTTTCAGTTTTCTTTATTGTACATTTTCTAAGTTAAACTGTATTTTTATCACTGCATTTTTTCTAAAGATATACTGTTGTATGTTCTATGACATGTCTATAATGTATGGTAAGTAAGTATGTAAAACACATAGAGACTAAATCTGTACAGTAATTTGATAAAAAAATCTGGAATATTAATCAGGCATTAAATGGATGAAATAATGTCTAGTAAGTCTGTAATTTTAGAAGTATGACCTTTTTTCCCCTGCAATTAATTTTTGTTTGTTAAAAGATGTACCAACGAAAGTGTCATATTTGGCTAGTGTTTACTCCTAGAACTATACAAGCTTTAGTTATAAGCAATCCTCTGCTTGTGTTTAAAGAACTTACATTCATTAACTTTGCACAGGTTTGGCTTTGAAGTAGCAAAAACAGACTCCTGACAGACAACAGATAGTATGAAGTTACGATTCTGTCTACAGTCTGTAAGAGCTAGCAGATGAAAGAGCATTTTATTTCAGTGTCTCACTCATAAAACCAGGTTTCAGTCAAGGAGAAAAACAAATTACAGATCGATCCATGTAATAAATGTAATACCCAGAAGCTGAAATATGTATCTAAAATTTGTAATGAAATTCTCTTGGAAACCAGATGGGGCATGGAACTTCCTCTCCATTTGGCATTGTAAGATATGTGTGGACTTCCAAGCAACATTTGTAATTGTTTAACTTGAGAAACAGAAGCAGCATCTTGTTCCATACAGTGTATGTATTTGACTGTGTTCTGATTATTTTATAAGAAGAACAATTAATCCAGATTAGAAGATATGCCTCTGAAAATGACTCTTGATCCGCAAATGACTTAGTAATTAAGTACATGACTGGATCAGCTGCCTTTGGCTCTATTGTCCTCTACTGCTTGAGAGGGCAGTAACGATTGTAAATATATATGTGCATGCAGACAAACAGGCTTTGAGGACAAAACATTATAAATTGTATCTTACACTTAATTGCACCCTGATGCCTCTGTATATCCACTTAAAATGGAGGACATAATTGCAAGGAACTTCACTTCCATTTCCAGCTGCTAGTGAAGCATACTCTGCTTTTTAACTACTCTAGTATTGTGAAATCCTAATTACAACCCCAGCAGCACTAGGAAAAACATCTGTGCTCACATATATGCCGTTAGTAATTTACATTTGTTTCATGTTTATTAGGCATTGTATTTTTGTATGGATGTATCCTTCTATATAGACTCAGTTACAAAATAATGCCAACAGCTATTTCTCTATAACAATGCAGAGTTTTCCAAACAGACAACCTCTGTCATGTAAGTAATTTTATCATCTTTTGCTTAGGAACTGAATGTTTCCTGATATGAAAAATAATGACAGACCGGTCCTTGAATTTCTCAGGTGGAGAGTGCTGGTGAGGAAGATGGTTTCTGAAACAGGTCTGTTGGCCATCAAAGTGATTGAGTACATTCAAAAATTTTCAGTACAACATTGCCTTATGCCTTTATAATTTCTGATTAGCACATTTTCATGTAGTCTCCTCTTGTCTGGCATTGCTGTGTCCCAGTGTAAGTTCTTAAACAGCGTTAAGCATGACATAAATCTCGTATCATGATTGTCAAGAAATCACTTGCAATTTGTCAGTCCAGGAGCTTTGCCACAGATTTTTTATCCCTGAAGTCCATCTTAGAAATCATGGAAAATCTTCTGGTAGGCCAGCTTGTTGGCAGCAGAGGCCAAGTTAACAGCACAGTCTGATGGGTGCTATGTGTTTAAGCAGAATTTGGACTGCCTCATCACTCTTAACAAATCAGATTTAATGTTACCTAGGCATAGGTGGTTTGATGGCAATCATGACAGACTGCAGGTCTGGATAAGGTTTCTCTGCTTCTTTGACATTGGTGGCAGGGCACAAACATTTTACAAGGTAAAACTGATGTCCATCAATTATGTATATGTGCACAGAGATCAGTCAGGGCAGTGCTCACATGCACAAACACTACTGCTGTGTACTCAATTTTTTTCAAGTAGCATTTCCGAATTTATTCACTAGGTGGCAATGTAGTACGTCATTTGTCTAAAATTTACAGCAGAGTGGAACTGATCAGAAATAACTGCACTACATAAATATTTTACATTGGATTGCGATAAAGAAACGTTCATTAATTCCTAGTCTATTTTAAAATAATATGCTCACAAAAATATACTTTTTTTACACCCTAAGTAGAAAACACATGAGGTTGTTGTAGATTGCAAAGCCCCTAAGAGTCATATGGACACAGTGGACTGCGTCATCTCTAGTACTTAGTTCTGAAGTGTCAGGGCAGGGGTGGAGTGTGATGTAAAAAGGAGCACATGCAGCTCAGTTACCTCAGGGGAAAGAGTTTGTTTCAGTCAGTGAGAGAAACCTCCTCTCTGATTACAGCCAGGAATTTGATATATTTTATTAGAATGAGTTGCTGAAGTATATCTGCTCTGATCATATCAGGGCTCTAAGCATCGATGTGAAGACTGATTCAGAGCAGAAGAAAAATGTGTACAGCTTTGTCTGTGAGTTCCTTGCATTTGTCTCTTTTCTTGTAACACTGATGCTTTAGAAAATGCCCCGAGGAGTCTCAAAGATGTGGGATAGAGGTAGTAGCTGCACCAACCTAGTGACACTAGTTAAAGCTGTCTACTAGAGACCTGTGGCAGAATGAGGTCTGCACTGTGGGGCCAGGAGAAGACACTGCAGAGCTGGAGACCACCATTAGGATCAGTCGCAATCCCGCTTTTAAGACTCACTGTGCCTGGAATGGATAGGCTGCCTGGGCATAGGATAGTCTATGGCACTGTCTGTGCAATGGATGGGCTTCATTTCAATATTAAATCTTCCTTTTATAACACAGATGTGAAGAGTTAAAATAAAAAGATTGTGTTTTATACAACCAAGTTGTTATTTTTCCTCATTTTCCCTGTGAATTTATGAATATTTTATGTCAGTCAGGTTCAATCTTTGTTGGTTTTCAGAATGTCCTCATGCAAGGCTGTTTGCCTTGTTCTCTGTAGGCAGCTTCTTGCTTTCCCCTGTTTCATTATGTGACTTGACTGGTTAATTTTTTGTTTTATAAGCTGTCCATACTTTTGACTCTAGTAAAATTGGCAAAGGTTATATTTAGAAGATTTTGCTACTGTGATGCTTTATAACCCTGATGGTTTAATTTGACCCAGAAATCTTTTGTCCTGAGCACTTGCTCCTGAGTCAAATTGTCTCAATTATACCTCCATTCATTTGACAGATTGTACTCCTGTTGTAATTCTCAAATAGACAGTAATTATTTGGGACATTTAATTATTCTTGGACTAGGCATGTTATATATCTCAGAATTTCCAGTGCTTTTGATTTGTGTATTTTATGAGACCAACTAAGAAATTATTGTTAAAATGCGTGTTGCAAATTTAGAAGAATTTGGAATTTGTACTATATTTCAGGTTTCTTTTTGCTGTCCACATTATAAGTAAACATCCCCAAAATGTCAAAAAATGCCAAAATTTGTTTTTTGTAACCAAAAGTGGTTCTCATTTTTGGGATAGTGGCGTCCAAATCCACCAGAACATTATAAACCCTGCTGAAATCTTTCTTTGTCATTCTGTTTTAATAGGGAAGTCCACTGGCAATGTAATGTAGCAGGAATTTAAGAGCTATGTTTGTTTTGAATTATTAGGGTAAAACTGATGATTTAATTTAAATTATGTGTTTTCTCTATTGTCCCTTGTTTTCAGTTATGTTCCTGTGCCTGCTGTTAAGTTTACTGCCTGTTGTCATCTTCCTTTGCATTTCTTCTGTACATGGGCAAAGCGGAGTCACCAAACTACGCCGTGACACGAGCCATCATTACTCCATTGTGAAGCTTGCAATAGTTGTCATTTCTCTTAAAAGCTCACTTTGTCAATCAAGCCACCAAGAAAGAATCTTAGCTTTTAGGTAAACAAAAATATAAAGTTTTATCTTCCTAATAGGAGATAAATTTTGATCATATGACTTGAATATACTAAAAGGCTTTTAAAGACAGTAAGCTAAAGACAGAATTACTTAAAAGTTATTATGATGTGTAAGAAAGGTTTTGGGCTCAGGGTGATTGCTGAATCCTGGACATTCAGGAAACAAACAAAAGAGCTTTTAAGCAAAGGAAAAGTATTCAAAAATGCTAGCAGGCAAAATTATCCTGTGCATTGTTGATTTCAATTAAGCTGACTTTCCAAGTTGCAGATAAGAAAACAGCTGCTTTTTGGTAATAATAGAATTAGTGCCCTGCTTGAACATAATGTATGCCCCTAAGAAAGTCTAGCACTCCCAAGATATAGAAGCCAGTGGTATTTACATTATCCATCCTGGGGAATGAAACTGGTCAGAGGCTTCTTTCAGGATTCATGGGGCTTTTGAGCATTGATAACAGAAATTCTTGACGAAGAATGTAAGTGGTAATAGCAAACAATAGCAATTGCTTGGTTTTTGTTTCTTTTATTTAATCCACATTTATTGAGCTGAGCAGAGCTGTTGTTACCTTTTACCAACTTTATAACTTTACAGAGTGGATGAAGTAGGATGGAGAAAAAACTAACCCTGACTTAATTCAAAGATTCAGAAGATAAAGAGAAGCTACAAAATTAACATTTTTAACTTTATTTTAACTAGTTCTGTCAAAGGAAAATATATTATGCTGTATCTGACAGCCCAAGGGAAGTGAGGCTCCTGTAGTGTCCCCAGGTCCAACAAGTAGCAAGTCTGAAAATGTTTTCCCTATGCCGAAGCACATGGAGCACCTGCATACACCACACACCTGTACATACAGGGCCTGGCACTCAGGCTACAGACAGACAGGAACACAAACAGCACCAGTGTCTTCATCCTGTTCCCCTCTCTGGCTGAGCAGGGTAGAGATCCTTATGGAGAGATATATAAGGCCAGTGACATGTCTGACATGTGATCCAGAGAGCTGCTCCCAGTGTCTAGCTTTGATGGGTTTCATGGGTGTATGCTGGCCCCAAGGGTTTCCTGGGAAAGACCACTATCAGTCCCTTTTACCTGGGATGTTTTGATGAAGAGAAATAAAAAGTGTGCATTCATTTTTAGCTTTGTAAGAGAAGCCTGTTGACTAGTGCCTGCTGCTCTGAATATGGGGGAGGTTTTGGTACTGTAAACACCACCCAGCTTATTTGCAAAGCACAAGCTTTATAAAATGGCAAGATGTATTAGATGTATTTTAGTATTGATACTATTTTTTCTAACCAAAGTAATTTATGAAGCTGAAGTTTTTGTTTATTTTAGTGACAAATTTGAAGTGGTATAATGTAGCATATTGGATTTCCTGGAATATATCCCAGTAATGTAGGTACAGAACTGTTGAATTTTATAAAGTAGCAGAGAGGATTTTCATTCTTCTGAATGCTTATGAAAACATGGCCCAATATGCTTGCAAGAAATTCTAAGCAGAGGTCCAAAGGGCACAAATCTTGAGAACCTTACTCTGCTTTCATTTGGGCTTGACTCTGATAAGCATCTTACTAGCTCCTCTGTGGGTTTTGCCTGAAAAGCACTATGCAAGGCTTACAATGCCAAGACTTAGCTCACAAAAATTATTAGCTCAGGTCACAGTCTAGGCTTTTGTATATAATTTATCTGTCACTTACTTATGTTATAAAAGTGCAGAGGTGATAAAGAAGTCATCTCTCAGGTCATATAGCAGTTTAAACTGCTGTGTCTCTGATGAAGCATTGTAGACAAAAGGGGATAATAAGATCCAGGGGAAGATAGAAGAGTAGAAGTAAAAAGCTTGCACAGCTATTGAAAAGAAGACTTACATTATTTTGCTACAGACTCCATAGGAGCATCTGATCCCCATTTCTTATGAAGTGTAGTTCTGACTGCCCCAAAATTGCTTTAAACATGAAAAAGATGAGACCACTGTGCTTAATAATGCTGTTAACACAATGTCTGAAGATTTGTCCCTTCTCTGTACTGCACATAAATACTGCTTGGTCTTCATCTGTACAAAATGTAGAGGTAAACTTTAATTGAGGGCTTTTCTTTGGGGATCATGTGCATTCAGGGGGAACAAAACTCCTATTATCAACTGAGAAATATAACAAGTTTGAGAGCGTTGTCGCATAGAGATACTGAAACGTTAATTCATGCTTCTATGACATCGTCTGGATTACTGTAATTCCCTGCCTGCAGGTCTCACTCAGCCCTCCTTTCACAAAATAAGAACTTGTACAATAATGCAACCACTGAGATTTCGGGCATACACAATAGCTGGTCATCATGTGTCTCTGTACTGAGATCTCAGTGCTGCCTGCCATTAGGTACCGGATCGATTCAAAGATCCTGGTGATGTGTTTTAAAACACCACATGTATCCAAATGAGTTTTTGGTTCCCTATTGTCCAGGTCCAATTTTGCTGAAGTGTAAAAATGTTGTGCTTTCATTTGTTCAGAGAATTACAAACCACTGCGTCCCATACCTTCTTCATGCAGCTATGGAATGCACTTTGTCAGAACAGATTTGGAGTGTCAGTCTTGTCATTGACTTGAGGTCAAGACTGCAGTGGGTTGCTTAACTTTTCTTTTTTTCACCAGCATCTCTGGTTGTGTTAGGACATATTTAATAGAACATTCTAGGGTTTCCTTTTCTCAAAACTGTTTCAGAATTGAAGCGTCTTTACCAGAGGACTTCTCAAGTGACAGTAATAGAGTTGGCATTTCTGATTTTTTGAGAGGCACAAGAAAAATTTTAATGCAAGGAAACTTAAGAAAGTGACTAAAGGGTTTCTAATATAGATGTTGTTCTCTGTCAAAGGGATTCACCCACCTTTCCTACACTTTTTGTATATGCCATGTAGGACATTAAAGACTTTAATTTAAACCTTTAGAAAGATCTTCAGTTATGCATTGTGCTGNGAGGGGATTTCCATTGAAGTGAATTAATATTGGCTGACTGACACCTTAATAACCTTATGGACTGACCCCTAAGTGCTCACATCCAGATACTGTATATTATTTTTCTGTCATCTTCTAGCACCTAGCTTTCAATATAGGCATTTTATTGCATTTGTATATAACATTCCTTTGAAAGCCATGATACTCTTTTTATTTAGCCCCACCTCTAGTTTCTTCTTGTCAGTTGCAATTTTAATGACTGGGACAGGGTATAAAGTGTTATCCTTCAACATAGCATATATCATCTACAGTAGATGAAGAAAGGTCAGAGTATTAAACTTCTGCACAAGTTCAATATACTGGTAGCAGACCTGCTAAAATTTCCACGTGTTGCAGCTTCCAAGTGTGAAGTGCTTAGTTAAGAAACATGGATGTCTTAAAATGCTAGGCCATATGTTATGTCCTAAAAGACTAAGAAGCTTATACTTCTATAGAAGTTTTTATGACAAAAAAAATATTCTTAATATCATGATAGACTTAAAGGTTTTCCGTGTCATGGATTTTAGTGCTTTAAATCTCTGGTGGTACTAAGCAGGGTTGGATTTCACAAGGTGTTAGGTCCTGATGTCATTTGGAGACATTTTACTGCTCATAGTCCTGTTCAATCTTAAGCGCTTTGTGAAATGTTTTATTTCACATGAAGTGTAATGTCCTTCTTTACTGATATTCTTGTTTGACCCTGAATGTAAGGGAGGATGTATCATCTTCCTTGCTCTGCGTGTTCATGTCTGCACTTTTACATTTAGAGTATCTCCAGCAGTTAAACCTTTCTGTATTTGCCCCTGTGTCTGTATTCAAGGCCAAATTCAGTGGTGTGTGTTACTCAGAGCAATTCAGAAAGTTCCCTTAGATTCTGCCAGATCTGTTTATACCACCTCTATCAACGTATAACATAATCTGCAATTTACATACCAAGGAATTGCAAGAGTATTTCAATTTAAATAACAGAGACTCCTCTTTCATTTACACCTACTCATGAGTCCTTATTATGAAAGCTGTAGCGAGTTGGATTGACATCTGATGAACAAAGGGCAATTGTTTTCAATAGAAAAGAACAATAGTGTTCCAGTAGGTTTTTGAAGTATCTTTTCACTCTTATCATTGTAATTTTCATCTTCCTGGGTTTGGTGAACATTTCCAGTGTTTCATCCAGTGAATTAATTTTGATCCCTGGCAGTCAGTATTTTGCAGCTGTGTGGGGGAAAAGGAAAATAGACATTCTTATTTTTTTACTCTTCTAGTGTCGTCTGAATATATTTCTGTCCAGCTGTTTTGTGGATTTTGAACGGATTTTTGACGGTCTCTAGTCTAGTCAGTTCCAGATCTTTCTGCTGCTATTTTGCTTTGCTTCATGCAATGCTGTGGTGAATGCAGAAATATCCCTGCTGAGGGTGAGACTGGGAGTTAAGGTGTGTGGACATCCAAGAAGCTTAGCCATCTTGTTAGAATCATGGCCTGGATTTTACTTTGTATTTTAGAGATAGGATAAAACCTAGCAAAATTTCTTTTAAGTCTTTGTGTGCTAAACATCTTTGATACTTCTTTTCAGATAAGACATAACTGCAGTGTTAGAGAGAGTAGTTAGAATAGCCTTGTGTTGGGCTGCATTACCTATGTTTTTTTTTCCAGCCAGTCTAAGCAAGTAAGTCTACGTTTACAGGCTGAGGAAGATAGAGGGGATGGAGAAAGGAAGGGGAAACTCAGATGATCTATTTCCCCTAGTCAACAGCTGGAAATCAGTGCTAATAGTACGTTCTGCCTGCTTCTCACCTCCCAGCCTATATATGTGTGTTTGAACAGTTGTTTAAAGGGCAAGACCATCTGGCATTAGATCCTGTCAATTAGAGAGGAAAGGATTTCCACTCATTTCTCTCAGCTTTGTGGACTTCTGTCCTTCTTGCTGTATGTTAGACCACTTCTCATCTGAAGATTAGGTGTGTTAGAAAAATATTAGCGATCACAAATGTTGTCCTACTCAAACTGAATGTTAACTGGAGCTGTTCTTCTGATATTTGACTTAGCAATTTTCAGCTCTGTTCTGCTGACTCTGTTCTCTGACCTGAGAACAGATCTGTATTATGGCTGCTGAGAGTATTAAGGCTTCTCAGTAATGCAGGTAGGCTCTGGCTAACCAAAACATTTTGTTCACATTTGTGGAATTGAGAGTGTCTATAAAGGAAAGAATTATCTTTTTTTCTAGAATCCTTTATGCAGTTTCAAACTGTCAGTTTGTCTCAAAAAAGTTGGAGTATCATTTTGGTGCTTTATCCTTTTAAAACAAGTATCTTGTAATTTTTTTTTTCTTCTGAAAGAACTATCTTTGTATCTTACTGATGTTTCATGTCAGAAACTTGCATCCTGGAATTGAATGATATATTTCTCTGCTAGCTGTCTGAGTTTTTAGATAACTGTTAGCACTCTACATGCCCTCTATTATGCAGAACTGAAAATTAAATATTCCTGTGAAATACTCTATGAAAAGCCCTAATCATAACAAAGATCCTCTGCAAAAGCTACATATTCTTTTCAAACTTTACACTGGATGCTGAAGCAAAGGCAGAATCTCAAACGTATATATTTCAGGTGTTAAAAACAATTGCATTTCTTCAAGTTCAGGCAAGCTTGAGATACTACTGAGGTTTTCCCCCACATCTCCTTATCTTACTAGGTTGATTGAATGGGGTTGCCCTGCAGTGGCCATCCTGCTGCATTAAACTGTGTATCTTCTGAGTTTATTAAATATATAGTTACATATGCCGCAAGAAATAAAGAAAGAAAGAAGGTGAATGCCTGATTAGTTCTTTGGTCATGTAGAAATAGATTTCTTGGGGAGAAGTAGGGTTTGAATGTGACTCAAAACACATACTGTCTTTTTAAACCACTCTGAGCCCAGATTTGCATCCTGCAGAGTGTCTTTTGCAGCATGCCAAAGAAACTCACTGCCTGTTAGTTTTGAAGGGAGCTAAAAGCACTTATTACCATGCAGGATCAGGTCCTTTATGTTTAGAAATAATAAAAAAAAATGCTTCTTACCTTTAGGGAATGCCTTAAAAAATGAAAGGGATAAACTCACCATGAAGCTACTTTTATGCTCCTAATGACTGTGTAAAAAAATTCCACAGGGATAAAAGGAAAATGAAGTAAATACAGCAGTGCCCCACCACATTTCAAAGGAAATAGCTAATCATCCATAAAATTCTGTGAAAACAATATCCACCTAATCCACAAATGAAAGAGCTGAGATTATCTGTTAAAAAAATAATTAATAGACCTGTTCTTATTTGGATGATAAGCATTAAAGATTTTCTCCTATAATTAAGGGTTGGGGGTTTGCTGTACTCTTGGAACTAAACCTTTTAAATAACTTCACAGTTTCCAGACTACTGAATCTTTGAAAAGTTAATTTTTTGTTATCTCCAAATACAGGAAGCTTAGCACAACAATGGCAGTTCAAAGTCTCCCAGGTAAAGAGCCTTCAAAGAGTAATTCGCAATACAAATTCATAAAAGTCAACAGTTTAGACTACTCAATTGCTTTTAAGATTTTCATCAAATGCATCTCAGCAGTTGAAACTTGCCACTGATGCCTCCCAACTGAGTTAAAGTCAGAAAACATTGACAATGTTACCTTTCTTTTTCTGTGGATTTTAGGCAGTGAGAGATAGCAACTGAACTTTGCCTCAGTTTACTTCATATCTTATCTTTTCAGATCTGATTGAAAATAAATGAACATTGCATTTCACGCTATTATCGAAGGTTTAAAATACTAATTATAGCAAGTGAATTGCTGAAATCAGAGTATTCAAATGTCTGGTCTGTGTAATTTAAATTCTTTTAAATATAGATAGGCGCTCCTAAGATTCTTTCTGATGTAATAGAGATATCCATTGTAAGATCAAGTTTATTTTAGAAGACATTTAGCACTTTGGGGAACATTTGAGGCTTTTGGAGAAAGATGAACAATCTCCTCATCAGTGTGACAATAGTATGATTTTTCCATAAAGTGTAGCAGAAATTTTTGTTTAAATGGTACAGAATTGCAGTCCAGTTTTACTGCTTCAGTGTGCATTATTGTGTCAGAATCATAAATTAACTGTGTTACCAGAGAAGTGAAGTTTAGTACTCTGTCTGGACTTCCTTCTCTATCTGTTGGACAAGACTTTCAAAACAGAGGTTAGTGAGACAACTTTAAAAGAATTTATTTTTTAATTTGAAAAGTTACAAATATTATTATTTAATACTGATACATATTTCTCATCCTCATGGCAGTGATGTGGTTACTGTGTTAAGAATTTTGTTCTGTGTTGAAAAGCTGTATTCAAATAGATTTATATGTATGTCTGTATCTGTTTGGAAGCATATATATGACTGGAGAAATTTGTAGCTTTGTCTGAAGAAAAAGCTTCTGCATTAATTTAAGTCCTTCTTTATTATTGTTTCAACATTTTCTAGCACTATGCTTTCAAACATATCCAAATAACTCAATAATTTGCACAATAGTATAATCTGCTACTGTGAGATGCTTAGACTAGCTAAGTAACTTGTATGTCTTGCCTTGGAATATTAATATAATAATATGTGTTAATTATAATAGCAGCAGGGTGGTCATGAAATGAAAATAAGATAGCTTTATTTTAATTTCTATTTACAAACGAGTAAAAATATGAGTCTTTATCTAAACCTTGGAAGCCCTTGGTTATAGAAGGCTACAGTATAAGAAGAGGTTTTCTCATGAGCTCTTGTTCTCTATCTCTTTCCATCAGAAAAAGAACTCACCACAAGGCTTTAAAATACTGCTTTTAAAAAAATTCACTCCTTCTGGGCAATTCAGATGTATAATGATATAATTAACAATCATGAGGTCATGAGGTTCAATTTGGGTTCAGGTCCTCTTCTGTTCAGTCTTTAGGAGAAAATAAATTTTCTGTGTGACTCCATAATCCACAGCAAAAGTGATGCAATGATGCAGAGGGGATCATTTACATGGAGCTTTCTTCCACTTGTAGAAATGGCAATGAAGGTTTCTTTTCGGGAGTGATTCTTCCTCGAACATTTCTAAATGGTTAATGTTCCAGGGATGCCTTGGTGAATTGACTGAAAAATCTGATTTCCCCATTGGGTAAAATAGAGAGGATAATTACTATTTCGTTGTTATTGTTGGTTTCTTTGGTTGGTTGTGGGTTTTTTTCTGGGGTGGTAGTGCGTTGATAGAAAGAGTTCTCGATATTATGGCTTTGCTGGCCACCCTGGCATCCGCTTTCCTGCTGAACTGAACCTTTCTCATGCTGGCTCACTGCAATTCCTTTATCAAGTGAAATCTGTAGCTGCTGCTTCATCTCTAACAATATCCCAGCCATATCCTGATGACATTCATTGCTCAATCATTTCATCATGGGGTTTTTACTAGAAAAAAACATAGTTCCTTGCAGTTACATAATTTAACCACTCTGCCAGTTAAATAACAATATCTTTTATATTAGAACCTGAGTAATTTACCAACCAAAAGTCAACCCTGCAAATGCACTGAAATAAGTCTTTGCTGCTTGTACAGTTGGACCTGCAAAACTCATAAGAGTATTTTCATTATCAACGATACATTGCAAATCAAGATACAGATCTGGTCAAGTAGTCATTAAAAGACAGAAATCATAATGAAATCACTTGAGGTTTAGGTGAGAGAAAGAAAGATTTAGAAAATAAATAAATAAACAGAAGATTTCAATTAGGGTTTCAGCTGTCAGGAGTGAAAAGAACAATGTGCTAGGATATACAAGGGATTTGCTCTCAGGGATTCCTGCTGAACTTATATAACACTACAGTAATGAAAAGCTGTATATCAGAACATGAACTGACTTCTTGTCAGTCAAAATATTTCCTTTAGCTATCCCTGCAAATAAAAGAGGACTTCAGACTTCATATATGTTGTATTAAAATTCTTATCAGAAAGTATCTATACAAAGTCAAAACCAATATTGTTTTAGGATTTTTCTTTTTTTTTTTTTTTTTTTTGG
>VXAC01006824.1:438401-534176 GCA_013399225.1 Rhipidura dahli | reverse complement strand
TTTTTTTTTTTTTTTTGGGGGGGGGTGGGGGATGGATTTTCCCCTCTCCTAACCCCATCCCTTTACTCACAGTATACACCCATCATGTCACAGAATCACAGTCACAGAGCCACAGAGGGGGTCAGGTTGAATGGGACAACAGAGGGTCATCGGGTTCAACCTCCCTACTCAGGCAGGGTCATCCCAGAGCACATGGCACAGGATTGTGTCCAGCTAGTTCTTGAATATCTCCAGTGAGGGAGACTCCACAACCTCTCTGGGCAATCTGTTCCAGTCACAATCTCTTCCAGCCACTTAGACAATAGAGAAGTTCTTCCTCCTGTTCAGGTTGAACTTCCTGTCCATCAGTTTCTGCCCATTGCCTCTTGTTCTAGTGGTTGGCACCACCAAGCAGAGCCTGGCTCCATCCTCTTGGCACCCTCCCTTCAGACACTGACACACATTGATGAGGTCCCCTCTCAGTCATTTCTTCTCAAGGCTGAAGAAGCACAGCCTTTCCCCATAAGAGAGGTGATCCAGACCCCTGATCATTTTTGTTTCCCTCAGGAGGATGTGCTCTAGGAGCTCTATGTCTCTCTTGTACTGAGAAGCCCAGAACTGGACACAGCATTCCAGATGTGGCCTCACCAGGGCTGAGTAAGGGGTGGGATCACCTCCCCCAACTCAGTTTGACTTGACCTGTGGCTTTATCAGTCTGGTAAAGAACCAGGGTTTTTAGAACTCTGAAACAAAAAGGGTACAGACCAGAAATTTTTCAGAATTACCTTATTATTTTTGTGCTTGATGGGATTTTCTTGAAAAGCAGAGGTTCCACTGGGCCCTCCTCTGAATCATTGAGCATGCAGATACTTCATAGATATGCCCCTTTCTGAAGCTGATGTCCAGAACTGACTCAAGAATAAATGTATCACTGGAAAGTGTTGGAAAAACAAACCAGTTGTACTGTGACTGGGAAAAGCAGCAAGGCATAATGAGATGCTCTGAATTCAGATAGAAACTGAGAAAAGTTTGGATTAAGCACATGAGAGGAAAAGAAAAACACAAACCCAACCCCAAACCCCTCTTTTATGCAATTTCATTGCAGCCCTCCTTGCTTTTGCTATCAATGGTAAAAACCTTCTCTTTCCTGAGGTTGTTACTTAGGACGAATTGATCTCTATTATTCCACACAATTACTTTTGAACATACCTGGTCTTTTTGACTCAGTTTCTGAGATTCATGTCTCTGAGACAATTGCTTCATTTATCCTGAGTACTTCTTCTCTCTCCATTTCCTCAAAGCCTCGTCCCATGCAAGCTCTGCCTCCACTCCAGCTATCTGCCTCTCTATTTCTCCGGAGCCCTGGCTAGCCAAGGAAGGGAGAAAAGAGAGCAATTATATCCTTTTTAACCACAGCTACAAAACAAGTTCCACCTACATAAAAAGATTCTCTCAGTGTTTTCAAATATGATGGCATATAAGTTCTCTGTGCTGCTTCAAAACAGAAAATAAAATGTCTAACATTCAGAATTCAGAATGCTGTTTTGCTATCCCATGGTCTTGAAACTATGTGTGAAGTCAGGCATTAATTATAAATTGAGATATCATTACAATAAATGATGTGTACAAGGCTTGGATGTCCAGACTTGCATTAGAAAACCTCAGGTAAAACTTGTGTGCTTAACACACACTCTTTTATATTTTTAAATACATATATATGCATATATGAATATGTAAGTATACACCCCATCTACGTATATGCTATTTTTCTTGGAAATCTGTGTTTTCCAACTACCACAAATTTGTTACTATTCTAGACAGTGCCAATAAAGAATGCATTTGGAGATACTCAGTGTTCTTGTCCTTGAGAGCCAAACATTTTACATGTTCTACTCAAATGCATCCTTCTAAGCCTGACAAGGTCATGCACATTGTACAGAGACCCAAAACAAAGAATGCAAGATTAACAGTAGACAGTTTTAAATGATAGGAGAGTAATTTCTTTATCCTGAATACCATTGTCATTTGCAATTAATTTTGACTCTGAGCTCGGAAGAGTATCTAACAGATACTTTGAAAATGAAAAGCTGGATTAAGCAGCAAGTAGGAGCTGCTATTTCTACTTTTATATTCTATACTAAATTATATTTTGTTATATAGGATTCTGAGTTTTCTAAATGCTATATGTCACGGAAGCTAGATAGATTAGAATGCTAGAGGGATCCCTCTAGTAGATGTACTTTAACATTACTGTTCCTTATCACTTTGCTTTTATCATCATAAAATCTTTGCATTTGTACCTATTATGTTAATAACTGTAGAAAAGTTTTGTTTTTTTTTTGTGGTTCTTCAGCATTCACTTTTTTAATACCTTCTTTCCCTGAGTCATTTGATTGGAAGTGATTTTCCTTACTATTTACTACTGAGGTAAGGACTGCACATTTTTCCTCAATTCCTCTTTTTAAACATCTCCACCTTCCTCAACAGTTGTTCTCATTGAAGACTCTTCTCAATTGCCAGTTTCTTAAAGGCCAAAAACTAATAAACCAGCCATTTGTATGTTTTCCAATGAACTGAAATCCTTAGGTGCATCTGTCTCTTCTATATTCACTTACATCCTTCAGAATATTCTCCATCTATTGCATTAAGGGCAGATGGACACATTTTTCTCTTTTGCCACCTGGTAAGCAAAGGTTAGAGTTCAACTTGTCCCAAATCAGCTTATCCTTCTACAGGGTAGTCAAAGCCCACTTACAAACACTCTAACGCAGTTTTACATTTTTGCCTCCCACCAGCATTCAAACCTGGGTAAATGTCTTTCTCTGTCAAAGCAGCAGTGGGAGGTGAAAATGAAAGTCCTTTTTTTCTTTCCCTGAGAAATTGGACTGTAAAAAGCTGTCAGTTTAAAAATGACATAGTGGCACAGCATTTCTATAAGGTGGCTCCTTTCATTTTTGACTCCTGCTGTCTCTCTGACAGTTGAAGTTGCAGCAGGAGGTAAAAACTAAAATGAGCACTGCTGGCATTTGCCCTCAAGCACAAAATTAATAATGGAAGAAACAGGGCGACATCCAAAACCACCTCATATCAGATGTCAGCCAATGAGGTTTCAACACTTCCATAATAAGGTGACCAGAATGATGCCCATTATTCCAAATATGATCTTATTCTCTATTACTTCCCTAGTGCTGGATCTATTTTCTCCATTTTAGATTTGATTCCCTGCTTTGTGGGTTATAGAATAATTTAAATTCTATTAAGCTGTATGCTATGACTTTATAAGTTTTCCCCCTCTGCAGTGTAACTGGTCAAAATTTTATGGGTGTTGTCTTTTCTCAAGCTTTATACCTCTCAACCTTTCTACATAAATGTTTCACTTCTAAATCACTGCTTAAATTATCCTACTATGTCCTATCCTTAAATATGAACAAAATTCACAACTTTTTATATGGATAGCTTTTAATGTAAATGGCCACAGGATAAAAAAGCTGACATGTTTTTTATTCTTGTAAACTCAAGAGCTGAAGGCTTTCTGCCAAAATGAAGAAAAAAAAAAAAGAGTGACTATAGGTGGCTGAGAGATGGTGGACCCAAAATTCTTCAAGCAGGACAGGGGTCATTTTTCTTTCTCGAAAGACTCAGTGGTATGTCCAAGTCTTATCAAAATTAACATAAGCAGGCACATGAAGTCTGTTAGAAACTGAGTACAAGTGTTCTTCTTCCTTCCTGAGATATTTCAACCATTTTCTGATTTTGGCACCATTTTGGCAGTATTTAGTATCTTGCTTTCGACTGTTCAGGACAGGTTGTATTTCAGGATTCACGTACTGGGATATTGCATTCTTACACCACACCAGGTCATTCAATTCGTCTGCCGAGCTTGGCTTTGAGGGTAACCAGTGCATGCAGCATGCCAAACTTCTCTTAACATAAATTTTGATACTCTTCTGTATTGTACACATTTGCTGCTACCTTCTCACTTCCAGATTTGCTGCAGCTTTTACTGACATACACTTTTGTTTTGCAGAGATGAAGGAGGAAATCTCTCAGCAAACCAGTGATGTGGATAATTCTCAAGTGCTGACAAATACACAAAATAAGCACATTGTAAAATAAAGCATTTTATTTCTTTATGTGCTACTGCTTTCAGGCTTTACACCAGTCATCTAGCCCACAGCTTAAGACATCTTTTATCTATTGTAGAAGAATAAGAGTGACTCAAATGCTTCAGCTGAACCCATTGATCTCATTGATTTCAACTTGTGTTAATGAAAAAGAGAAGTTGGACTGGATAAACACTTGTACTTCGTTACAATTACATTTAGTAGTGCCTTCTTCAATTTCTAAAAAGTCTTTTATTGTATGTTTTAACCCCTTGTGCAATTTAACTTTCATTCTTGTCTTCTGATTTTTTCAAGTCTTGTTTGCAGACTTTATTCGATAATCCTTCTTTAGCAAACTTAATTCTATAATCCTTCTTTAGGATTTTTTTTGATTCTTAGTACTTCTTGTGCTTGCTTGTTCATCAGTTTAATATTGTCTAAAAGTTCATTCATTGTGGGAAGAGCCACACAGCATTTGGGCATACATTTATTTTGCATTCTCAGTTCTCCCTGCTGTAGCTCCCCAGACTGTGGCTCTATCCCATCCACTTCTCCTTGTGCTTTCCATGTTCCTCCAAGATTTATTCTGATTAGTTATAGTCTATGTCCACAATCCTACTTTCAAATACAAATTTTTTGTGATTACTATTGTTTAGCTCCTCCTCCACCTTTGCTCTACATCCTTAAGCATATCTCTGCTTTTCAAAATATGAGAATGCATTACTCCCTTCCCAATTTTTCTCTTTCCTGGTTTGTATGTGTTGTATTACTATTTTTATATTTTATCCCAGTTAGTTTTCCCTGATTTGCCTTCTGCTTAATGTTGTCCTCTTCATTAATTGGGTAGCTACTTGAAATCCTAATGGCCTGTAGGGATTTTCCTTTTTAACAATCTATGTTTTTAAAATGTTGTACACGTTTTAACAACATGTATTTTATATTGCCCTATCTTGTTACTTGTCTATTAATGTTTGTCTTCCTTTTTCAAAACTGAATTTCAGGCCATGATTTTGCATAGAGATTTAATCTTTTTCTCCTTTCTAGCATTGTTCACTTGAATTACTCATTTCAGATCTCAATTTTCATCCTTCAGTGGGAAGAAAGTAGGACTGCCTTATTAGATCAAATTATTCTCATTTTATTCATATAGTTTCCTTCATCTTGATGTTAAACTTAGGTAAAAATGCCCTGATTTGGTTCTCTATCATTATGTACAATTGCTCCTTGTTTTATTTTCTTTTGTGTAAACTGCTAATTAACCAGACCATACTTCTGTCTTTTGTCAAATTTTGAATTAATCCACTACCTAAATCTTCCCTTTTCATGTGTACATCCATAGTTCCAATTTTTGAGATGTTCATATCTTAAACTGTTCATCCTCTGGACTTATTCCAATGTAGCAGTTTGCTTCTGTAGAAGTAGGAGGTGTTTCCAAAGTTTCTGCTGTCAGCTTTCATACAGTTTGTAGAAATATTTTATCAGTATGTAAAGGAAATAATTTCCCTGAATTCAGTTTAAAATAAACAGGCTAGTTAGAAAAGATTTTTTCCTTTTCCCTTTTCCTCACCTTATTTCTTTTCCCTTTATTAGTACACTATTCATGTGTATAGGGATCTATTGTCTTCATTAATATTTTAAATCATTTTAGTATTACTTTATATCACATGATAGGCATGTGGAATGCAGTGAGTGGGATTATCCCAGTTAAGCTAAGATGGATGATAACACAGCTGAGTCTTTTTAGACCAAATATTGTTAGGGGTCTGCAAATAACAAATCTACTTTTTTTCCTTGTTCTGCAGGGTTGGCTTTTAGCACAATTTTTTTTTTTCTCTTTCACTGTATGACACAGGGAAGTAAAATAATTTGATGCAAAGGGATCTGAGAGTTGATCTCCTCTCTGTGGTTCAAAGTCTGTGGTTTTTTGAACACCATCTGCACATTTTCCCAACTGGTATGTTGCTGGTGGGCACAGCAGTTCCTTGTGGATAAGAGACTTGAGGGGATGCTGTTCCTCCCTTCTCACTGTGGTGCTCTAAAGGGCAGAGAATGCTGCTGTCCATCGGGAACTGCCCAGCTCCTCAAACTGCAGAGCTCCTTGACCTGTATAATCCTGTTTGGATGGATGAGCTGCTGGAGCCTTGTTCTCAAGAACAAATAGACAGGACATCAGTGAAAGATGAGACAAACCCCCCCAACAACAGACAGAGATGTGTAGTTCATAGGTCTGGTAAGTGCAGAACATCTGTGGAAGAAACTGACGCTCTTCCTCTTGGAAATATCTGTTTCCCTGACAACTCTGCAGAGGTACAGACACAATGAAACCATCTGGTTGATTATTTCTCTGGAAAAGCAGCTCAAATTCAATGAGTTATGCTTGAGAGTCTGACAACCCAATATCCAGTTTACAGGATAGGAAAAAGAACTGGTGCTCATCAACAGTGAAATATACTGATTTAATGTAATTGGATTTTAATGCTTGCCCCACATTACTTTTCCCTATTGTACCTTCTTTGCTTGCCAGTAACTCATGTACACACTTTAAAAATCCCTAATGTGCAGTTATGCCAGATCCCTCAACAGACCTGAAACACAAACAGCAGGGCACCAACTCCATTTATAGCATATGATCGATTAGCTGAGGTTTTCCCCAAGTGATTAATAACACTGGAGTCTGAAGTGCCTGTCCAACAAGACTTTTTTAAAAAATGTCTCCCATGAATATCTGGAAAACTGAAGTACCTAGAATGATTTCTGAAGGTATTTTTGAAAAATCCTGCCCAATTTTCACGTTAGGTATACAAAAGACACTGTAAATCCCCACTCTGCTTTTAATGAGTAACTGTAATGTAGAATGAACATCTGTTAGCTGAGAAGACGACTGATGGCAGCAGTGTCTCTGAAACAATCCTCTTTACAATAAAGGTTAAATGACTTGTAAAATCTAAATTTTTGTATAAATATGTCTATGAATGTATTTTAAGTTATTACTGTAATCTGAAAAAAAAAATAACATATAAGAAGACTTCTGTGGAGAGAATAATGTACTATGGTTCATCATAAAAACTGATGCCCTGGCAGTTGTCCCTTACATGAATAGGCTGCCCTGCTTCTTGAACTGTCCTGTTGAACTAATGAGCCTGGGTATATTAAAACTTAAGTGTCACTCATAATTCTGAATATACCAAAATTCTGCTATTAAATGTTTGTATTGCCAGACTCTTTCAAAGGTACCATCACAAAGGCCCAAGTACATTGATAATGTTCCATTACCAATCTTCTGGTTTCAGATTATTATTATTCCTGGTTGATAACATGTTTTACAGGGGTATACTGAGATTAACACCAGTTGAGCATAATTGCTCTGTGATAAATTTTCATAGGTATGTGTGCTGTAGTGGGGTACTGTATAGAATTAATTGTATTTTCAAATGCAGACTTTCTTATGTATGCCATTTGACACTGCATAAATTTTCTTTAGTGGAAAATTCTGGGAGGATAACATCTAATATAAATGTGAGGTTTTTTTACATAATAGGTTGTTTTTTACTTAGGAAAGGAGAAAAGGGGGAGATTAGTACTTTTAAAAAAAGGACAAAGACATTTCTGAACTTAAAAAACGTTGTACTATATTTGCACTTACTGAATCAGTCACTTTGCAGATTCAGGGCATCGGTGTATTCACATTGAAAGAAGTGTACCTTAAGAAGTGACTGTTACACTTCACATTAAGAGAGATGCACTTTCTTGTTGATAATTATAATACATGTATTCAGAAGGCAGCTCCTATCCTTCCTAGTGCTGCTAAAAGAATATTTCCAAATAAACCTCTAATTGAACTAAACAGCTGTAGTAATCCTATTCTTGGGGACTTTGTGAGCATGCTTCTTTTTTCTTCTCTTGAATGGCATCTTTTTTCACCTTTGTTGGAAATGGAAGACAAGGTCTCATTTCTTTGTAGGTTATATAATTTCAACTCATAGACTTTCTCTTCTTTCTTTCCAGTTTTACTTTGAAGTTTGGAAGTTTGTTTGGGGTTTTTTTTTTTTATATTTTTTTTTAACCTTCAGACTTTACCATGCTGAAATCCGTGGGGATAATTTAAGCACTCTGCCACTAGTTTAAATTTTAACTCCTTGTCACAAAACCCCACAGGTTTCTTAGGGAAGATGGAGCTCACAAGAGGTACTTATCTGGTGAAGTCACAAGTGTTAGCTGTGACAAAGCTCTGTCAGGGCATCTTTCATCTTGCTGCCTGAAGGCAGCCTAGCCTGGTGCTCTGGATCTCCTTGTGCTCAAGAGACTGCTCATCTCCACCCAAGAGACCAAAATATGCTTCAGGAAAGGGATGACCACAGGAAGGAAAGTCACCACTGAAAGTCACCACTACATTTGACAGATTCTCTAATGTGTGTTAAAGAAGTATAATTTCAGCTGCTGGTCATTGTTACTGAGAAGAGGGGAGAGAAGGGAAGAAGTAAAAAAGCAAAAGTGTGCTACAAGAAGAGCATGATGAGGTGCTCCACACTGAGGGCTGACTGCCTCTCCACCCCCTTTTCTCCTGAAATTGCTGAATCTTGAGTAAGGCCCAGCACTTGGGAGGGATTCATATCTTGTGATTTCTCATCCCCTGCCAGGAGCTGGAGAGAGCTGCAGCTATCTGAAAGCTTCCATGTTAGGACTCAACTTCTGAGATGCATACTTTCAGATCCTGATATCTAGGATTTAAACTCTGAATAAGCTTTTGAAGACACTCTGCTGTCAAAACCCTGCAGTGCAGAACATAACCTGCAGCAGAGAGGTTGTATTCACCCAGCCAAGCCGTGGCAATAGCAGCTGTGATGGAGCAAGCCACTATGCACACAGCAGCTGCATTTGATGTGGTGAGAGCCAGGATGAAATGAGACACAAGAACAACCATTCTTTGGTTCTAGCTGGTGCCTGAAGAAATTGGAAATTTCAGATCTGGTACTGAGCAAGCTGGTAAATCAATGACTTCCCCGAGCAGTCATTCATCCATTCTACTCAGGTTTTGTAAATTCATTTTGTGATTTCAAGAGGTCTTTTTCCCTTCTCACATTAAAAAAAAAAAAAAAAAGGTATAGACACTACAGTTCTGCAGAGCCTTTGTGTCTGAATGGATTGAGGTTGCTGTACCAGTCTGTCATGGGCTAAGAAACTTAAAAAGTAAGTCACCATAAACAATTCAGCTGGTGGTAGGTGGATTATCTGCAGATTCTCTGAAGCAATATTGGAAAAGAGTCTACCTGTTGATATGGCTAACAGTGGAATTGAAAAAAGTTATTTCAAGAACAATGCCCCAGTAACAGGCTTTTTGTTGGTGTTGTTAAGTGTAGCATATACCTTAGTTCAATGATTTCTGTCATGATGTAGGAGTTAAGTCAAATTCTATGGCTTGTACAATAAAGGAGGCTAAAGTGACTAAATGATGATAATAGTCCATTCTGACCTTAGAATTTGTGCTCTTAGGAAACCTCTTTTCCAATCTGAGATACAAGTCTGTATTTTTAAACAGAAACTGCAAGGCCATTCTCAAAGCATCTTGCTGTTTTTAATTTTCTCCCTGTTAGACAGGCTGATTGTAATTCCACCATAATTTCTACTTTTTTACTATTAATGCTAAGAGTCTGGTTTTGGTATATAATATACATTTGCCTATTATGTTTTATATATAGCTGTGTGCCTGCCAAACCCTGAGTGTAACAGACAAAGCTACATCCAGAGAAAAGAGTAAAAGTAAAGAAAGTAAAGAAAAAACCCTATTCTTTCTTTTGTTATTCCTGGTAACACTGATGGGTATTTTGGAGACTTAGAAACCTAAAATAGACACTCTTTACAGATTGTGCTGCCTGATTTTTTTGCTTGATTCCCCAGAACCTTGGTTCAGTAGACTTTCTTCCACTGATTCGTTGCTCTTTGCATCAGCCTCGTACTGCAGTTTGTGACTGCCAGGTAAGTAAAGTTGTGGTCCAAAAGAACAGATAGGTGTTCAAATAGGTCTTAAAAATGGGGCCAAACAAAGGAAGAAAAGTAAATATTGCTTCAGAGGATAAGGGCAGTAGGACTGACTCCCTTTTGGGGATTAGTACCTGGCTGTTTATAAATTAGCTTGCATCAGGCAAGTACAGCACAAAATATACTGCACAGAAGAGCAGCTATTATGTGCAGTAGCCACTTCACTGGTTGCAATCAATGTCACAAATTGGAATGATTTCCTGGCTTGAGATATGTCAGAGCTAAACTTTGTGTCATGAGTCATGCTGCCTGGACATCCAGCTTTGAGGCACTGTCTCACCCTCAGGGAATTTTCACTTTTTTGTCTTTCATGTTATTGCAAATGGATCTCTGCTCACTTTCAGTAAGTGTAGACTGCTCATAGATGCATTCAAATGCATTCAGTATTAAAAAGAAGCTCCCATCAGGGCTTCTATAATTTATATTGAAATATATCTGTCTTTTGTTTTTCAGCATCAGAGTTTCTATTTAGAAATGGCAGATTTTTGTCAACATTTTCTAGGATTTTGATCTGAAATAGTAATACTTCCTTGTGCTTTTCTCTTGTTGCCTTATTCCTTTTTCATGCCTGATGATGGCTTTCTTATTCCAGTAAAATGTCATCCTAATATTCATGCTGTACTCTGAACACTCATCCTGCTGCATCCGTGTGATTAAACCCAGCTGTAAAAGCAATGTTTTGCACACTGTTTTGCATATAGTTTTATATTTTGCCTGGTGGGACTTCAGCATACACTCAAGGACAAACACATTTCTCTCTGCAGAAAAGAAGTAGGGCGGAATTAGAAACATTTAGTCTATACAGGGTGATTAGTGGGGAGCTGTTTCCTTGTACCTTGCAGCAATGCACTCTTTAAGTGGATTAAGAGCATCCACAGCCATAGCATTAAGTAAGAGCACCTTTTACACAGGGATTTCATGCTTCAGCCGACCTGTTACTCAGTGTTTCGTGGGAGAGACCTCTGCTTTGCTTACTGGGGACCAAACAATTAAATGAATGGCAATGAAACCTTCTCATCAACAGGCAACAAAGAGAAATTAAGCACAATTATTGCTATGAATGAAAGGGTCAGCACTTCAGTGCTGGATTAACTGTTACTAGAGTAAGTGAAGATTGGCAAGATAGGTAAATTATTAAATTAATTTCCTAATAATTTATGAACTGTTAGATATGGGTTTCTCTGCACTGCAGTTAAGTTGAATTCTTGCTTGCCTTAGCTTTTCTCCTGAGTCACTTTTTCCACTTTTAAGGATGTTTGGAGTAGTGCATGAGGAAATTTTTTTGGCATCTTCTACCATCCTTTTTGTTAGGTTAGTTTATCAAGAACTGTAATCAAGTATAATGAAAAGATACAATCATAATATGGCTCCTATGTGATGGGGTTAACCAGTCATCAACAAAATTTTTGACTTGAATGCCGCATTAGGAAATCAGAGGCCAAACAAGGAATAACATTTCACTATGGGATCAGTAGCCAAGCAGAAGAAAATATTTAAACTAGGAAAAGGTGTGCCCCAATTTGAAAGGAAATCACAGTTGTATACAAAAAGATGGGAAAGTGTGGTGAAAAGGAGAAGCATTTCTAATTTACTTTCTGATGACAGATGAAAGCAATGTTATATGATATAAGATCATAAAGATAGCATGACTTTATACCCCCAATGGAGTTCATAGACAGTTCTGTGCTTTAAAATATGCAGCCTGGTCTGCCCATCTAATTTCTGACTGCAGTGGGATAGCATTGATTTCTTTTGTATTACCATTTTAGTTTGCTTTCCCTTTTTGTTTCAGTCACTTGTATTTAAATTATTGCTGAAAGATATTCTGGCATAAAATCTCCATTTATTTAGTTGGGGCAGGCATAACAATTTCTATAAAAAGTCTCAGGAATCCAAGTCCCATTTTCATTTTGCTCTTTCCCTCATTCTTTCTGCTTAATATTTGTGTGTGTGTGTGTATATACATAAATACATATATATGATTTTTCCTTGATCCATTTAGTGAATAAAGTGAGCATTCTCTTGTATCAGAGGAATATTTTTGATTTTTAGAAATGTGAAATTAGAAGCATCTAGGTAAATATAGCATGTAAGTATAATGAATAATACTGCAATGAGTTAGTGAATATCTTCATGTCTTTTGTATTTCTATCAAGAAAATTCCAAACTCAGGTCATGGCTGAAACGTTCACAAACACAGAATATGTAGTGCTCACAGGTTTTTAAATATCTGCTTTAGATCTCTGCCATGTGTTTGGTTTAGACACATGATGGGATTTATTTAAAGGGACATAACTTGAAAATAACAGTGCTGTCTAAAAAATTCTTACTGAATGTAATTATAAGTAACAACTAAGGTATTATAAATGGAAAAAGTCAATTAAATAGATCTCTACTTTTTTGATTGGTTTACTTTTTATGCTTGACAATTCTGTATAATGATTCCAATACCTAATTTTTATGCAGCACTTTTCATCAGCAGGCCTTAGCAGTTTTACTAAAATGTGGTCCATTTCACTCTGTGGATAGATAATTTCACTGTTTCCTCCAAACTCAGTCAATTTCTTCCTGTCTGAAAGTCTTTTATAAACATCAGCTCAGAATCAATAAAAGATCCGAAGCATTTTGTGAAATGACAGATCTACTATTTCAAAAAAGATCACCATCAGCTGGGTTTAATTAGCCACATTATAAAGAAAAGGTTGAAAATATCTTTGAGATTGTAAAATTGGAACAAGAAGTTGATCATTTAATATCTTAATAATTTAAAATCTGTCGCAGATTTTGGATGTTCTAAAGTTATTTTCTGAATTCCATTAAACTCATTTAGCCTTGCATTAGGTATTCAAGAAGAGAACATCACAAAGTATTATTACCAAAATTATCATATGCTTATTAGAAATTAATAATCTGGGCATCCTTTATGCTCATAAAGATGACGTCAAGAAGCAAAGTCTTTTATTTCCTTATTTAATGAGACCCAATGTTTTCTCTCTTCTTTTACTCCATATTTCCTGATTTAGAATTCTAAGTTCTTGACTTTTGGCTGTTACTGGGTTCATAACCCTGTATTTCTAACTGCAGTGAGAAAATGTCTTGACTCTTGTATGTGAAGTCTGTGAAGAATGTTGCCTTTGTGGAAGAATGTACATTAGATGCCTCCGAGCTGCTCAAGTGGCGAAATAAATATGTGGAACAATGTTTGGTACATTTTGCTTTTCAAAAGACCTTAGATCTCATAACTATACCCTCTTAAAAGCTTTTGCCATACACTCAGCAGCATGTTCTGCTTTTTTGTTAGATTCATCTTTTGGCCTACTTTCCAAACTATGTTTTAACTGGAACTCAAACTCTTTTCCCTTTCCTACTATTTGCTGAGGCTAGCAATCCCATGCTGAGTAAATAATCTATAGTCCATGATCTACTATCCTATCAACCTTGTTATCCTGGCTCCAAACCCCAAAATGTTGGATATCTAGCTGGTAAGTATTCCCAGGAAGGCTTCCTAATGACCTTCCCCACTGGTTACTATCATCCTTGCTTATACACGGATAGAACTACCTTGTAATACACTGACTATATTTGGAAAAATTAATTGGGAGTTCTTATGGTGTTTTTGTTAGGAAAAATGACATTTTGAAGTTAAGAAAAATATCCCAATTCATGTCTTTCATTAGGTATAACAAAACATTGCTAGACAAAATATATTCCTAGATCTAATGGTACTTCATTCTCTTGCAGTAAAAGCAGCTTGGGATCCAAGTCAATCAGCAGATGAGATTATTGCAGTAATTTGGCTGCCCTGCCATTTTAAAAGTGGTTTTAACTGCATTTATAAAACATTTAATATATACTTAAATGTAGTGCAAACATATGATTACTTACTGAACTATGGAACGTAATAAAAAAAGGTTTATGCATACATTAAAAATCGAGATGATGGATATGAATCTACAATTTATAAAATTTTATTTCATCTCAGCTGGGAAACCTACATATAAACTTTACACCTTAGCAATCTTATTGTAAAACATTGTGAACTCTAGAAGAAAAGAGCCTTTATCTGCACTCTCTGGAAGAGTTTATGGTTTGGCCCCTAACGGTTTAACAAAATGTCTTTCTTCAAGTGCAAGCATGGGCAGTACAATTCCTTTAGTATAATTTCTTGTCTCTGGCTAAATGCAAAATCAACAAGACTCTTAATATCAAGGAGGACATGTAGAAAACCAAATTGTTTTGCATTGCTGACTGTCCATGCTTGCAAGCGCAGACAATGTCACTCCATCTGTATGTCTTTGAAAGTGACCCTTCCAAAATGAGTGCACATTTATGTCTAGGTCAGTCATAAGGCTGGAGCTTAAGTGTGACTTTAATGATGCACAGGATTCAAGTGTGGTTTCTGGCTTTTATGAAAAGTTCATATTTTTACTCCTCTGAAAATAAATATTTCAGCTGCTTCTGTTGTCATTTATCAGGTTGCCCTTTCATGGGAGCCAGGAGGAGAGAAAACACTAGGCAAGGTCTTTTATACTCAAATTGTCTAACTAATTACACTGCCAACTATGCAACTGTGGCAACTAACAGATTGATTTCACCTGAGAGTTATGAATTCCATGTTTAAAACTGGAAACTGTGATAGATGAAAAACCTAGGAAAGGTAAACATCTCAGTATACTTTGCTGAAATGAATACCCAAGAGGGCTACCCTGGTACACTGGTAGGAGTTTCTTGAGTGACAGAAGGAAGGTTGAAGTGGCACACTGCGGTGCCACCTGGCACACTCCACTTGCAATGTGGATGCAGAGTCCTACAGCAATGAGCTTTTTACCTGTGTGTGATGGATGCTTCAGACCATGAAATGCTGCACTCTAGTAGTGACAAAAATGCCATGTGCGTGTATGGTTGTAGAATAACCACATCTCTGTGAATTAAATGGTTGCCCTTCTCTCTTTGCACTGCCTTATTCCATAATTTGAGAACTCCTTGTCTCGTGGGGGAGAATGGCAAAAAATCCTGACCACACCAACATCTATCTGTCTTTGACTCTTTCAGACATGTATCCTTTATGGAAGCACAAGAAAGGAACAAGAACTGAGCCACTAGTAAGGCTGGAGAGACTTTCTTTGTTCAAGATTGTTATGGTAAGGACTCATTAATCCTCATATACAGGAAAGCTGATCAGAATATGACCATAACCTTGACCTTACCTGTGAGAGGTGCAGTGGTGAGGACAATGCATGAGACTCAGCAATCAGCTCAGTCAGAGCAGACCTATAAAATAAATGTTATAATCAATAGGGAAACATGTCCTTGTGAAATTCTCTTTTTGTAATGCTGGACTGAAATGAGCTGCAATTATTTTGGCAGGATGTTCAGAGAAATCCTTTCAAAGAAATCATTTGCTGAATGTGATGAGATTTTTTTAAGAGCGCTCTTCAGATTTTTTTTTTTTTTTTTACATTCCTGAAAAGGCACACTGAAGCAAATGAATAATTGGCAGAACATGGAATATGTAACATGCTGTGTGAGAACTGTATTCTTTCAAATCATCACTCGTCAGAAATTAATTCCTATGCTACAGGCCTTACAATTGAGAATGTAATGACTTAAATCTAACCAGGTTAACTTGGGTTCTCTGCACTTTGTATCTGAGGAGAAATAGCACATTTTAATGTATTCAATTGCTCAGATGAGCTTTCATTTGTTCTGATTTAAGTGTTCTTAAGAAGCTGTCCTGTACTGAGGTTGTAAATATGATTTGAGGTACTGTGTGTTTTCAGGGGAAGCCTCCAAGGTTAAGACCTCTTAAGACTCTTGTCTTTAAGAATTCAGGGAACTCGGAATGATAACTTAAAGAAAATTGTTAACTTCTTCTGGAAACACAATATATGAAACACATAAAAATAGCTACATACCATTAGAATAATCACCTAATTGTAATCATGTGTAGTGTAATGTTTTCAGACAGTTTGTTCTTAATAGAAATTATGCTTAATCACAGACTTCTAACACCTACTGAAAAACTTATTCTTTTAAACTGAGAAAACTGATTTCCGAAGTAAGTTCTCTGATAAAGAGTTGGTGTTTCAGATGAGAACAAAACTGAAGAGTGTGAAGGCTCTATTGCCTTGTAGCTGCCGAACAAAAAAGGCAGATGAAATACTTCAGGTAAGGCTAGTATAAATTCAGTCTCCTTACAGGGGATTTTGCTACTTCACTAGGTTAGAGGCATCAGACAATCTGCTTTCCTCTTCCTCTGCGTCTTCATTCTTTGTTTTTGCTTCATGAAGGTTTATTTTGAGCCCTGAATACAAAGCCCAGATAAGGACTTTTTTTTTTTCCTTTTTTTTTTCTTTTTTTCTAGGATTGTTTCTGTCTGACAGAATATTAGTTCACATTTATGATTTCTGACTCTCAAAAGATGGGGTATGACTTTACTGCTATCTTTATGTGTCTGAAGCGGACAGCAACAAGAGATAACAAACTTAGACAAACACATATTTGGCAAAGAGAACTGTGAGCATTTTTTTTTCTCCTCAAATCCATTACAAATAGAAGAAAAACATTTTTTAATCTCCGAGCACTAAGTGAATCGTCTGTTTTGTCTCACTGCTTTGTAGATATATTTTGGTAATTTGAGGTTTGGTGTTAATATGCACTTTTCCATTCTGCCCTATACTTGCTCTGGAAGAGCCTTTCATAATATTTAATCATTATTTCATGTATAAGATAGACTTCTACCATAGATGCCCTCATGACTACCATTAGTATTGACAATAATTTTCAAAGTAGTTGGAAATAATGCTCTGTATAAGATTTTCATTTTATTTAGGTAAAAATAAAAATAAATTTCTATCTGAAAGAACTACATTTATTTGATGCAATTCATTTGATAACCATGAAAGCCTAATGTAAGGAAAAAAATTAATGTTTCTTAAGATTCACTAACATTTCCAAATGTGAGACTGCAACAAAATGATATATTTCAGTAAGACAGTTTTGATCCACAAGAAAGGAAAGAATAATTTAATCTTTTACCTCAAGGTGCCATTCTTTTACATTCACCGTTTAAGTATTCATGTATCTAGCTTCAGTGTCACCCATTTAAAAAGGTTTTTCTAGCATATCTTCTGATAGGCAAACCTTTAAATTTTCAAGAGATGACATGGGGAGGTATTATAGCAGTCATCTACTATACATTTTCCTACTTTATTTTCCTCCTTTCTAGTTCAGAAAATAATGTACTTATGAAGATTATGTGTGTTTCTATGCAAGGAGAAAGTATGACAACAGGACAGCAGGAAGTGGGGGTTTCAAATTTTACTGGTTTTAGAATTAGTAATTATCTCAATAGAATATGAAATTTCCTATGTGTTTTATTGTCAGAGAGGCAGGGAGACCTGGATGTAATGCATATGAAAGAAAGTTCTGTGGGTACTCTGTTGGCACTAGTGTGTGTATAAGCTGTCAATGTTCTCAGAGTTAAGAGAAACAAATCAGTATAATAAATCAAAAAACAGTGGCTGGTGAATGGTGACAGTGACTAATGTGTGGAGATTTTGATTAATAGAATCTCAGTCTATGTACACATGCTCTCACGCACACTCATGCACTTTTCAGGTATGAGAAATGTTTTCCCATTTTTTCTCTCAGCCTGAACCATTGTGCATATGTTATACAGTCATCTATTTTTATGCTCTCATCTATGGAGTTCATGAATGTTATGAATATGGGTAATAAAGTGAGGACTCCTTGTTTTAAGGTAACACTTGATGAGGTGTTTTAGCTGTTACTGATTGCATCCATCATGCAGATGAAGATGTCCATTATAAATGCAGATAACCAGATCTGAGATGGCTAAACTGCCTGAATGCGTAGAAGATAGACAACTTTTTTTAGAAAACTATTTTTTAAAAATCTGGGATTTTTAATAAGTATGATGGCCAGTGTGAGATCTGATAATTTAATATTTTTAATGAATAGTGAGATTCATTGAACTTAGTTTAAGTTAAATAGTTAAAGAAGATACTATATTTTCTGTGACAAAGCTGACTTCAAGGTCCAATGAAGTGTCAATTTCTTTTAACAAAAGGTGGGCAACTTTGGTGATACTGTTTGTAAAACTCATGGGTTGAGATAAAGACACTTTATAGGACAGAAAAGAAAGGATAATAATAGTAGTAGTAGTAGTAATAAAAATAGTAAGACGACTATAGAAAACAAATGAAGGAGAGTGCAGTTGCTCACCACCTGCCAACCAATGGCCAGACCTTTTCTGAGTAGTGGTGTCCAGACAGCTTTCCTCTGAATTTTGAGTCACAGATGCAAAGAATAGAAAGGGCTTCTACAGGTAAGTACACCGAAAAGGAGCACTAAAGAAGGTGTATTTTTCCTGATAAATTATGCTGGTACACTGGGAACAATGGATGAGGAGAAGGCTGAGGTACTCCACAACGTTTTTGCCTCAGTCTTCTATCCCAACCTCTCTTTCCACACCTCTTGAGTGGATGGACAGCAGGATGAGGGCTGGGGAAGCAAAGTGCAAAGATCTCACTGTAAGTAGAGATCGGGTTCATGACAACCCGAGGAACCTGAACATACAAATCTATGGGACCTGATGAGATCCATTCCAGGGTCCTGAGGGAATTGGCTGATGTAGTTGCTGAGGCAATCTTCATGACATGTTAAAAGTCATGGCAGTCAGGTGAATTCCCAGGTGACTGGAAAAAGAGAAAAATTCTACTTCTCTTTAAATTTAAAGGGTAGAAAGGAGGATCCTGGGAACCAATGACCTGTCAACCTCTGTGACTGGAAAAATCGGGGAACAGATCCTCCTAGAGGCTATGCCAAGGCACATGGAGACAGGGAGGTGATATGAAACAGCCATCATGGCTTCACCAAGGACAAATCCTGCCTGACCAACCAAGTGGTCTTCTGTGATGGAGTGACTTCATCAGTGGACGAGGGAAAGGCTACAGATGTCATTGAACTAGATTTCTTTAAGGTCTTTGACATTCCCTCTAAATTGGACACAGATGGATCCTATGGATGGACTGTTAGGTGGATATGGAATTGTTTGGATGGTTACATTCAGGGGGTAGTGGTCAGTGGCTCAAGTGTTGATGGACATCAGTGACAAGTGTCCCTCAGGAGTCCATACTGGGACCAGTGCTATTTAATATTTTCATTAATGACATAAATGAAGGGATCGAGTGCACTCAGCAATTTGCAGATGACACCAAGCTGAGTGGTGCAGTTGCCACACCTGCAGGATGGGATGCCATCCAGAGGGGCCTGGATAAGCTCCAGAAGTGGGTTCATGGGAATCCCATGACATTTAACAAGACCAAGGGCAAGGTGCTGCGCCTGGGTGAGAGCAACCCCTGGTATCATCAGAGTCTGGGGGATGAAGAGATTGAGAGCAGCCCTGCCAAGAAGGACTTGAGGGTGCTGGGGATGAGAGGCTGGACCTGAGAGGGCAATTGTATCCTGCTTGAAATGTAGTACCAATTATATTAGCAGAATTCAATTCGGAAGACCTGAAGTTTTGGATTGTGATAAGTTTTTCGTCTTATAAAATTTAAAGCACTATCAGTCATTTGGTAGTAAAAGGATGATAAAATGTGACTCAGCTGGATGACTCTCCCAGTGCAACCTATACAAGGTAATCAGCAGCCTAAAGAGACAGATCTGAGTTCAGACAAGCACTCAGGTCTTTGCAGAAAAACCACTTATCAAGGAAATCCACAATGGATTCTGTAATTCTGGTTTTGGTTTGGTTTGGGTTTGTTTGTTTGTTTTTTTTTTTACTATTCATCTCCTTGTGCTGCAGGTGAAATCTCATGCCATAATTTTGTTGTCATGCTACAGCTTCACTATCCTAAGTTTCTTGCTCTTAATAAAATAGAGATTATTTCTTTTTTCAGTCTTTATTACAAAATTACCTTTTTTTTCTCAGTAAGTGGGGATGAAGCTTACAGAGTCTATGGCTTCTTCAGGAGGATCAGAGTTTTTCTTGCAAGAAAGGACATGCATTTCATGTTGGCACATGGGAGAGCCAGGCAATGTCAGTGCAGTTAAATGCAGATAGTTTGTGGTAATTCTTTAACAATATAGATTTTTTAGAGTAAAATTAGTTTGGATTCTGTGCATTTCCTCTCTGCTCAGATAAGGCTCACTCTAATCTGCAGTTACACTAGATCCTGCTGTATTCATAGCTCCCATTCATACAGAGCCTGTTAACTTGATTCACACCACTTTGCATGAGAACAACAGGCTTCAGAATGTCTGTGTCTTCAGAATCACAAGAGATGTGCTGAATTTTAAGGCAGAGGTTATTCATAGTCCTTACTCCTATGTGAGAGGGAAAAACTCCCTACTCTAGTCAAGGTGCCTTTAAAAATACATTTTGCAAAAATGATATTTGCCTCTGTCGAGACCTGCTGATGCTGTCAATAAAGAGTGAACACAAGTCAAAACCAGGAGCAAGCAAGCTTCAGCTCTGTTCCTTACAGTATTTCACTGAAGAATAAGAAGGTCATGATAAAATTGAAGTAATTCACCAAAAGAGTGTGGTGTGATGTCATTTTCCACAGTGCTCAGTTCTGTAAAAAAAGGAATAAAAAACAAAAAGCAAAAGTTGCAGCTTAAGTCCCATGAAGTAATTAATCTACTTCAGGTATGAGCAACAGTACTGTGAATTTCCAGAAATAAATTCTACTGAAACAGGGAAATACAGCAGTAGATTCTCCTCATCATGTTCGGAAAGAGAACGAAAGTTCAGCTAATGGAGTAGTGGTCTGAGACTATTTTACTCATGATGAAGAAAAAGAAGCAGTTTTATGTTGTGGTAAAGCCATTTGTTTTCCCCATTTCTAGCCTTCCCTAATTGAAGTCATTAGTATTGACTTCATTCATAAAGGAAAAATGCAAAAACTCTCTCCTTTATTTTAGAAAGACGGCAAAATCCAGGATAACTTTATTCCAAAAATCACCTGAAGATGGCACAATAGGCACATGTTGCTCTCTGATTTGCCTAAGGTCATACTGTAAAATGTGAGACTTTTTTGCTAAAAATATGACTCCTTTGGAAGAGCTCTTTAAAAAATAGAAGCAAAAGAGAAATTTAAACCTTTTAAAGCGCAGCCTATCAATAAAATTATTTTACAAGTGGAACACAGGCTGTTAATTTCATGCTGCCTAAAAGATTAATATAAACAGGTGGGCAGAGAGGGACTCATCATGGCTGGGTGTTATTGGCAAAAATAAGTTTAATTTGTGTTGTTTAGTTTTTATTGATATATTTCTTTTGTAATTGTAAAACAACTGATAACCTCATCTGTTATCTCCAGCATAATATAAAACCCACACCTAAATGCCAATTTTTATGAGATCCATTTTGACTTTGGGAGAGACAAGACTACTTGCATAATCTCTATTTTATTAAAAGATAAGAAATATTATGGGAAGTTTTTATTAAAAAAAAAATAGTGTCAAGTTGTATTAGTGAATGAATAAATCTGCATTATAGATGAATTAACCATAAGTACACTCTCCACAACACACTCAGGCACCCTGCAAATCTGGAGTTTATAAAACATAGAAGCAATTTCACAGATGTGCTGTAGCTAAGGGTGATTCAGCTTGCTGTATCTAAGCTTGGATTTTCAAAATGTGTTTAACAAAGGCCTTGTGCAGAATGCTTGTATGGAATCAAAGCTGTCCCTATGGCAAGAAGGAAGAGTCCCTTTGTGAATTGCCACCTGAAAGACAGAGGAACAAGAGGGTGGGACTAAATGAGTTGTTGTACAGTGGTAGAAGGTTATCAGCAGAGACCCACAGAAGCCTTTACTAACCCCTTTGCTATTTCACGTGTCCGTAAACAACAAAGAAAGGAGAAAGGAGTTGATAAAATTTGCTGTCAAGTCTACAGTATGTAAGGCAGCACAAAAGAAAGTGAGCTGCAGAGGGATCCCCCTGTATTAAGTGACTGAACAGTACAAGAATAGTTGAAGTCCTATATGGTTTAATTATATTCAATGTGATTTACCTGGGGAACACCAAGCATAACTATGTGTGCCCAGTAATGTTGTGTTTTACAACAGCTGTTACCTCTCAGAAAGGAGATAGAGTCAGCAGCACTCCAGTGGTGTACCAATATTGCAAAACACTGATTTTTACCAACACTTTCATTAGAAGCTGGTAACAAGCAAGATTGAGGCAGTATACACAAAGGATAAAGGCACCTGAAGGAAGAGGGGCTATCCTGAAAGCAAGCTTGGCACATGCGAAACATTTTCTCAGCTGCCATCTATAGTGGCCATTGGTGAATTACTAGGAGGTGAAGTCATCTAACTTCATTAATACAAAGATCTAATGTCTAGTTTAAATAGTTTAATTTTGTCTCCTTTCATAGCCAGTGTAGACAGCCATGCTCTTCCAGAGGGGGATTCATTCCATCCTGAACAGATATCTAAGGCAGATGAATTGAAATGTTCATCTCTCCATAAACTTTGTTGGCGTGCTTATCACCACAATAAGCATCTAGCAATTATGCAGCTACAAGTGAAGTGTGGTTGTTGTTCTTCTTGTGCTGTAATAATTTAATTGACTGCTTTATAGCTGTGTGGTCTCAAAGTAACATTGCCCCATATCTGAATGCGGGAGAGAATGAGGGAGAGAAGAGCAGGGAATGGGAACTTTTTCGGTTGGGTTCCTCTCTGAAGCCAGAGTACTGCAGACTCTTGACAGCAATGAGCAGTGCCTAAGTGCCTTTCTGCTGCTTACTCCCAAACAGGGCATTCTCAGTGGAGTCTCTTTTAATCTCACCTCTAGGAGCATTTTCTCTTCGTGTAAATATTCATGGGAGCACTGACTGAAATGCAGGTTTCCCAGGAGAATGTAGTACCCACAAGAGTCTCAAATCCTTCTCACTCTGCAGGCTATATATTCTTTCCTGTATTTTAAATGTAGTGAAATGGCTTCAGAAAGGGAAGTTGAGAGATTTTTTTACAGGACATCTTGTCTCAGGAAAAGGAAAGTGTGGATCCTCGTTCTCACCCATGTCAGTGATCTCCCCACTCATTGCAGAAGGGTTGGGCTAGGTGAACTCTTAAAATCTCTTTCAAACCAAACCATTCTATGATTCTATTTCAATATATGTATTTTTATAGCCTGTATGAATGCTGTAACCTTCAGTCATTGGATGGCAGTGCCTGTATTGCACTTACATCTAAGTTTTTGTGAGAACAGTTTGATTCAAGGATAATTCCTGGGAGTGGAAAGTAAATGGGACAAGAGTTTTTGTTCCACTGGAATTTTTTTTTTTTAAAACTTGTCCTCCTTCCCTAGTTGCTACACATTTCCTGTGAGCTGGTAGGAACAGCTCTCTTTCCATTGCAAAAACTCTGGTAAGCCCCTTCCCATGGGGCTAATCCTCTCTTTGCTTTATACTTCTCTGTATCTGGCTGAAGGCTGTGAACTTTCCCAGACAGTAAGCATTTGAAAAAAAGCTCACCAGCTTCTATGAGGGGAGGAGGCCCAGGCTGTAGGTATAGTGCTCCTCTGTGTTCCCTTACAACAATTCTGCAGGCCAGATTTATCCTTGACTAGGATTTTTAGGGTTTTGGGATGGTAATCACAATTTTTGGATATAAACATGGACATGAGTTACCATCCCTGAAGGGGGTTAAGAGACATGTAGTTGTAGCACTGAGAGACATGATTTGGTGGTGGATTTAGCATCACTAGATTAGTGTGTGGACTCCAAGTAGCCTTAGAGGTCTTTTCCAGCCTAAATGATTCTGTGATTCCATACCAACAGCAGAGCTCAGGCAAGGACAGAGGCTTTGGTTAAAGTACAGCTCCTGAACAAAGGAGGGAAAGCCAAGCTCCTCTTTTTTTCCAACAAAATTTGATAGTTTTTTTCCTTTATCTGTTCCATTATTTTACCATCTCCCCATTAATCCATCCCACTGCCAGGTTTTCTTCTGTTCCTCTGAAGGTGACTGAGGCATAGCTGTCTGATTTTCATAGAAACTAACTACAACTGCCCATATGGACAATTAGGGTGCTCTAGCTCTGTGTGGGGTGTAATTTCCAGCTGCAGGGTGGCAGTAAACAGCTGGGGGTGGTAATTTCTCAAAGTGCTCCAGCTACAATCACAACATATGCCTATGCCTTAAGGATTTTCAGTAAACTAACCGTATTTGTTAGCAGTATTTAAAATATTTCTTATTTCAAATGTACAATGTAAAAGCCAATACTGCAAATTTTGAGGTAAATTAATCTTACTGTAAACAAAAATTCCAAGTATTTAAGGACAACAGCTGTGGCTACTCTGCTTGAAAGAACTTCTATTGCCCTATGGGAAAAGAGAAAACAAAATATTATGAAAATTTATACAGATCTATAGCATGCTTCCTGAATCCACTTAAACTCTGCCACTCAATTTTCCTAATCAATCACCTCTGTTAATAGTGATGTTAAGATTTACAGTATAGACTGGGTGCAGTGCAAGTCTGACAGAAGTGAAGAGGCTCTGAAAGTTTTCCTGAAAATTACTGTGTGAGCTTATAAAATTTTCACCATCGAAAATTAATAGATTTACTACACATATTGAGTTTTAAACCTCTATTGGCAAATTTTGTGGCCTGCCCATTTATGGATATACTTCCTCTGGGGAAAAAAAAAAGGTAATATTCAAAATATAATTGTAATATAATGCATATAACAGTCTGCCTCTTACAGTAATTGTATGTAGGATGTTATGAAGCTGATATCCTGCTACTAAGATATAAATAGCATGTCCTAGTCAGCTGTGGAAACTGATTGCAGTGCTGTTCTGCACACCTTTGGCTACACAGGATTCAGAGCTCTGGAGGATGAGAATGGCAGCATGCAAATATATAAGGCATTTAGTGGTGGCACTTCTGCCATGATGAGATTGCTTATGGCATGTAGGGCAACTAGCAGCGCTAAGTATCTGTGAAGTAAGGCCCCTGAATTACAGTCCTAAATATAGCTTTTGTGATTTGCTTCAGGCTCTTAAATTTTACTATTTTCACTTAGCTTCTTGCAGAAACATAGTTTATAATTTCTGGTGCAGTGTTCAGCCAACTTATAAGAGTTCATGCAAAAAGAGATGTTTCAGAAATTCTAATAGACCCCAAACTGTCATACACATGCACTGTATAATAGATAGTGGTATTATTATCAAGAATTCTCAAGAAGAATCGTGGTTTTGTTGCCTACTCTCACTGTCTAAAGTTTTTCATATAGTTAAGAAAAAACTTATTACTTCAGAAAATTCTGATTCTTTTGAACCAAGCTTCAGTTGTAATGATTTTATATGTTGTGTAAATGGCGATAAAATGTATGTATCCTCTATGATAAAATTGATTTATTTGATAGCTTCAACACAGTAATATTCAAAAGGACTTAACAACCAATGCTTTCAAAATACCATATTTTACTTGTTCTTTTATTGCTTCAAAATATGTTTGAAATGGAACAGTAATTACAATAATAATAACAATTTGCGTGGATGTTTCCTTTCATTTCTGAATCTAAGAGTACATGCATTAATAAATTAAGCCTCACAGCAACTCTGTAATTTAAGAATTTTTTTCTGTGTTTGACAGATGGAGAAACAGAGGCTCTGAGGATTATAAATGCATTTGCAAAAGTGAATATGAATATAGCATTTAGGGTACTCCAGAACAATGGAGAATTTTCAAGAATAACAGGGATGTTCTTTTGAAAATGTGGTCCCACTCAGGATGTGCAGGCTGATGGCCTGAACTGGCATTATCAGCATGGCACAGCACTGCTCTCTGAAATAAATTGATTTGACTCTGTGCTAGTTAAAGGATCTCACTGCTGCTGCTCTTTCCCTGTTATAGATCAGCATTCTGAAACTCCTGTCAACAGCAGATCGATATTTCGATGCTACACTATAAACTAGTCCCCATACTTGAATTCATGTAAGGTGGTGTTTTTCAAGGTTATGAATTGTCCACATGGTGCCAATAACACTGCAAACATGTACAGGGTAAGTGACAACTGCTCAGCTACAGCTTGTCAGTGATTTTAATACAGAGTGAGCTGTTCCTGACTCAATTTTCTAGGATATCGGCACTGGAGATGGAAGCAGCTCCTGTTCTGTGCAGGAAACATATGCACACCAGCTGACACTTTGGGCAACACTCAGGTACAACTAAAAAGCATCTTGTATACTGATGAACATGTGGCTGGGAGCACCTCCTCTGCATCAGGTCAAGTGAATGTTGACAGCTGTGATGCCCTGTGAGTTTCCTGGGTCTATGCAGACTTGCTGTGTGTCCCAGTAGATGTTCCAGATCTGAGCCAGCTTACTGACTCTTGGAAATTATTTGGAAGAGGTGAACACATCAACACCAGGGCAGCCTTAAGTGCTATGACAGCTTCCTTCTAAGAACCCTGCTATTAGTCCTCATGGCAGATCAGAAGACAAATAACCTTTTGTCACTGGAGGTACTCTCCTTGACTGTTTGCAGATATAAGAAAAGCATTCCATTCTTTCTGTTCTTCCTTAATGCAGAACCAGGACATTATGTAAAATCTCAAATGATAGAACATTCATCATCAAAAAATTACTACAATGGCTCTTTAGTCTTTGATAGAGTACTAATTACCACCCAGCTGAGATAGATAGATAGAAATGATCAAATTCAACAGCACTTGTCACTTAGCACTTTTCTTATTCTCAGAGTTTGAACCTCTCGTTTTAATGCATATGTAGAAATGAATAAGCTTTGGTTTATCAGAAATCCAGAATTATTTCTTGCAATTATTCTGTGAATGACTAATATTAAAGACATCATTTAAAAAATTACTCTAAATGATTTAGATTTATTTGAATATTCATTTTGTTCTTAAGTTAAGGGTTCATAGCAATAAGCAGAGGAAAAAGTGCTGTAAATAAATTCCCCTTCATGCTTTATATGAACATTTCAATCATAACATCAAGAGTTCTACAATTTTTTATTACATTATTTATATGTTTTATATAGGGGTATATATATATCATATATGTTATATGTCAATCAATTATGAATGTCTCTGGTACAAATATATTTATGGATAGAGATCCTTTATGTTCTTATTGGGCATATTTTGCTCAGGTTTACTGGTTTGTTGGGGTTTTTTCTATTTCCTAACTCTGAAAATTAGCAATTTCTTGGAAAAAAGTGACTAAATCTCATTGGTCCAGTTGACCTTAATTAACTCTACTCTGTCTGAAACTAAGAGAAACAACTGTTGTGACATTTCTTAAATATAGGAATAATAGCACAGAAATTTGAGCACAATATTTTTTAGAAAAAGACTATTTAGTAGTTATTCTTGAATAAAGTAATTTGATTTAGTTTTAAATCTTACAGTGCCCTTTTTTCCCACCCAGGTAATAGAGGAAATTTTCATTTCTATGTTTGGATTGTCTTTGGAATGTTTCTGAAAGGTATACATCTGAATCATCTTGGATTGATGGGAAAAGATGTGGATGGTATAAAGGAAAGCATTGTTTTCTGTTCACTACCTCCTTACTCAGTTCTGAGGTGTCAGGGCTGTGATTTACAGTGATCTCAGTTCAGCTGGCTGGGGCTTTGCCAGGTATCCTACTGCAGCAGGAATAGCACTACAGGCAACCTCCTCCCCCACATTCCCGGAGTGGCTCTTTCTTCCCTCTTCATTTTCCACATGCAAGGGTTTAAAGTGGGAAATATAAACTGGTTCCCCTACCTTTATGCTGTTCAAGGACTCCCTGCTCTGAGAAACTCTCAGCTGCTTGTTTAAAGCGTTGTTAAGTGCTCATTGTGCTGTGGGAGTTAAAACACATTTAAGTGGGTCTGAGGCTCTTGCCCATTGTTTTCATTTAAAAAATATTTAGGCTATTGATTAGCTGGATTGGCTCTTGTCTATTTCCTTATTTAGAAGATCTCTTTGAGTTTCCCTGGTGTGAGGGATTCTTTTCCCCATGTAAGTGCTGTATATAAAAATAAAGGCACATCAATTATCTGAGAAGCAAGATTATGAAGAATGCAAATAATATGAAAATGAACTCAAACCACAAGAAACACAGGATTTGTAATGACATTAGTTAAAATGCATTATGTTTTCAAGGCAATATATTGGAGTAAATTTCTTTGCAGTTATGTGAGAAATGTAGTTTTAGCCCTACTTTGCTATGTCCAGAGTGTGGAGTTTCAGAAATGTAGCTTCCAATTCCTTTTTCCCTTTGCTTTTCTGCACCATCTGGTTGATGAATGAGCGACTAACTAGCTTTTTCCATCACTTTTCCTTACGCATTCCTTTGTCATTAAGATCCCATACTTGAGAGAAAGATTTTTTCATTGTTTGCCTTTTTAGTCTTTGTATGAAACAGAATTACAGAGCTGTCAATTGAGTTTATGGAAACTGCTTTGGTGTCAGCAAACAGATGAATTTGTCTTTTCTCCTCCTACTTGAGTTTCTGGGAAGGTTTGTCCACCATCAGGGCTTCATCCTGCTTGAGTTTTCTTATTTTTTTCAGGTTTCTCAGTATCCCTCCCCTTACAACTTTAGTCATAGCCAACTGATTTGTCTTTGCTATTCATTCTTCATGTCTGTTTTATCTACAAATCTTTCTATCTAAAGAAGTGCTGAAGATTCAATAATTATTTTGATTTGCTAATGGAGCTAAAATTTTTCTAAACTTCATTTTTTTTGCTGGCTATGAGCTCTGGAACACTGCATTCTATATCATCTTATCCTTCCTCAAGCTCCTACCTAGTGCTTTATTCAGATCACTGCTGTTGAAACTTAGCCCACTGTTGTCATATTTAATTCCTATTTTTGCTGTTCTAATGTCTTTTATTTTTTGTGTCTTTTGTTTTGGTTGTTAGGAATTTCAGAAATTTGGTCCACTGCTCACTTGGCTTTGCATTCCACAACCACCTTGTTTCCCCCCTATCCTTCTCTACCAGTGGTCCTTGCATTTTTTCTATTTCTGTTTGCACTTTTTAATTATTTCCTAATATTCCCTTGGTTTGAAACATTCTCCTTTATCTCATATGTCCGGTGTCCAGCTTTCTGCATCAATTTTCTGTTACTCAGACTGTGCTGGTGTTTGACTTGGCAGACATTGCTTTTTCTGTGGTTCTTTCACAGGTCAGTCATGGAGTGTCAGGTTTATTAAAGGCAGAAATAAAGAGTGAATTTCATTCTCTAATGAGCAGACTAATTTCTAAAACACAAACCCTTCTCTAATTCATCTCGCATTCCCTGTGTTCTGAATATAGCAGAAAGGAATCTTTCTACTCATCACTTATGGGCTTAACACTATGGCAGGTCTGGGCAAGCACATGTCAATAACTTTCATTTCACAAAGAATGGACACTGAAAGAACAGGATAAGAGAGGAAAATATTGCTCATATGTATCCTTGAACATAGCTGTGGCTGGTTACAACATGTTTTTGTACATGAGTTTTATCCTAGCAGTAAATATGGTTTGAAGATAGACCCTTAGCACAAGAGGTTACTAAACACAACAGTTTCAAAGGGTCTCCCAACAGTGCTTTAACTTTTTTTTTTTTTTTCAACTGAACACTTCATTTACATTGCTACAGTTAAAACCCTCAAGAGACAGCAGTAGGTGAGAAGCCATCTGCTCCTGTGCATAAATGGGGAAGGTGTCAACAGTGAAACTGCTCAGCTGAGACGATCCCTCATGATGCAGGAGCCTGTGCCTCACTGATGAGTGACAAATAGAACAAGGAAAGGATATATTATTTTATTTCACTTTTACTACAACTTGCCTTTATAAACCAGGCATGATAAAAGACAATAAGTTAGTTTGCAGACAAATAGGTGATGAGACCCTTGTAAGACAGGATGAGTTGCAAAACTTAAATTACCTTAGAAAAATAAGCTTTAATTCAGAGATCAGCAGGTTAAATTAAAGAGAAAAGGTCAGATATTAATGCAGAATGATTATTTGAATCTTCACAGATGTATCATTTTCAGAGACCTTCTGTCTTTGGTGGAAAATGTTTCACAAGACTTATAAGTAAAAAAAAACCCAACTTAACAAAGAGACAAATGTAATGGAGTGGTCGGCCAAGAGACCAAAAGAAATGAAAGAACTTTTGGCTATCTGGCTTTGGATCTGTTGGAAAAACTAATTCATTTTTAGTTATGGTTGATTTAAATGGCTCTCCCTAAACATTTTGAGGGCTTTATGATGGTGTCTTTCAAGACAGAATGGATTCAGCACAAGAAAAGATGAATAAGAAAAGATGGAGAAGAGATTGGATAGGGAGAGGTTCATACCACTCTTTTGGGAGAAGAGGGATACAGACAAAATGGTCATCTTTCACAGTGAACATATTGCCCTGCACAGTCTGTAGAGGAGCTTAAGGCTTCCACTTCATGCCATTCCCTGATACCCGCAAGAACCTGTGAATTTCACCTAATCCTGGTCCATCCTGCTGCTGGTCCACACAGGAGCTGATGAATTATTAATGTTGTCAGGCACTCTTTCAGCTCAAATAACACAAAGCTTTCTCATCCTGATACAAACCCTTGCTCCTCTCAGTTTCTTACCATGTGATAGAACAAGATTTTTTACCTGCAATTTGATGTAATTTCAAAAAAGCTCCCTTATTAGAATCAAGAAGGAAAGTAATTTCATAGTCAGGGAATTTCAAAATTTGCTTTACTTTTCTAATCATACTCCTGCCTTCTGCAAATGCACTGTGCTGTAGGCTTTAATTGTATACTATATGTATGTTTTTAATAAAGGGTCTCTGTCATTGTACAAGAGGAAAGAAATATGCACTAAAGGATACTATTGTCTACAGATGAGAAATTAGTAGACCTTCTTGACCTTAATTTATTTGCTCTTCAGTTCTCTATATTCTTGAAGGAGTGTTGTGAACAGTGGTTAATTAATATTTTTAATTGTTTACGTACTGTGGTGATGAGCATGAGAGAAACTTACGAGAAAATTAACAATTCTGTCTTGAGAGAAGGGTTTGACGAGTGTGCAGTAAATAAGGCCTTGGGTCACACATTGAAAAATGAGGAGATAACAAAATATTGAGTAGTTGCTCATTATGTGAACATTCTGTGCAGTGAGCAAAGCAGAGGTCCTGTGAAAGAGAAAAGTGGTCACATAATTAGATTTTGTCCAAAAGCTTATGCACAAAGAGGATGCACAAAGAATGAAGGATGGACAGAAAAAATAAAGGTGGTCATTTCTTAACATTTAAAGCTTTCTTCAATAATCTTATGGCATGCTTTCAATATAATTTTGATTTTTATGTGTATATTTGCCTTATGAGTGCATGCAAAAGAAATTTTCCATGGCTTTGAAATGCATAAACTATTGAAAACTGACATGATAAATCTTGAATGAACATTCAATCTTAAATCTGTTGTATCTGGCCTTTCCAAGGAGAATTTTAACAATAAATAATAAGATGAAGAACACATTGTGTCTTTCAGAGTAGTTCACTCCTTTTTCCTTCAGCTTGTTTCTTTCAGTACTTTGTGGCTCTTGGATTGTTATTATTCTGAAAATGCCAATTTGAAAAGAACTGTTCCCCATCAAAGATTACTTGTCAAGTAAACTGTTAGGCATGTTCACAAAAAGAATTAATTTCTGAACAAGCAGATGGACTTAATTTCTATCAGATTATAAAAGATTTATAATTCATAGTCACACCTCTATTTGTGATACTAGCTTAACAAATTTCTGTAGACTGCTTTTTCTGAATCCTTGGAAATACTTACTGGCTTCTCTGTCAATAGGTCTAGGGGAGAGGTCATCAGATAACATCTTTGCAAGTGTGGTGAAGGACTGAATACAAGTTTTTGAGCTTTTATTTGACAATGGATGTTTTAAAGGGGCTTGGAAGATGGGGAGTTGTGATGTATTTGCTTGGATTTTAAACTGAAACTCAAATTCTGGAGTATGTGTCTTTGTTGAAAAAATGTGTGTTCAGTTTTTGGATGAAAATTAATAGAAGGTGTCACTAAAGTATGTGATGCTACTAATACATAGGTAAAGAATTGAAGCTAAAGAATAGATTATTTGTATATATTTTCAAAATGCCAAGTAAACAATAGGAGATGCTTTATATGCTAGATAAGTTGAGATACTTACTATGAAAACTTGTTAGATTTGTGGCAGTTTTAGTGTACATTTTGTCCTTAATTGTCATTCTGAATCTCCACTTACAAATTTTAAGCACACACACACATTTAGCTGGCCACTGCAAAGAAGAACTAAGAGTATTTTTGTTGTTCTTGTTGAAGAGTCGTGGCCATGGAAAGCAAAAGATGGAGCTGTAGTAAAGCAATTATCTGTAGTAGTTTCAGACATCAAATTCTGTTTTGAAAAATAATAGGCCTTATCCAAGTCTTCCTATCAATATCTTTACTTAGTTTTTATGACTTATGCATTTGTATTTGATATTGCTCGTTCAGCAATATATTTAAATACCTTCACAATAGTTTTCACCCATGAATATACTCAGAAAAATTACTTAGCAGACTTTCAATGTAAAATTGTCCTACTAATATTACCCATGATTTGGCAATTGGCTTCACTGTGTAGTATTTCATAGGGCTATAGGGTTTCTTCTTTACTCATAATGTTTTCTTCAAAAACCAGAAAATAAATTTTTATGCTTTGTGATTTCAAAATATGATCTATCTTAAAAAATTGAGCTATTCTCTTCACAGGGAATTTAACAGATTATATGGAGCAGAAGACTATATCTTTAGCAATACTTTCCACTGTGTTTCAAGACCAGATCTGAATGTGTGGGGATTTCTGTCACATATTATTCCTGGGAACAATTTGATTTTCTAGATTATTTTGGCAGTAACTGTAACAATGGCTATATTTCTTTTGATGTTTTTTCCCAGATAGTTTATTTTTATCTTGACATTTTGCCCATCCTGTGAATCTCATCATGGGAAAGAAACAGCAGTTTGTCTCAGAGCAGTTCAATTTCAATCTCTAGGTGACAAGTTGATATTTCTTTCCTCTTGAAGAAGCTTTTAATATGATGTGTTAAATGTCAAGGAAACTCTTCAATATATATTGAACTTTACTAACCTTATTTCTCTTAATATTAATGACATATTGACAGCATGTTTTGAAAAATGAGCACTTTTCACAGATGTCAGGATCCTTCACTTGCATTATTCCTAGAGGAATCCAACATTCCAGTTGTTATTGTTCAGAATTGTTGTAACTTTTACTTTACAAAGACTTTCACAGACTTTAAAAAAATGCATTTCATGAGTTTTGACTTATTATTGGACGCTGACAGTGCTGATCTAATAGGATAGAGATCACAAGCTGGTGAGTAATTTTGTAAGTAAGCTTTGAATGATAATTTTAATTTGGGACCTGAAGTTTCTGAAGCTAGTTCTCCTGAGCTGATCCATTGTTCTTATAAATCCATGTGACTAAGTGAAGATATCCCATAGGGGCTATTACCTTTGAGATCAAAATGGAATTTTTGTCCTGGAAAACAGCAAGTATTTGTATTGGAGTCAAGGTCTCAATTCATGATGAGCAGTGCTGCAGGTCCTCAGGAGAAAATAGATCTTTGGAGACATTCAAAAAGGAGAATCAATAATTTCTCAAACAAATCTCACCAAGTGCATCCTAAGATGGGGGTTCACTGAGCTGCCTAAACATTGGCACCTGGAGCCATTTGCAGTGCTGCAGGCTCCAAAACCTCCATCAGGCAACAACTGGCAGAACAAGAGGACACAGTCTTAAGCTGCATCAAGAAAAATATAGGTTGGATATTAGGAAAAGGTTTTTTACAGAAAGAGTCATAAAATATTGGAATTGTCTACCCAGGGAGGTGGTGGAGTCACCATCCCTGGATATGTTTAAAAAGAGATTGGATGTAGTGCTCAGTGCCTTTGTTTAGTTTAGTTGAGGTGTTGGGGCATGGGTTGGGCTCAATGATCTTTAAGGTCTCTTCCAGCCTGGTGATTCTGTGATTCTGTGAGGTGCAAGGACTGATAGAGGGAGACCTTCTGCAGCTCCATCTAACATGTGGAAAGGATGTCTGTGGATATCTGCAGGAGTGCCAGCTGTGTGTGTCTAGACAGCTGAGGTGAATGCCTAAGGAAAGCTGCATGCCCCTCTGGGCTCCAGAGGTGCTGTGTCCTCCAGTGAGTGCAATGAGATTTCAATCCCTTAACTCACACGTTGCTGTCTGTACAAAGTGTCTTATATACACCTGAAACTTAGTCCTAAAGTTTCCTTCTAAAGCAGATCATATACAGCTTCTTTTAGCTTCTCATACTCTTTCTGTTTGTTGCACATTAATACATATTAGTGTATTCTTCCAGACACATTAAAAAAACCCTCACTCAATATCATCTTATTTGGACAAAATTCACCTGAGTATGTATTTGGAAGAAGTTCTGCTTTGAACACATCAAATCCAGTTTAAGGATTTTGTTGCAGCGAGAGAGAATATTTGCATAATGTTAACAAATTTTAGTAGTGGCTCAAAATTCATTACTTTTGGGAAATATCTTCTCTGTTTGTGTGCAAACATAGGAGGTCCCAAAAACTCAGAAAACAGAGTTGGTTGAAATTTGGGTTTACTCTAAAATACCTATAACATTCGTCAAGAAACATGGTGGCTCTCAAATGCCAATCTCTGGTTTGCTGTTAGAATTCCATCTCAATGATATTTATATAGGCTTTTAAAATATGTGAACTACAGAACTTAACCATGCAGCTTAAACATATTCTGCCTTCTGTCAACCTTTTGTCAAGTTATTTTCTTACTCCTTGTTTCTGTTTCTGCCTTTGCTAAGTTTGCTGGATATGTTATGCAGGATTTTGCATTGACTGTCTCTCATTGAAGGAAAAGTGTAATTATTGAACTTGAATTCTGCTGAGTAGTTTTGTGCATATCTTACTTTCTCTTTAATACCAGATAGTGTGATGTTAAGGGCAGCTTATGTCCAATACAGTCAAACATATAATCTGTATTACTAAGAAGTATAATTTAATACAGTTGTGGTGATTTAAATATATTTGTGATGCTCTTAAATTACACTGAAGTACAAAAAACTACAAATAATTCAGTATGGATTTCCCCTTGTAATTAAAAAAAAAAATTCTGAGCTACAGATCCAGAGATATATTAATTTAGTTTTGATCATTAGAGTGTTTTTTAATAATTTTTCTAATGTACAAGAAGAAAAATCATTAGAAGGGAAAAGCTTTTTTCATTCCCATGAGAAGTCTGATACATGATAGAAACATATTACACCTGTCCAAGGAAAAGCAGTGCCTGCTCACATTTATTGTACTTGCTTAGAGCACTAAAAGCTCTATTTAGAAGGGAGGGGATTAGAGTTAGCAGGAAGCAATGTGCAAAATCCATTTGTTTATTTACTTATTTATTGTGAACTATTCAGAAAGATTTATCCTGTCTCTTGAAATCTTCATGAATATTTAAAGTTTAACATAAGGATAAATATTCTTAGTAGAAAAAAGTCAAGACTGCCCATGGCCACAGCATTCTATCAGTATCACAGATAGTTTTAGATCTTAAACCCCATAGCATAAAAAGTAATGTTGAGTAACCAGATGTCTCAGGCTGCCCTCTGAGAAAACCCCAATAAACTATTTGTCATTATTATCCACAGTTGCTATTGCAACAAAATCAAGGGCAATATACATTTAAGGAAAGTGTACATTTATGTATAAGAAGGATATGTCAGGGATGATGACAAGAGCCTTGCACCTCAAGGGCTGGGCTTTCAGCCTGAAGAATGTTCAGAAGAAGCTGCGAGATGCCTGTGCTGTATCTGGGCTGGAAGAGCTGCAATCATGTCTTGCTTCCTGTGGCTGCTCATCACCGTCCTGCCTCTGCTGATCTTAGGACACCCAGCAGAGCACATGTGATGAATCAATTACAAAGAGCCTCAGAGACCTGCCTGCCCTGTGGGTGAGAGGAAGAAAACACGGTTGTTCAATGCCAGCTCCTGGAAATTTTCAGTGTTGCCACCAGCCCTGGAGCTGGGGATGTCACCTCTCACAGACACTGCCACTACCACTGTCACTGCCACTACCACTGCCACACCACTTTGCACATGAAAACAAGAGTTTTAGTTTTCTGAGAATATTTCAGATTTCTGGAGGGTGTTGTATACCTCTGTGGTGAAACAGGAGAACGAAAGACAGGAGAACCCTGATATCTGACCAGCGTAGTACAAAGGCAAGGCTGGGTTTTTTAGTTTCAGAATTCAGTGCTTGGGATCAACAGGAATCAAAGTGTCAGTCTTTTTATTAATTCTCAAATTCTCATCTCAGTTACACTAGCTGTAAATTGGAGCAACTCTAAAAGAATTCACAAAAGATGGTCTGGATTTATGTGAGTGCATCTGGGGACAGTGTTTTGTTCTGTTTTTGTGTACAAACAAAATTATTTGCTTCAGCTTTCCAGAAAAAAGTCCTCACTTAATGGCAGTGCAACTCAATTGTTTGGGGTTTTTGCTGAGGTGGTTTTTTTGTTTGTTGTGTTTTGTTTCCATTGCACAGTGTTCTTTAAGTATTCAGGAAACAATCTGTGGCTATTTATAATCTCCCAAACTGGATCAACTGTTCTCTTTCTCAGTGCTTCTTTTAATGTGAGAATGGTGGAGAAGGCAGCATTGTTAATTTTAATAAAATTAACTTTGTAACATTATTTCAGTGCTTTACAATAAGTTTCTATGATGCCCCAGGGGCAGCTCTGTTTGTACTCAAATGTCTTGATCACAGTTTTGGTAGAGTAGAACAACTTGGCTTTATTCTCTTCTTTTTTTTTTTTTTTTTTTTTTTTTAATAACCTTAACTCAAGCTGTTTTGTAGCTGCCCTATGATACAAAATAGATGCACTCTGGGGGCACTGATTAAAATTTGTATGTTTTAGAAATATGTTCCTAGAATCATGTTGCTACAGGAGTAGCTCTGAACTATCAGTATCTGTGCTATTTTCACATCAAAGTGCAAACAGGAAATATTCTGAAGCACAGATAACTTACAGTCTTCTTAAAATACTGTTTATGCATACTAATCAGTTGTAACTGTGGGAAGTGCTATTAACAGTATACTTTTCATTTTAAACCAGGCTCTCTTGTGCTCCACTTGATTAATTGTCACAGACTGTAATTTTATCATAGTTAAAACTGATTCAAGCCCATTTCCCTGTAGTAATATATATATTTTTTTTTGGTTTGGAGAAATTAATATTCCTCAAAATCTAATTAATGATCTCCAAAGAATCATTTGCATGGAGGATGTTAGAGTTTTACAGCAATTATGCATTGTATGTAACTCATTAAAAGGTCCATTTTCATTACTGAGTTTAGTGATGAGGTGACAGGCGTAACCACTCCAACTGGCCAGGCAAAATGCAAAGTGGGACTGGGAAATCCTTCATTCTAACGCCATCACTGCAGCCAAGTTATTTCCCCATCATGAAATTTTTGGAAAGAAAATGGCTCTGAAATTAACAGTATGGTCTTTTGAAGGTTACCTGTTGTCTGACAAAAATTGTGGCCTATTCCTTCCACTCAAAGAAGCATGCATCTGGTGGTGTTCTGAGGGATCTGGCTCCTGGGCTGGATTCTGCTACATTTCATTCTCACTGAGTGATATCCCCATCAGCTGTCCCTTGATTTGAATCATCCTGAACCACAAGATAGAATGCAGTGTGGGAAAGGGTGGGCAACATTCACTAGTGGGATGTAGACCAATGAAATCACAAGCACCAGTTCTTCTCCAAACCTGTGTCAGTCACTCTTCTGATAATGGGAGAAATTGGAAACACCTTTCTTTTATGTTTTCTTAAAGTAATATTTTGCGTAAAAGTTTGGCTCAGAAATTAATCTTTAGTTCTGTTACACTGGAAGTGGCTGTACATAACAAACTTTAATATGTTTAATTTGTCTGAGGCATCATTAGAGCCCACCAGGCTAGCTGTGCACAAGGCAGCATAATTCATGGCAGACACGAGATCCATTCATTATTCCTGCCATAATTACAGCAAGAGCATTATTGATAAATCAAACAGAAGCAATATTTCTTTTTTAAAAATGCAGTTTCTGTGGCTTTCTAATGAAACAGGAAGATACTGTATGTAAAATCAATCTTCTGAATCGCACATTTATTGGGACTTCTGAGATGCAGAACAAAAACATTCTCAACTTTTCCCTGTATTTCATGTATATATTTCATCTCAGGCAATATTAATATATAAAGAGTCACACACGACGGCTCAAAATATGCAAACTATGCATTTTTTCTCTTTCATTCCCACCTGCACATTCCCCAATAAATCAGTGATAATAATATCTGAGGTCCTAATACAGCAAAACACTTAAGAACATACTTAACCTTAAACACACGAGTAGTCTCATTGTAATCAGCGATGCTCCTCATGCTTTAAATATAAGTTCATATTTAAGTGCTTTGTTGAATCATAGCCAAAATGAAATAGTACAAACCAAGGTGTTTTCTGCATTGAAATACAAGTACATATACAGGGCATTAACACTGTGGCTTACCCTGATGAAGGAAACACTCCAGGAAGTGTGAATTACAAGAACACTATTAATTCAACCTCATGGGGCTTTAGTATAGTAATTCATGCCCTATAGATAGGATTTTCAAGGCTGAATGTATTTAGAAGTGCTAAGCACAGGCAAATGGAAGAACAGTTGTCCTGGCAATCACTCATGATTACTGCATTCACTAGGCTTGCTAACGTATCCAATTATACCTGTCATTGTTAGCATGTATCTTCTGTGTCTTAAAACCCAGACAGTGTCATTCCACCAGACAAATAATATCACAGCACTATCTGTGCAATGAGTCTGTGGCAGTGTTTTGGCTTGTCATGACAACAGAAATAATAAAAAATAAGAACAGTCTTTTATCTCTTACTGGAAGGAGATTATCTGAACTAGTCAGGTCTTTGATTTTCCTGTTTAATACACCTTTACACTCAGGTTCCCAGACAGGTGTGCAAATTTGCTCCAAAGGCTAAGAAATAAATACAAACATATTTTTTAAAATCCTCAGATTAAATAAGCAATTTTTGCTTCTTATATTTAAAAAGATGCATCCAATATACAATCTATTTCTAAATACAAGTTAGCCCAATGGCAGTCTCACTGGAGTTTTAATATTTTACAAGTGTGATCTAAGGCTAATTTGTATCTGCATATAAAATGAAGGCAATTAAAGAAGGAAAGAGGAAGGAGAACCTGATGTGTTCTCTCTCCTATTATTCCTGATTAATTTAGATAATTTTAAAGGACTAATTATTTTTCCTACTAGGATATTTGAGGTAACATTTCATCCTTCTGGGTATACTCAATTGTACTTTAATTCTACTTTAACCTGACTAGTAATTTCAGAGTTTGTATACTTCTTACTTATCACCATGAAAAATGTTTTCTCTTGGGATCTTGGTCTTTGAGCTATGTTATGGTTATTTTTGAAACAAGTTAGCTGGTATTGAAACAGAAGTATTATTACTAACCTAAATAGTTGCCAGTGGTCAAAAGCCTATGGTACACAAATGCTACAGCAAAAAAATTAATCTGATTTATCATTGTGTGGAAAATGAACTAAGGTCCTGCTAGTGTCTGAGTTAATGAAAGCTTCTTGAACTCCTCATGAAACTGCTTTAGTGCTGATGGACTCCCAAAGCTCAAGAGCTTTGGATTTGGTTTTCTTTTTTTTTTTTTTTTGGCTTTCTTGTTTCCCCAGACCAAAAATGAATGGACTGCTCTGTTCTCAAACATATGCCTTTGTAGAATGTGTCTTTCATATATGGAATTTTTACTTGGAGTTGCCATTTCTTTTTCTTAGGTCACAAAATACCTGAAATTATTCATATACACACAACTCTACCCCCATCTTTAAGCTTCTGCTTAGCTGGTGTGAAGCCAACACAAGTTCATGTGGACTTAAGGAAACAAAAAAATTCAAGACTGTAAGCAATACATCTCTCATAACACAGCTATGGAGAAAGTACAGAAATCTGGGCTTCAAAAGATAAATTTTTTGAAGACCAAGGATGAAAACTGCTGAAACAGAAGCCCTCATATGAATACACCTTTTTCCTCTTCACTGGGACATATGATAACTACTCACCCTCTTCTTCCATACATATAATACTAAATTAAAGGTAGGATGCATGGACAACTTGATGCTGATGATCTAGAAAAGACAACCAGAAAAAAGTCTGGATGCAGAGCTAGCTTTGCAGGAGTTTAAGATGATACTCAAGATTTTTAAGCAAAACCCCTGTTCATCCATGTTCCCAGAACATGTCTGAAAAAAAAAAAAACTATAAAGGAACAATTGCATTCAAGTTACTATCCCTGTGAGCAACAAAGGACATCTGTTTCAGAGAACAATAAGATGATCTACTTGCTGGCAACTTTTTACAAGTTTCCAATAGGAAGAAATCTTTGTATGGATGAAATATAGGGGTTTACATCTCTCTTGCTTATTTTTAAGTAGTTTCTGTCTTATGGTTTTTCTTTGCCTGTTCCTTCATATTTCTAAATTTGTGGTTTCAAGTGTATTTTGTAGCAATACATTTCAAAGGATATTTTCTTATTTTTCCTCAGATTTTTTTCTCTTATTGTTTATCACATTTTGTAATCATGAAAAATATCTCTATCCAACTTTTGTCCAGAATTTTCTGCACATTTCTCTTCTTTTCCTGGGTTTTTTCCTTCTCTGTGAAGGAATTACCAGCATGTCCTGGACTTCCTGTTCCTCCTTCAGATGAAATTTTACCGAGATCATAATAATTTTTGGTGGGATCACTAAAGCCTCTGCTGTGCTTCCAGCAGCATTAGTGTACATGACTGGATTTAAGCAGCCCTTATATAGTCTCAGAAGCTGATCTAGACCCTGTTTAAAGTCACCAAAGAAATTTCAGTTGACAGCAGTTTGCATGAGACCCTTATTGAATATAAGAGGAAGCTGAAGAGTATTTACTAAAAATAACAGTAAAAATATTACTTGAGGGAGTTTTTTAATTGTAGCATTTGTTGTCCAGTCATGTGTTCTGAAATTTGATTAAGCATTTATTAATTCTTTCCAAGTAGCACCTGCTATTAATCTCCATTCTTCAGTTGTTTCAAAAATATTCAGTGTTTATTTTATCTATTGTTCAGTCATATTTTGTTGTTAGATGCATATCACACTTGCTTCTCATGTAATGAACACCTAAAAATTAGTGGTTGGAACATAATTGATGAACAAAGGAAAATGAATGGAACTCCTGTACAAATAAGAGACTTTTGAGATGTGCAAATAGGTTTTTGGCTATGAGTGGTAACACCAGCACTTCTGAGTGACTAATACTATAATGCCACAGACACAAGAAAGTTGAAGAAGACTGAATCATGAGGGAAAAATATTTTTTAATATTTTACTCTGGGATCTAGATAAATATTAGATAAACTAGATAAACATATGTATTTCTTTGTATTATTTGTAGTGCATCATAGAATCATGGAATGGGTTGTGTTCAAAGGGACTTTAAAGCTCATCTAGTTCCAACCACCCTGCCGTGGGCAGGGACACCTTCCAGAAGTCCAGATTGCTCAGAGCACCATCCAACCTGGCCCTGAACACTTCTGCATCCTAAACTTCCCTGGGCAACCTGTTCCAGTGCTTCACTGCCCTCACAGTAAAGAAATGTGCACACGTGTGTATGTGTCTCTGAGTGTAGGGGAGAGGTTTAAAAACCTTTTGTATTAGGAATTTTGAGAGTATAATTATTTAATAGTAACATATCTGGCTAAATACAGATTTATGTACAAGTTTAGCTGAAATCAAGGGACCACTTTAAATCCATTCTAAGGAAGTTCTTCAGCTTTTATAATGGAAACTCTCTGTTGTGATGTGGTATTTCCTCTCTTGAATGGCCCGTTTCATTTGTCTAGTTTCCTCTAGGACTCTGGATTATATGAAATTGGCTATCAGGGTGTTTCCAGTGGAAATGATCAGGCACTTCACTCTGTTAACTTGCCCAGACAGAAAGATCATATTGAAGCTTAAAAATATGTTTAGACTTGAATCAAAATGACCACTGATTTATAAAAGAATATAAGTTTGAAAATGGTACAGATAGTGTCTCAAGTCCAAATAACATTATATATTCCCAGAAATGTTAAACTTAGCTCTTACAAAAATGTGAAAGTTAGATTTTAGATCAAGCAGAAGGAAGGCTGGAAAACAAATCTTCTAAGATCCTCGAATGAGTACAAATATAGAAATTCAAAGAAAATATTTATGTAGCATTCTGAGTCTAGAATATGAATCTGTCATTTTGTAGACAGGGCTGAAAAACATGGTATTTCTATTGGATGTCAAAATAGCAGCTAAGTTTTTAAACCTGTACCAGAAGGAGCATGAAGGATTGAAGGATTGAAATTAATTATTTGAATAATATTAGTCTCTTTTCCCTAAAGAGTAAAGGTTTTTTTGCATATCACTTACGAAACAATACAGTACATCTAACTCCATTTAGACATTAATATGAATTGCTAATGGTTTCCTTTTACAGATCCTAAATGGTGGATTTATTGAATCATCCTAAACTTGCTCCTACGGGGGGATGGAAAAATAAGCTTGTGTATCCTTAGGAGCAAACTGCAAATCAGCAGTTTAGTGCTGCCTAGGATTGTCTGTTGTGGTGGGGTTTTTTGTTTTTTTAGGTTTTTAACTTTTTTTAAAATTACTATCATATATCAAGTTTATGTTAATTATATGAAAACATAAGAGATACTCAGTAGCATTTAAGGAACTTAAAGTAATTAACCTAGTTCTAAGCTGCAAAATGCTAGAAGACTCAGCACATTAAAGTAGGTGCAAAAATATAATGAAGCACTTGGTTTTACTGGTATTCAGCTTTTCTATGAAACTAAGTTAGACTTGTTTTCCTGAATATGTTAACGAACTTTCTTCAAATATCATCTTTTTTGTCTGTCTTTCTCACATCTACAGATTTCTTTTCCATCCTTGTGCAATCATCTAAAAAGTCACCTTCACTTAATTGGAAATGTCACTTGAATTTGTTTATGTTTCATTAGATGTACAATACAAAGCATTTATTTTTCAGTCTGGAGGATGACTTTGTTAATTTTTATTCAGAACAAAACAATGAAGAGCAAATATATATTCTGCAAGAGAGAAAATGACCAGGTGGCCAGTTATCCTGAAACAATCAGTGGAAAATGATTTAGCATACCACTTACCAACACAATCCCAGGAGCATTGACTGGGTATTAGTGATGGTCGAGATAATTTCTTATTTTGAAATATCTTTACCGTTATATAATGCTCTACAACATATTAACTTACAGAAACCTTTAAATGAATGAAATTAATTTATATTTTAATCAAATGCACTCTGGTTATAGAAGGAAGTGAGCTTCTTTATTTCAGAAGATATTTCAAATTTATAGCCAGGAATTACAGTGTGTATGGACTCAATAGATCTAATGAAAGGCTACACAGTTCCACAATTTGACAATGCTGAGACATTCTCATGTTGATTTATGAAAGAAAAGGCAAATGAATTCACAAAGTTGTTCTAGGTGTTGCAGAAGTACATGAATCAAATTGTAGTTTTCTTTTTCTGAAAATGTATGTGTGCAGTGATTTTTAATGAAAGTGTTCTAAAAGAAGATGCATAACTGCCAGCTTAGAAGTCTAGTTAAAAAAAAAAAAAAAAAAAAAACAAAAAAGTTACAATGCAAGCATTTTCTTTTGCCTTTTAAGAAGAGACAGGGAATAAAAAAAGATTAACACAAACTACCGGCCTACCAGTGAGTACTTTCCATACAAAGTGTGTCTAGCTCCTGCATTGCAGAATTGCTTGAATAAGAATGTAAAAGTCATGATAAATCACTTTTTCCTATAATGCAAAAGCATTATTTTCTCCTTAGTTGGTTCCTTTGAAAAATCTGTGGTCTTGCTCAAAAAGGTGCTTTTGTTCAGCTTTAATGAGTAGGTGTGTCTCTGGATGGTCCTGTATGGACAGCTGGGAAGACCCTTCTGTGAAGAGCCCTACACCTGGGCAGTGGCATTTCTTGTATCACCCAGGTGCTATGCTTCCCCCTTCATCTCAGATAATGACAGGCTTGTTCTTCCTCCTTGACTCATCATTTCCCTCGCTCCCTGTCATGAGAGAGATGCACCACACACCAATTAGTGCCAGATGTGGCAGCAGTGTTTGGCCTTTGGGAAGTGAGCTGCGTGCTCCATACTCCTTGCTGGAGACACAGTCAGCACCTACCTGATGGCAGCATGAGTTGCTCACTCTTTCCTCTTCGACCTGGGTGAAGTCTGAGCCAGAAATGCAGAATTCAAAGTACTTGCATACAAAGTGCTAAACGTCTATTGAGTATTTTGATCCTTTTGGAAAGAGATTGTAAGAAGAATTAAGGAAAACAAACAGGTGGCATATTTTTTGTTATCGTCATGTAACAGCATGAGGTTTAATATTAATAAAAAATTTAACATGTTCAAAAAATTTTTGACATTCCTGTCAACAGAAATACAAAGTTTATTGCAAAGGTATGCAGAACCTCCTTCCTGAGTTAAAAAACATTTTGAAAAAAATGATTGCTATCTGCTTATTACATAACAAAACCAAATGTGGTTGCTCTAGGAATTCCAGAAAGAAAGGACACTGTAGTAAGGTCTACTGAGTCATTTGGTCAAAATCCAAACTTTGCAGTTTTAGCTCCCAGAACATTTTAAATTTAATCTTAAACATTCAAGGCATAGTGTTTGCATCATCCTGGTTACTGTTAGATGGATTGAAAAATGGTGGCTCCTCAAAAATCTTGTAATTTAATTTGCATTTGAAGACCTCCAAATGCATTTTAATAAAGATTATATCCATACTTACTGACAAAGTAGCTTTACTCTATACATTTTTTAGGAATGCTATTTAAATCTAGAGTACACAGTAGAGTTTTGTACGAGAGCTCATAAAATTATTTCTTTTCAACGGCAGAGGAGTCTATGGGAATACCTGTGTCATGTTTTAGAGCTGATTGCAATTAAGGTATGGAGAATAAAGTCTAGGTTCCCTCTGGCTGCCCTGTGAACACTCAGAGAAGAAAGAAAGCAAAAAGTATTCCTGTGGGCAAAGTTTCCATTGCACTCTGGTCATGTACTCTCCTGTAAAGAGACTGGGAGGAGTAGCTACTGATTTTGCCCTACCTCTAACTGCTACTAAATAAGTGTAAGAAAGGGCAAACAGAGTGTAAGGAATCTTCTTCCTCTGAAGGAGAAAGGTATTTCTCAGGAGACACAACTTGCTTTCCACAGTTACTTCCAAATCTGGTCTGTCCTTAAATAAAAATGGACATAATCTGCAGTTTTCCTAAATGTTGTTAGTACAAAATATTATCACTGCAAATTTCATGCTATGATCTGGAAGTCTCTGATTCTCTGAGATTTTTGAGCTGGTAAAAGGGAAAAAAAATACTACTTTTCCTGCTTGTCTCGGAAGAGAAAGAAAAAAAATTGTCAAAACAGAAGAAAAGGGTTTTAGGACTAAATGGTTGTTCCAGGTATCATTTTTAATTTTTTTCCCCCAGTAGCAATGACAGCTTAAATAGAACCTTATCTCCTTTACCTCTAGTCTCTTTATCCTTTCCCCACTCTTTTCCCTCAGCTGTGCCAAAATTTGTGCATTGAGTTGCATTGAGAATAGAATGCAGTAAGTGGTCTAGGTTAAAGATACTCTCGCAGGAGAAACAATAGCAGGTTTCTAAAATCTGGTTCACAAAAGGGTTTACAGATTGTACAGTTAATGTCCTGGTGGGGATCAGTTTCCAAGAATGAGCTGGGGAATAAAATTCATGTAAGTGGCTCAGCTACAAAGAAAAAGACTCATAGTATTATGGAGTCTGTGTGTGTGTGTTACTGAAAATGCAAAGGTTTTAGCCTGTGTTTTCAGTTTTGCAAAATGTAAGCATCTCCCCAGTCTCCTAAATTTCAGTTTTAGACTTTTCTTCGTGCATTTTCTTTCTTTCCACCATACTTGACCATGGGTTATTCATTCAGAAAGATGAGTATGCAGAAAGGAAATGAAAACAGATTGAAACTTATTCAGTTCTTCAGACCTCTATTAAAAGCTTAAATTACATGCCTGTGGTGCTCAACTTAAGGCTAAATACCTATCTAGAGGCCATGAGCAGGGCATGCAAGAAAGGGTTTATGGCTTTGTTTCTAGTTTAGCAAAGTGCCTTTGAAGTAGATTGGCCACAGACTATGCAGACAAAAAAAATTAGACCTTGTTTAACTTGTGCTGAATGCAGGCAAATCTCTCTGTAAACAGTAGCTGCTAATAGTAATGGAAAATACTTCTAATCCCAATACAGACAAGGTAAGAAATAGGAATGAGCTCTTGTTTACATTATTTATAACATTTGTGAGCAAGGTTCTTCTCATTGACTGTTGTTGGAAGGGCCACCAAAAGGTAACCGTAGACCTAAAAGTCAAGCTAAATTCAGGGGTTTTATCTACTTTCTGTGAAAGGCCAAATATATAAAAAATGATATATATATAGAAACTCTCAACCATGAGACTGTATTAGGTGTATTCTAAGGTACATGATATTAAATGATGCAGGGAATGCTGATCAATGCTTTTTTTTTCCTCTACTTTCCTCATTGCTTGCTTACAGTCTTTGACAGAGTCTGGATAATAAGAGGAAATGTATGTAGAGACTGCAGCTCCCATAAGACAGTGTACATATCATTTTACATCTATTTAATAAAAAAAAGAGAACATTTCAAATCACACCACAAATAAAATGCTTAATTTCCAGTTTCCAGAGAGAAACAATTTATTTTGAATAATTTAAAAACATATGTGGAAATTGTCAATATTCTTAGGAAGGGAGAAAGAAGAGCTGAGGAGGAAAAGGAGCAGAGGTTTCATTACTTCATAGGAAAGCTTTTTGATAAAAAATTCTCCATCAGAATGGAAGATTTTAAGGAGCTTGCATTTAGTGCTGTGGGGACTCCACATTTAGGGCTCTGTAGGAATTCATCTCTACCATGCCTTGTATTTCTTAATTGATGTCTTTGCATGGATTTATGCTTTTGATACTATTTAGTTTGGCATTGCTTACACCTTGTTGTCCTGAGCTGGCATTCAGAAGAAACTAATGTGGAGTACTGGGATGTGGGCAATACAGTTGTCCTGTACAGTTCTGTACCAATTGAATTTGAGAGGAGTGGGTTCAAATGCTGTAGTCCTGACTCTATATTCCAGGATTCAGTTCTTATATTCTAAATGTCATAACTTTCATAGACACCCTCAAATGATTAATGTTTCCTATTATGATGAAAGGTGACATATATTAAGAAGTAGAGAACACTGGTGGGTTAGAGCCACCTGTGCAGATTCCAGTACTAAGATGGGTGAGGGCAACTTCTGTATCATGATTGGTTATCTGTTGCCATTACTGTGCACACCAGCATTTTTCATCAGCAGAGACCATGGTGATACACTGGCTGCACATTAAGTTGTTGAACCTCCTCGTGGGAGTCCAGTAGATAACTGTTTTAATAAGAATAATCCCCTTTGAGGAATATTTCATAGACATGTGCCCTTAATGATGGGGGTTATCTGCCCTATATCTGTTCTGAATTCTGACACAAACTATTTCTGTAGATCACTAAAGTAATTTCTCTTTCCTAAAGAAAAGTTTCTGCATTGTTCATCCTATTCCATGCTGTCTATGCTATCCTGTCATAAATAATCTTAAGCTCCTCATGGTAGGTCTAATATGTTTAAAGGCTTCCAAAACCCCCTGTGATTATCTAATCTAACCTCTTTCATAATGAAACTGTAGGACCTGGCAGTATTCATTCCTGTTGAAACCTGGATGGCTCATTTGAACTAGAGGACACCTTTTGAAAGAAATGATGACCCGTATTGAATAAAAGCCTTTCCACAATTCTTAGAAACCTAATCATTAATTACTTTCAAATGTTATCCGCTTTCTAGGTTGAAATTGTCTGGTTTTGGTTGCTAGCCATTGAAGTGTGTTAACCTACATCTGCTAGAGTGAGGTGTTCTGCTCTCTGTGTATCCGCATAACAGGTTGTGATCAACTCACCTCTTTGCTTCTCTTTGAGATAAATACACTTAGCGCTTGGAGACTTTTGGTCTGTACATATTTTTCATCCTCCAGTGATTCTCTGCTCCTTTGGTAACTCCTTTTCAACATTTTACTTGATCTGAGGATATAAGACTAGACATGACAGCAATCATACTTGTGTTAGGTAGGTGTGCTCTTATTTGGTATTCACCTACTTTTACATCTAAAGGGTTGTGCTATTCTATTGGATGGAGCATCATATTAAAAGCTCACATGCAGCCTATTAGTCGCTGTAGCTCTTTAATCTTTTAGAGTCACTATCTGACAGAACAGACTATAGTAGCATGGAGGATTTTTGCTGTTACCATGTCTGACTTTACATTTGGCCTTGTTGAAATGAACTAAAAGTTGAAATAAAATTTTCATGCCTCCAGAATATCATCATATCCAGGTCCCTGCCTTCCAGGAGACTGATAATGATGTTAAGTAGCAGAGAACAAAGAATATATACCAAGAAAAGGTCTCTAGAAACGCAACCGAAAATAAAGCTGCTTAGCAAAAGTTTCCTGCTCTTAGTGACATTCTGAGACATGAATTCCATGATTGTTTCATAGCATTTTAGTTGTCTAACTGAGACCTCCAATAGGAGCCACGCAATCGCCTTGCTCACCCCAATACATTGCAATAATGTTGCCATCTTTCACACAGTTGCTACACTGACATTTTGCAGACTCTGTGCCAAGGTATTTGATGCTGTTTCCAAAAGTATATAATGCACTTTCACTTTAGACTTCATTTATGCTAACTCAAAGCAAGGTTTATTTTGCATGGAAAGGGGTAGCAAAACAAGTCACCAGAGTGTTAAAACACAGAAATTGCAAATAGCAAAGCTGAGAGGCAGAAGAGGTACCAGTGTACTGTTCCAGAGGTTTCAGTCACATAACTAGCCCTGCTCCAAGTAAAAAATAAGCTTTTTTTCTCTTCAACAGCTCAGTCTTCCTCTGATTTATCTTAATGGTGATCTACAATCTACTGTGTGCTTGAAAGCAGAGTACAGATTATGTAGCTAGCATCTGCTAGCTCTGTCTGCCGCATTCATTTTTCAGATCAAGTGTTCGATGTAATACCTTCATTTCCTAATAGATTAGATCCAAGAAACAGCAATATTTTCCTCTGGTAAACAGTGACTGATGTCATAGAAGGATCCTAATTATGCAATTTTCAGTGTATTTTGTCCTCATATTGTGTTCTTAGTTATTCACTGAGAGAGGAAAAGTGCAATGTGAACTATTATCAGAAAGATGCTCCAAAGATAATCTTCAGCTTGAATGGGGATCATCTGACAAAGGAGATGGCACTGACCATTTCTTTCCTCCTGTGATAAGGATGTCAGGAACATGGTGTGATTCTTGGGGATGGTGCTGTGCAGGGCCAGGAGTTGGACTCGATGACCCTTGTGGATCCCTTCTAACTCAAAATATTCTGTGATTATGTGTTTGACGAGACAGGAGGCCAAGGAGTGATTCAGAACAGAAAAGGCAAATGGAGGGAACTCAAAAGCAAAAGAAAGTTTCCTGGTACAGATTTAAGTCTGCACAAAACAACTTAGATTATGTTTCTCTGAACATTAATACTTGTTTTGTCATGGTGGCAATTATGACTAGATGACTCTTTCTGCTGATGGTGACTACTGATGAACGACTATTTCTGCTGATACAGTCCATTCCTAACATCACTACTGACTTTTATAAAGCCCCATCACACATGAAAAATCAAAATGAAAGCAGAAGGAATAGAGACAAAAATATCCAGAAGACATTAGACACTTACTGGAAGTCATGTCTTTTCTGATGCTTTCTAAGCACTAGTTTTGTGCTAAATGGCAGCTAAAATAGCTGTTTATCATTGCACTGTATCCAGAGAGAAATGGGAGGTTTTTTGAGCTTTAGAAACATAAAAACATTGGTTCTGTCAGGTAAAAGAAAAACCTGTAATTGAGTATATTATCATGCATACAAAATTGTTAAAGACCTGTGTTTTTCTTCACTCTCTGTCATTCTTGCTACTGTTTTCATCATATGTCTTTATTGCAGAATCTACCAAGGTGTATGGTACCTCCTCCTTGCAAGGAGCCTGCGTAGGGTGCTCTGTCCCTTGTGTAGTTAGCTTCTCACTTTTATTTCTTTGGGTACTGGTTTGTTCAGACGTCTGAGACAAAACTTTCCTGTACTATGTGTCTCATTCCCTGCTAGATTGCAAGATATTTCATGTGTTCTGAACAAACTCTGCTTCTGATCATTCTCACCAATATTGACTGGACAGTGTCAGAATCAGGACAAGTGTAAGCAAGATGCTCAGAAAAACCAAGGGAGATATTGGGGAGGATATTAAATTAAAGATTTCTGAAGACAGAATAGGATATTAAGAAAGAGACTGGATATAGTAGATGGAAGATTAAAATAAAGACAAGTGTTTCATGGTTCTATTTACTGTGGGCATGGTATATGCAGTGTCTAATTCTAGTGCAACCAGGATGTCTTCTGGTGGAAACAGAGCTGTGATGTGTGCTCATACTCTTTAGCTGCACAATACTCAAATGAAGGAGATGATCCAAGCCCAAATATAGACTGACATAGCTCTCAGTGTGCTGGCTTCAAATTTCCTGGTGGAAGAAACTGGAGTTCTGCAGAGTGGTCATAGCCTGGGGTCTTAGCCTCAAAGATGTCACTGTGAATGTGACCACACGAGTGTAGGTACAGCAGTGCTGTCAGTCCATATCTCCACAGAATCTGTGAGGAGGAGACTTCTCTTCTCCAATTATGGCACTAAAGCACAGTGGATTTTCTGTCCTTGAACAAGTCACTATGAGGCATCCTTATCATCTCCACGGCTAGTCCTCAGTGTGCAAGGGGAATGAGAGGCCTTTTGTCTGGGTGTTTTCTGGCTTTCCAGAAATGCCTGACAGAATTCAATGTTGTGACCTGTTTTGTTGTATACATTCATTAGTTTACTATTATTTCTTTAAAGACTAATTGTGATTATTGGTCTTTAGTTTTCTTTCCCTGCTGCATGTTTTTTCCAGGAGGCCAAAAAGCCTCTTTCTGGCAGAAGAAAAAACAGAGTATTTATTGTTCTTTTTAAAAATTCATAGTCTGTTTGCTAGACAGGATAAGTGTTTGCTCTAATTATTATACCAGTATTTAGTTCTTAAGATTTGGCTTTTTCTGAGTTGCTGCTAGTGCCACTGCTGGTCTGCATGCACTTCAGAAGGAATTTCAGATTTCATCAGGTAGAAAACAGTAGCACAGCATCACTGGAGGAACTGAGGGAATATGCTAAAACCAGAGACCTGTTACTAGCATTATTTTAGAGGGTAACATCAGTATCAAATCCCCTGGAACTAACATGCATGAGAAAAAGGGTCATATTTTGTAACCTATGTAGGAATGATGCCAATCCATGGAGAGAGTCTCAGATTGATGGCTGAATACACAGCTTGATGATGAATGGAGAGAAGTAAAGCTGTATATTAGCCTGAATACAGCTTGTTCTTACTGGTTGCCTTGAGTTTCTTATTTGTCCATCACATAATGTTTCTCCCCAGTTAACCTTATGGAAATGATTTAGTGGGATTGGCTGCTTACCAAGCTGCAGTTTCAATTTTTGGTTTGATTTTGCTACAGTTTTCTCTGTGAGTCTGTTGTTCCCTCTTTAGATTGTCAGAATATGGCTTCAAGGGTACTTCCCCAGGTGCCAGGTTTTTTACAGCAGAGAAGTCTCTTTCCAGGGTTAAGTACCTTTCCTCTACACAATGTTTTTTGTTTTTTTTTTTAATGTGCGTGTCCTTTGATGCTGTCTGTACCTTCTGCCTGTTGTGGGAAACATCTAGCTAACCCCTTGAGAGGGCCTCCCATGCACAACAATTAGCTGTGAGTTGAAATCTGGGGCTAGCATGTGTCTGACCTCCTTACCAATGAGGGACAAAGACAAAACATGCCAGGGTTTACCATTGTACAGGTATCCTGAGGTTTTTAAATCACCATGAGGCTGTGTGTTTAAACCTTGCCTCTGCCAGGCTTTTCAGTGTGCTTTCATGCTGCTGCTGCTGCTGAAGAGTGCATTTCCCACAGTTGCATTTACTGAACTCATGTGACAGCATGGCTCTGATCCTCTGCAAGGTAAGGACACGCTGAGGCAGATCTTTATGTATGGTGAGGCAAGGACCATCCAAACTGAGCTGGCTGAATGGAATGATTATCCAGCTGTCTATGAACCCACAGGTGGCCTCCAGGGCATTGGAGCTCACAGAATAAGCACTACAAACAGTAAATGGAAACCCAGGCAATTGTAAAATGACACTGGAGAGGAAAATAAATTTGATATCTCCATCTCAGTTATACTTCCACTGTAAAAGAAATGGATTAAAAACCACCTTAAAGAAAAACTTGACATGCTCCATATGAACCCTTGAGATATCCTGGGCTCAAAAGCCATGCTACATATTTGTAAAAGTTTTGTGTGAGGGTGGTGTAGGGATTTTAGAATAGAACCTGTGTAAGAGGCTAGCTAGCAGTGACAAGCCTGTTAGGATAAGGACAGCAAGTATGCATTGCATCCTGAAACTGAAAAGTTTTTCAGATTAACTCATGTTTTAAGGAAAGATATTTTCACATTAAAGAAAAGCTGTACAAATTATTTTTAAAATGCTCTTTGAAAAGAACTAAAAAACTTAGGATTATTATATAAATTATATCCTTCTAAAGTTCAAATTCAGTAGGAGTATGTTTGGGTTTTTTGTTTGAGAGAGAGAGACCAGGGAGGCCCTGTGGATCAATATAATCAATGTGAATAATTAATTCATTTAACATACCAACCATTGGGTCTCTGAACACAATCTGCTTGTAATTCAGCAGCTACGATGACTTGGCTTGTCTTGGAATGTGTTTACACACAGCGGTGTAGATTCATTTTGCACAGGAGGCACTGGCAGTGTACATACGCATGACAGAAGGGAGCAAGGCTGAACCCTTTTAAAAGGGTTCTCTCTCTTCTTTTATTCCCTAAAGAAGAATTTTAAACTGAATGTATTTATTCTTAGAGCAAGTATTTCCCTGATCCAATAGATCATCCCCGCTTTTTATTTGGCATTTTCTTGGAAATGCTTGATAGCACAAACTACACAAGATGCACTGGGGATGGGGGGCCCTGGAGGGGGATCATGTGTTACTGCTTGAGAATTCAGTAGTACTGGTGTGGCCATGGGATCCCCCCACTCCCCCTGACCTGCTTAAGCAATAACCACCAGTGATTGCTGTGATGGCTGCATCTGCTTACAGATAACAACATCAGAGTTAAGGGCCTTGAGGCTTGCTCAACAGCTGAGGACCATAAGCCTTCTTCAAGATCTAAGGGCTAGCTGAGCATGCACCATTATGCAAATATGTCTCTAAGTTAATTACCTCACTCCACTGTATTGGTTTGAAAACAAACCAGTGGGAGGTCACAAGTCAAGATTGAAATTAATAGAAAAAATTAGAAACAAGAAAAATAATATAAGGAAAAAGCACAGACAAAGTCAGATACAACCTGATACCCTATTAGGGTGGTGGAAGCAGCCCCAATGAAGTGGTCCAGTTGAAGCGATGATCCGATGGAAGGTCCGGTCTCCAGCTGAAAGTTCGTAGTGGCTCTTGTCCTCTGGTCACCCAGCAGCCAGGGCTGAGGTCAGGCAGCTCTAAGGACAGGTTATATCCAGGTGGGAATGCCTGGCTCCCATCTCCTGGGTGGAGCATCTCACAATAGGAGAAGTCCATGAGTCATGTGGTGGTTTCTTGATGTCCCATTGTCTGTTATCAGGGGTGGGTTGTTAGCAGGTGATAACAGCTAGTTGCCCACAGCTGGTGGTAATAGAATACTTAAATACATCTATTTTTAACCTAGGATACCCACATATATCGAATAAAGCCAAGGTCCCACTGATCTCTCCAACATGGCAGCAGGTGTACACCAGGATCTCCTCTGGAGCAGGGGTGCCTCTCAAGGTTGCTTCTTAAGGCTAAGAGGTTCTTTGCTGCAATAGATTCTTGGTAAGTGATTGACAGAACACTAAACTCTAAAATCTTAGCTAAGTGATATAAAGGATTGATTGCACACATACAATCCTTTAAATGTAATCCATTGGCCATGATTAAGGGGCTAAGTCTTAATCCAGCAGCACGAGTCTCCCTTCTGACAAGGAGTTTAGAACACAAAGAGGTCCTTTCTGAACCTCATGACTCAACAGGAGGGCCTTCCTGACAGTTTTGTTTGAACCTGTTCCCTGTGCAGTAATCAAGTGTACCTTACCATTGAATTTTGTTAAACCACTGTCACATTTACTATCAAACTCTGTTAAATCACTGATATTTATATCAATAAACATAATGCTACTTCTCTAGTACAAGCGAAGTGCATCACCCCATCCATGACAACTTTGTGGGCAGCTAGAGCACGATGATTTCAAAATATAATTTTAGTAGGAATTACAGTACTTTGGGTGGCACAATGTGAATAGACATGTAAAAGGATTTAAAAGTAAAGAATTACTAAATAATTGTAATAACACATTACAGTCTGTTAAATAGTAATAAGTCATGAACAAGATTTAGTAATAAGTGCTATTGCATTTGTGTCTGATTAGTCTCTGACACTGAGGACTCTTGTCCTTCCCAATATAGGTCTAATGCTTTATATGTCTAAACCACTTGAAGCCATGAGTAATAATACCGCCTATAAATCTCCTGGTATTTGGATTAAAGCAAGTCTTACCCTTACTCTATGTTTCACATTTCTTTTTGTGGACTGATTTATGTCTTCTTGAATGCCCTCTTTAATGAGTTATTTGTTTTCCTTCCCTCACCATCCTTTCCTCTCCAAAATCTCCCTCCATGCTTAGAAGTATTTTGCAATTCCTGTAAGAGCTCTGACATGACAGAACACATAATCCTACAAAAATAGGGATTGCTACTGATACAGGTGATTGACTAATAAATCTTTTTGTAATTTTCTTATTTGCTTTACCAGGTACCTGTCTAAATGATCTGTTGTTCTGAGGATGTATTTGTATAGTTAAAATTAATACTCATAAATAAAATCCCTTGCTTATGTTCAAAACTATTGGTCCTTGTAATGTCAAATGGTTGTATGTGTTTTAAGTTTCGCTTTTAGAGCTCTTGTTATTGCACAGAAAGTTGAGAACTTCAGCCTTTTACAACCATATTTATGTCTTTTATGCTGCAAAGGAAAGCCTAAGGATGGCTCAGAGGCATCTCAAGAAAATACTTTACCATCCTTATTGCTTTTTTAAAATTAAAAAAATATTCTCATGATATGTTAAACCAGTGTTTTGTGATTTGGGGAGGGAAGAAAGAATTCTTAGGCCATGGGTCTGAACCTTTGGGGTCAGTCCAAGAGGCCTTTTCAGAAACTCTTCTCCCTATCTTCTGTGTGTCTGCAATAAGCTACTTAACATTCCTCTATGAGCTTAAAGGAGAAAGCTTTGTTCTCTCCTCTATCTATTTTCAAGTAAGTCACATAGAGCTTTCAGGAATAGCATCTTTCTGTCTTGTGCCAAAGTCTCTGTGGGATGAAAGTGAAGGCTTTCTAAAGAACAGTTATTACTGAAGCATCTTACCAGGATGTCAGAAAAAAAGGCAGCGTCTTTATTTCCTATTATTAGTTAGGCCTACATTAAAATCTTTTCTGACATCTTAGTGCCAGGAGTTTAGACCCTCAATCATGCTTGTATGTGTCTACAGGGCACATCTCTCCATCCCACCACACTCACAAAACATGCCATTATTTTTTCCACCCTAATTAAGAAATGCAACCAAAGAAACCTAAAATTTGAACTATAACATGAACTTGGGACCTCTTTTCTCTATCACTGTCTCATAAGTGAAAAAAAAAAACAATCAAATGAATCGAGGCCTGTGACAAAATTTCTTTAAAGCAGGGCAGGCAGATCTGATGTTTCTGTTGTTTTCGTTTGCTTCTGTCACTTGTCTTCCTGGGGCTCCATCAGTCTCTTAAAAAGCAGACTGTTCTACCTGTCAGCTTTCATCAGAAAGCACAAACACATCAGAAACTAAGCTTTAAGAAAATGCTTGCCTGTGATTTGTTCACTTTCACACTAGACTTGAGCTACACCTTATTACTTTCTATACATGCTGTTTTCCCATTCAGCTTGGGATTAAAAAATACATATATATTTGTTTTGGGTTTGTATGTCACTACATACCCTGCGGTGCTGTAAATGTGAAACTAAAGTAAGAGAAACTCAGGTTTCTGCACAAAAATAATGATAGCTGAGCCTCCAAAGTCCCATTCTCTGTGCTTAATATGAACCCCTGCCACCTTGGTCTCCCAGAGGGAGGGAAGTAGTTTTAAAAGCTTCAGTTTACATACTTCTAAGTAGAGAATTGTTTGCTTACTTTGCTATAATTATGTCAGCACTTCCACTGCCAACTTTTTATTTTCATAGATGTAACATTTGACTCTAGAAGTTATTCTGACTGAACCTTTTAATTTAATGCTGATCCATACACTGCTGTGCTGCAAGCTGAAGTTATTATACAGGAGCCAAGAAAGAAGGAGAGGAAGCAGTACTTAATACTGTATGCTGTCAATTGCAGTTCCTATGATTAAGAAGTGGCAGAACCCCAAAATCCATTTGCACAAAGGCAGCTCCTTCTCTGTAGCTGTGCTGGGTGGTGGCACACATGCTTAACCTTTGGAAAACAGAGCCTGAATTGTGTCCTGGTGCAGGTAACTCTGTCTTCACAATTACAGCACAAAATTTGTGTATCACAGATCGTTTTAATAATTCTTCATGCAAAGGAAGGTGTTTGTCATTTACCTGCATTTACTGCAGCCTTTCCTAAAATTTTTGGCCCTAGTAAATGGTGTGTCATTTCCTCTGGGCCCTCTCTCTGCACTGTCTGACCCTCAGTGCAGTGGGCAGTCCTCCTTGCCAGCCTGCCTTCCCCCAGATGAAATCACACGTGGGGGAAAGTTTGGAAAGTAGTGTCCACAGCTTCTCTGCGTAAGGAGCCTGAATCTGGCTCTGCACTTCTCTTGCTTTTCCTGGAGACCTGAGAAGGAATACATTATTCCAGGGTACTGAATATTTCTTTGGCATTTCATGAGTGTGGGAGCAGGAGCCCTACTGAAATGGAAATGCCATGTGTGGCTGGTGCAGGGGAGTAAATCACCTGACCTGGTTGTAGTCCATTTAATAGGGGAAAAGAAAAAGAACTCAAACCTTTAACCTGTATTATCATTGAGGTATGAACTTACTCTCTATGCAATTTTCACTCTGAATTCCAGTCAAACCTGAACTGCCAGAAAAATACAATATTAAACAACAAATACTAATGGACCAATTAACCCATGAAAGGGTGATCAAGAGAGGTAATGAATGGGTGTCACAGAATTTATGTGCCTCCCGTGTGGCTAAATGGACAGGTTTCCAGCTACAGAGAATATTACTTGGGGCAGGGAGCTAAGTGATCCCACCTTACAGTTTCTCTCCGTGACAAACAGTATCTTGGGTGTTTCATGGCAAAGGTACATTGTGGGAAAGGTGAACAGAATGGTTTGCTGGGATGTGTTTTCCCAAGCTTACAAGTGAGAAGGGGAAAAAGCAGGGATGTTTTGTAGAAGGCAAAAAAAAAAAAAAAAAGGCAACGCTAATAGAGACAAATGGTACCTATCCCTGAGATAATTAACAAAATAGCTATTTAGATTCAAAGAAGATGCAGAGAAGAAACAAGTGCTTTAGATTCAAATTGATCCCTCTATTGATCAAACTGGTACTCCAGTAAGCCAAGGAGTCAGGAAAACAGACTTTAAAACCCGGGGCTTTGTCTTAAGGTAAAAGATGAAGACAAAGAGAATTGTTTGAAATGCTGAAAATTTCAGTAAAAATTAAATATTTGCTTGTTCATCCAGACAATGTGCTAGGTATATTTCTAAATTTAAATGTTAAAAAAACCCAGACAACCCTTTTATCTAGCTAAATAACTCTTGTCAACTTTATTACTCAAAATGCCTTTTGTATAAGACTGTAATTATAATGATTTCTGACACTTTGGTTACCAATAGCACCAAAGCAGGTGTTTTTTATCTTTATTTAAATAATTAATTCCATTCCCATAAAAATAAGGCAGGTAACTTTTTTACATAATATAATTTTCTAATATAATATACATTTCTAATGCAACACAAAATTAAGCCATTATAACTTAATCTGGGCTTATTTATCACTATATATTTAATACAGAAGAAATTCAAGCTAATCAGAAATTTATAAAGGAATTACCAATGCATTTATAAAGAATTATCATAATTCAACAATATGAGCCTAGAAATAGGAATTAATTCATAGTATCAACAATGTTAATAATGTTATATAATTTATATTTTAAAAAATCTGTATGCTTCGCATTTGTTTATAATTCTGAATAGATCCAATATTCATGTAGTTGGTAAAAAATCAGAAATAAAATCCAGCTGATATAGGCTTTCATACATAAATTAGAATTTTTTAGATGTCTTGCTCTCATAACCTCACTATTAAATTTCTATAGATATGGGCAATATCAGTTCAGCAGCTGCATGCACTTAAATGACAAAATTAGTAACAATATTTACAATTAGACTGAACAGCAAACAGTGCAGGAGCTCAGTGAATGTGAGTTGCTCTATATTGTTTTTCAATATCTAAACACAGTAAATCCTCACTAAAATATTATTCAGGACCCACATAAGCACTAGTATAGCATGAAATATTTAATGATTAGCAAAGGAATTTTGACAAGGGAAGCATAACTTTTACTCTCTGTGAAAACGTGAGATAGTTTCATTCCACTACAATTTTGACAGAAAAGATACAAAACCTTTGCAAATCCTTTGTATTAAATACTGTAGGAGCCATATTTGCAAGAAATTGTCAAATATTTATTAAAGAATAGGTGGTTTTCTGTTCATGCAGGATACCTTAATATGACAGCCTGTCAGAGAGCTGTTGGAATGACTACTGCAGTAAGATTGTGTAGATTTTGGTTAACACTGGTGCTGTCTCAAAAAAGGAGAGAAGAGGTATCTGGTCACATAGTCTAACATGGCAGGCTATTATCTGTACTAATTGAACTGGAAAAAAAAATAAAAGGGTGAGAAGTGTTAATGGGCTGACAATCTGTGTTTCAGCTAAATTTTCATTCTAGACCGAATTAAGTTTGTGAACTTCATCTGCGTGTTGGTGTTCCATTGATTGAAATCGGGGACCAAAACTTTTCCTCTATGTAGGAACTCAGGGATCTGAACAGGGTGTAATTTTTATATAAATACAGATTTTGACTTTGCCGAATCTGTAGGAGAAAAAAAAGATAAATCGTAGATGTTGTGTTATTATTTTAAACTTCCATGAATGTTTCCTGGGTTTTTTTTTAAAGTCTTACTGCAATTCCCTTTATCTGCTTTGTTTAAGCAGAAAACGTCAGTCTTACTCATACCTCATATTTTTTTTCACCACTGCTTTAAGCAACTAGAGGTCATTATTTTCTTTACAAAAAAAGGAAAAAAACAAACAAACAAACCAAAAGCATTATAGCTTTTTTTAGCTCCTTCTGAGGAAATTTTGGCATATCCCTTGGTTTTAATGAATTGACTGATTGGTCCCAAGCTTTAGTTATAACTTCTGAGTTTAACAATGCACTTGTATTGGAATGCAAAATGCTTTCTATGACATTTCATTTTCCTGTGCTGGTACCAATTATTTTTGTTGCACCTCTTGGCTCCTAAAAGAATACACAATGTGATTCTGGCTGTGATACAGTGACAAAGATCAGACAGGCATTTAGGGAAAATAACAGAAAACTTTAGCTTTAAATCCATGGGGATTCCATTAAAATGATTGATGACAAAGCACAGACAGACCTCAGCAAAGGTTTTTGGTGGATTCTGCAAGAGATGTGTGGCATATTCAACACACGTGCACCAGAGCTGCCTTCTAGATGACCCTGTGGAATGTACATGGCCATACACACTGCTCCACAAAGAGCTTCCACTTTCCACGATGTGCAGTGAAATCTACTCTCAGCACAGGGCAGCTTGCTGGGATTCCTCGCCCTCTCCACTTTTGCAGAAGTGTGGTGGGACACAGGCAAGAAAACAGGAGGGATGGAGCACGAGGAGATTCCTGAGCTTTGGTTTAGAGGTAGATAGGCTGGCTGGAGTCTGCTCACCCTTGTGTAGGGTGGTGGAGGTGGTCTGTGAGGAAGAGGCTGACAAAGAGCTCTGCAGCCCCAGGGCACGGGCAGGATCCTGTTTCTGTAAATGGGGCAAGGTGGGTCTCTGCTCTGCTCTGTTTATACATTCTCAGATAATCTGGTGTACACTCAGCCTGGTGATGGGCTCCAGCTCTTGTAACATCCTTCACATACTTCATCTGTCTTGGCAGCGATTTCACTCGAGCATGAGCAGGTAGAAAAGGCATCCTGGAGTCATCATGACCTGATGAGATTGCAGGTCAGTCTTTGGACATTAGTTATTCGCAGAAAGAATGTCTTGAGAATATTTTAGACCTCAAGGCTCCTGCATGTGGCAGGTTAGGATGACCAAATAGCTGAGACATGGGATGGGTTGGTGATATATGTGATCAAAATGTGGCTGAGCAGTATAGTCATAGAAAGACTATAAAAAGTGCTTGATGCTATTACTATTGATCAGGAGAGAATAATTAGAATTAGTTGCACTATAAAATAAAGAATTATACAGGAGTGACATACAAATACATATGTGTACAATCAAGGACCTGGTTTCAGATTTCTATTACGCTCGTAGCTGTTATATAAACAGCACTCAATCATCACACCGCTAATTCAAAGATACATGGCAGAAACAAAATCTCTTGGTCAATTCATTGAGGTGAAAAATCCTAACAACCACAAAAAATCCAGAGGCTGTATTATGACTCTTGAAACTGACAGTGAATGAAAATATTTCCAGCATCAAAAAAAATCCAGAACTTGCAATTCCATTTGTTTATGTGTTTATCTTTAATTCTTTATTCCTTGTTCAGGCTGACTACTGTTAACATTGAGTACTTGAGGATATAATTGGATCTTTCTACATGCAGAAATGATTTCATTCTTTTTTATTTTGAAGTTGAGATAAAAGCAATGAATTAACAGAGGTAAAAGCAATCGGACTTATAAAATGCTTGAGTTTTTACCACAGTAAGTGATACTGATTACACAGAGTTTTTTGAAAAGATGTACTTTGAAGGTGATAGGTTTTTTTCAAAAAAACAGTTTGTAGCTGAAATCTGTGGGGAATCTATCTGGGAAATTTATGTCTTCTATTATTAATTATATGAGCTGAAGTTTATAATCAAAATCTGAATTAAAAGGGAAGCAGTGTTCTTTTCTATGGATTTCAAATAAATTGCTCTGATTTTGCTTTGTAAGTGCAATGAATATAATATCTTTATTACTTGATAGAGTATGAGGAGGTAGACAGGATTCCAGATAGATCTTGGAAAAAAAATAATTTCTATTATGTTTTTAATATAATGCCAGTGAACCTTACATGTGGTTTGTGGCAATAAGATATTGACTCAGCTTCATTTAAGGATTTGTGGCATAGTATTTCTTTTCTGAATTTACTCTCTTCAATTTTGGGTTCTTCAAGTTCCACAAATAGTTATAAGGAGACAAAGTATTGTTCCATCATTTATTGTGCCTTTAACGGGATTCCTTTTGATTTAAATGTTTTAAAAGCAAGCATCTGATTAAGACCAGCGAGTACAGCATAGGAGAGAGGAGCTTGTTAAAAGCAAATGAACGATTGTGATGTTGGCTCATGGTTTCTAGGGGAAACATTTTTTAGAGGTTAAAAGACACATGATCTCTGAGTATTGGTGGTAGCAGGACTCTCAGAAGTCATCTTAATTTAGTTAGTTTAGAAGACATTTCAGAAGACAGCCTTTTTTAAAAACACCATCTTTGCTTCCCTGTGTATTATTCTATGAATCTACGTTCAGTATTAAGACCCTTGACACCAAAAATTTCCTGATGTTTTGATTTCTGTCAAGATTCCTCCAGGGCATGTAAATGAATGCTTCTGGGCACACCTGCAAGCATATTTTGTCAGCTTTGAAAGCCTCAACCCTGTTGGGAATCAGTGTAGAAATTTTTGTGTCCATTTCGTGTTTACGTTCCAGTTGTGTGGGCACACATGGACCATGTTTACTGAATATGGAATATGAAAAGGTGTGAGTAAAGGAATTTTTTCTTCCTGTCTTTTGATAAAGAAGCAACCTTCTTCTCTATCCTGTACTATATCAAATCTTGTCAAAGATGGCAGAGACCTGATTTTGCTTCCACCATGAGCCTAAAGAAATAACACAGTGAATTAATCAGAAAACAATATTTTAGTATGGGGAAATAATTTCATTTTTCTTTTCAGGACACATTCTGTGCAAAAATGGTTGAACATTCATTGGGCCAAAACAGGAGACAGACATAACAAACAAACAAGAAAATGAAGTTATGGCTTAGCATTTCTAGCTTTGACTCCAATTAATACCTGACATAAGCTACACAAGCAACAGGCTTCAACCACTGTGTTGTTCTTCCTTTATCCCTAAGCTCCACAGAGCAGTAAGCCTGACTGCTAGTCAGTTGAACAAAATAATTTCTGGTTGAATTCTTTCAGAGATTGGATACATAGCTCCAGGAGGAGAGCTTATGTATTCTATTTTTCCTTTTACAGCCTGGGACAGGCAGAAGTTAATCTTTGGCAATCCATCTTGGTTACTATGGGCTCCTCACTGGCTCTTGAGCTTTCTATTTTTTGACAAAGATTCCCTTCACACAGGAAGATTTCAAAATTCTAGCAGATCCTTTCTTCACCTTAACATTGCCATGAAGCCCTCTTTCAGATGGGAGTATTAATTGCTGCTTGTTTTTCCACCCTTTTTCTTTCTTGCCCTGTACTGACACATCATACTCCTCATATCTTGCAAATATACTCACTAGGTAACAGAGGAGCATTGCCAGTCATATGATCTAAGAGCTCAGCATTGTGTGTCCCAGGTCAGTGATGAATTTACATCCAGTCTTGTCTGACACTTTCTTACTCTGGACATTAAAGAGAGTGTTTAGACATAGCAAAAATGGACCAGTGCTTCTCCACTGGTCAGTTTTCTATGGGATTTTCCGTGATGGAATAGTGTCTGAACTACTTGGAGAACAAGGACTGAAGTACTTGTCTCATGTTTAGTAGGCAAGTACTTTGGGGAGCATACACAAGCTTTGGAAGGCCATTAATTCCCAATTTTCTTCACATGAAGATCTAATTAGTTGCCCACACCTCTGCGACTGAAAATAGCATGCTGGCTGCCCATCTGGTGAAAACCAGTAATACAGCTTTAATTCAGATAAAAACCTGACAAACTGGATGAATAAGGGGTTGATAAAAGGCAGGTTTACACTGACTGCAGTCAGATTGCTTTTTACTAGAAGATAATTTGTAATAAAGATGCAAGATGACAAGGCAGATGTGCAGTGTTTTGTAAGGAATCATTTGTCAGAATTGACCTTTCCTTGGAAATATCTACAATTATTAGTTGATTCAGGAAAAAATCACATCAGGAGAGAAAAATTGTGCCTGTCAATGAATCTGGTTTTGCTGTAGCAAAGACTTCTGACCTATGAGAGTCCTTCTGGCTGCCACACAGTGGTTGGAAATGCACGCACGACTAAGAACTCCAAGCAGCCTTTCTGAGTCAGTGCTGCAGTGACATAAGTGAAGTGTTTCCTTCTGCATGCTCCAAGTGAGGCACTCAAGTGTGAAATGTCTTGGAAGCAGGACTGGAAGGGATACAAAGTTTTCACGGATGATATAAAACTGGGAGGAGCTGTTGACTCCCTCAAAGGCAGGGAGGCCCTGCAAAGTGACCTCAGCAAATCAGAGGGTTGGGTAATCACCAACCAAATGAAGTTTAACAAGAGAAAGTGCCCGATTCTGCACCTGGGATGGGGCAGCCCTGGATATACAGACAGACTGGGGAATAAGATGCTGGAAGGCAGTGCTGCAGAAAAGGCCCTGGGGGACCTGGTTGACAGAAAGTTGAACCTGAGTCAGCAGTGGCCTGGCAGCCAGGAGAGACAGCCCTGTCCTGGCGGGCATCAGGCACAGCATCGCCAGCCAGGCAAGGGAGGGGATTGTCCTGCTCTGCTCTGCACTGGGCGGGGGGTCTCACCAAATGCTGGGGGCAGTTTTGGGTGTCACAATATAAGAAAGACATTGAACTATTAGAGAGAGTCCAAAGGAGAACTATGAAAATGGTGAAGGGCCTTGAGACGAAGCTGTATATGGAGTGGCTGAGACCCCTTGTTACCTCTTCTCTGTGGTGACCAGTGATACAAGCCAAGGGAATGGCCTGAAGCTGTGTCAGGGGAGGTTTATGTTAGCTATTAAGAAAAGATTCTTCACCCAGAGGGTGTTTGGGCACTGGAACAGGCTCCCGAGAGAAGTGGTCACAGCACCAAGCTTGACCGAGTTCAAAAAGCATTTGGACAGTGCTCTCAGGCACATGGTGCGACTCTTGGAGATGGTCCGGTGCTGGATCATGAATTTGACTTGATGATCTTTGTGGGTCCCTTACAACTCAGCATATTCTGTGATTCTGAAACATAGTGAAAGAAACCAGCAAAACCCCCCATTGTTTCCTTTACCCAGGAAGGAAGCCTTTATGGGCTTCCCTGCAGAGGGCACCTGAGTCCCTTTAGCCATGAAGTAAAGCTCCATGGCTGTGTGTGCACTGAACCATATATCAGGCTATTGCAGCTGATCCAGGGAACTGATTCACAGGTGCTGGAGTAACCCTCACTCTTCAGCTCCAGAATCCTTTATTTCCACAATGTGGAAGGCCTCTTCCTTAATCCCTTGCTAGCACACTAGAGGAAGGCTCTAGCTCCCTCTTTTCTGCAACAATAATTTTATGAGTAAAGCTTTAACTAGATTTGTGTGTGTCTGTGTGTGTGTATACTAAACCAGGTTTTGCACTATAGCACAGGATTGGGATTTTGAAAATCTGTATTCTGTGACTTTGACCATATGATTTTGGTTCATGGCCATCTCTGTCAGAAATAATCTGTTAGAAGGAGATGAACTTAAAATGGTGGTAATAATATTCCAACAAAGTCAGAGCAAATTTATTAATATGTATAAATAACTGAAATGGAGTTTACACTAAATAAGATTCTCTCCAAATGCAAGGTTAACTAAATTCAATTATCAACAGGGATGTAGAAATAATTAAAAAAGGATCAAGGATGCAAATTATAAAGCTAAGTGAGCACTGGCAAAACAGACAAAAAAAAGAAGATGATTTTAACTAATGAAAATAAGTTTATAAAGCTAAAAAAGGAAAAATTACAGTTTAAATGAAAACATCTAAGGAACAAAAGTCTATGTGCACATTTAAACCTTCGTGCTTTATGTATAATGGTTCTGCATTGATTCACTATTATGCATCTGATTAAAAACTGACATGCAGAAGGTATTTGCACTCAACATGAGATAATTCTGGAGATAAATCACCTGGATTTTAGTGATTGCCTAGGGACTAATTTTTATGACCTGATTTCTTACAGTGCAAATTAGCAAGGGAAAGTGCCAATCAGTATACATATACATAAATATGTATGTCTAAACAGCAAATTGATTCAAAATCAGAAGAGTGTGACTGACTATGACTGGAAAAAAAAAAAGGAGACAGGGAGAACGGGAATTAAAAGGGGAAAGTATTTTAAAAAGTTTTTGTATATGAACATTTATACAACTACAGTGAAAAAGAGGACAGCTTTTGTTGTATGTCTATGCTTGTTTCAGGCACCAATAATGACAGCAATTAGAAATAAAGAAAACCCTAGAGAGTTTCAACCTAAAACTAAATAAGACAACTGTTATAAATGGAAAGACTCATAAGGAAAAAGCCAAACAAACAAAACATGTCATAATAAAATTCACAGCTGGTATTTCTGATATTAATAGAAATCAAGTTTTATAGTATACTAGATACAAAATTAATATTAGGTTTGATGTGAGAAATTTAATAGGTGAAGATGGTAAAATTGTTAGCAATGATGTAGAAAATGCAGAAGTGAGGAATAAATATTCCTTTCTTTATTTGGAAGAATAGGGATAATACACTCATATAACATGCTTTCTGGTCCATTATTAACTGGAAAGAATAAAATGAACTACAGACCAACCTTTTGCAATCTCCAGATCCAAGCAGCACACAGTCCAGGTCTATCTGTGGCCTACTGGTTATAATTAATAATATAAATTGAAAACTGGCTATTGTGTGGGACGCAAAAGCTTGAGAACTGTGCTACTCTTCAAAGAAGGCAAGTGGAAAACTGGGCTGCAGACAACATATGCAAAAATTGATATAAGATTTGATTTTTAAATATAAGAATGAAAGAATGTTTATGCAGTAAGCAAGAAGGGGCATGATTTTATGGAAATTGGGACCTATCAAACACATCTGATTCTAAGATTTATTGATAAAATTACCTATAAAAACACTGAGGTTTCTGTCGTACAGAAAAAGCTGCAAGAGAAAGCAATGAAAGTAGCAAAACCATGGCTGAAAGATGAGTAAGAACATAGATAAAATTAGAAAAAATATTTTTAGTGGTGCTAACAGTTCACCCCTTGAACAAGATTGATGGATTATTTATTTTGGTGTGCAGCAGAACCAGATGGTATGTCTTTTCTGAAAAGATACCTCAACCAAGTAATAGTCAGACTGAATGGCAATTTAACTAGATGGATTGAATGGCCTCCAGCTCTAAGAAGTCAGAACACCAGTTTATTCTACTTGCCAACTGTTGAATGTGCCAATACATTACTTATTTTTCCATCTTCCAGCATTGCTCTTGTGGCAAAAATGAACCTTTAGCATCAAAGTATTTAACTGTAACACCAAAATTTTGTAAAACTTTTTAAGCAGCAGAAATAGTATTGGAAAAGATGTTTGGAGGAGAATTCAAAATAGTAATGGAATAAAAATCAGACAAAAGGCCCTAAAAAGTCAGTGCAAGATCAGTTATTTGAAGTACAAAAAAAAGGGATGTGCTGGAAGAATAAAATCATGCAGTGTGATAGGCCTGAAGCCCACTTTATTGCCAAGAACATCTCTGCAAAAAACTAATGTGCTGTGTAATGGCCATAACTGTATTAAGAGTTACAAGGAGAGCTAAAAATATCTCATCTTTGAATTGCTTTGCAGCATGGGAGATGTCACCTTGAGAGTAGAAAGAAAACAGCTATTTATTCCAGAAGAGCAGGAAATAAGTCTTGGCTGCAGCTATGCCAAGTGGGCATTCCCCAATTAAGCACAATGTAGTTAAGGTATAAGGGCTTTGAGTAGTTTTGCTGCCAAGAACTCCTAAGCGCCTTGTTCACTTATATTTTTAATGGTTTGCCAAACTGAATATCTGCTCTCCAGTGCTTGGTGTGTGTAACTAATCATGATTATAGGGCCAAGTTCAAGAACAGCAGTAGAAAACCAGTGCAGTGGTTTACAAAGCAATCCCTTCTTGCCCAACATTAAACAGCAGCCCTCAGAAGGGTTTTTCTCCCTTCAAATGCATGTATTAATGTCCCCTAAAGAATCACTGCTGGCTACCAGTTGTGCACCACTTGGATTCAAATGGGGATAACTGAGAGGGAACTGCCATTGCTACTGAATGTGGCACTGGAAATGGTTAGAGAGACGTACCAGAGCATCCCTGTGCAGAATTAATCACCACAGGACCACAGAACTGTCTAATTATTATAGAAAGAAGAAAAAAGTATCCCTCATATATTGGCCAATTCACTTTGATCTCTAATAACTAATTTCTTATTTTTTTCTACAGTCACAGTATTTTCTCAAAGTGTTTGTCTATTTTCTGGTATTTTAGAATAACAGGACAGTCTCCTCACTGAAATGTTGGGTAATGAGTCGGACAATGGCACTGAAGCTAAAATACTTTTGCAGTATATGTACATTTGGCTAGCTGTGATTGAATTAAGTTTTAATAATAAGTAAATTTAGAAATAGTTTCCCTTTGGATATTATCACCAGTTGGAATAAGATAATTAAATTAAATTACCATGGACTCCCTTAAGGAAACTACAGTTTCCTTTCAATCAGTCTCTTAGATAGCATGACTTTACTTTACAACAAAGCAATTATTACAGCGTCTAAAAATGGATTTTTTTTTCTAGATAGCATTTTAAATAAAATATTTTGAATCATGTTTAAACCAATAGCAAGGAAATATATCTGAAGAACTTGAATTTGAGAAGTCATATTTCTGCTGTGGCTGTATCTGCTTTGGCAACCTGAGGTTTTACTCAGGGAAGTCTTTATGTAAGAAGCAATTTGCTTAAGGTGATGTTTTCTTGCTCAAATACATTGGGATTTTACTCCTTTTCTGAAGGCTTATATTACTTACTGCAGTAGTCTAATAAGCTAATGACCTTGCCATAATCCTCCTCACTGAAAACTGACATTTTTATTTGTATGGTTAAATAAAACATGTAATGAGGGAAATCTCAAAATAGGACTGATTATAATTCAAAGAAACATGTCATAGATTTTATCATCTTTACAGACAATGAGAACCCATGTGTAATGATGATGTCAACTACAATCTCAGTTAATTTGATCTCCTTTTATATTAGGCTTGATCATTCAGAATCTATTGTAACAAAATGAAATAACAGTGCTACATATTTCAGAGTGATAAATCAGAAATGTGGCTGCACTTGGTTATGTTATCAAACCATCATGTTGACTTATAACAATCAGGGAATTCCTCAGTAGTATACAAGTGCCTGAAATAGATTGTAGGCAATAATAACATAATACTGAAATTCTATGGCACCCTTGGGCACCAATGTAAACATCTGGTCCTTTCAGTTATCTTGACTTTTTAACATCTTATGTTTTGTAAAGTTCAAATGTGTTTTTTAAAAAAGTATTGATAGGTTTCCAATAAGGCACATTAAAAATACTGGACAAAGTCTTTGAAATATGTTCCAAAGCTGTTTGTTTTTAAATTAGTGTGTGCTGTGCAAACAGCTGGTGAGAAGGTACATGGCACAAGGAGAGGGAATTAGGTAAGTGGAGGGTACTGAACCTGTGAAACTGATCCATCTCTACCAAGTGAGGGTGGATAGCAAGATAAAGTGTTTTGGCTTTGTCCCACGCGGTGAATCATGCTCAACACATTTTGAAAGGTTCTGACAAGTTTTCAAGAGATTTGTGCTTTCTCTTGGGATTTTAGTGTGCAGGGTACTGTACCATGCAGGTATAATTTTGTTATTACTAGTGCTAGGTCTCAGTCTTTGTAATGACTTTGCAAGCCTTTACAGATGGGCTTGTCAGACTTTGTAAAAACAGTCCTTGCTTTGCTCTTACTTTTGGCATTTGGTTGCTTTAACTAGAACAACAACTTTTCTAATGGCCTAGTGTCTAGGCCTGGTTTGCTTTACTTCAGATTATTTTGTTTTAAATTATTTTGGTAGCAGTCATGACTTCCTGTGTTCTGGAGAATGAATTATTTAGGGATGCAACCAAATGACAGGGTGCAGGGCAACAGGAGAATGGGATAGCAGCAGAGGTTGTGAAAGTGAGGCGCACTGTAGGGTGCAGTGTGCAGCAATGAGATGGTAGGAGAGTAAGGCAGACACAAGCACAGAATATTCTGAGTAGGAAGCAACCCACAAGGACCATCAAGTCCAACTCTCAGGTAAATGGCCCATCAAACCCACAACCTTGGCATTATTACCATGCTCTAAATAACTGAGAAAATCTCAGAGTTTATAATGCCGGATTTCTGTAAACATCTCACCAGGAGACAGTTAAAGAAATGTGGGTCTGGGAATTGAGGATAATTAGTTATAGGGTAACAAAGATACACCAAAATTATCCACAGTTGTGGAGTCTCCCTCCCTGGAGACATTAAAGAATCATCTGGACACAATCCTGTGACATGGGCTCTGGGATGACCCTGCTCAAGCAGAGAGGTAGGACCAGGTGACCCATGGTGGTCCCTTCTAACCTGATCCATTCTATGACTCTGTGATTCTGTGACTCATATACAGTAACTGTGGAGGAGCCAGAAAAGACTCTACTTCCATACTTAAAATGGTTAGAGTAACTATGTTTCCAGAATGCATGTGTTTGTGATTATTAAGACATTTTCTGTAACAGTGATATTTTTTGTGCTTTGATGTGATTGTTATTAGTTAAGATGTCTATAATTTTTACACTTTTATTTACACTTTACACTTAAGGTATGTTTCCTTTTTGCTCATTGCAAGATTTTGAGAGTAATGCTATGTGTGCGTGGCACAATGTAGACATCTCTGAGTAGTGACAACAATTTGTTATATATTTACATAAAAGTTCTAAAGTATAATACCACATTAATACTCTTAGGTACAACATTGGTGCTAAAGTTCTTTCATGGACACATACATATGGTACTCTAGGGCAGGAGTTAGCTAAATCTATTATCTTTTACTCCAAATGAAAGCATAAGAGTAGTTTTAAAATAAGATTTTTTTTTAAAAATCTTCTTCCACTCATATACTGTTCTTAATGTCTAGTGTAAAGAAACATGGGAGTTTAAATGAGTGATAAGCAGTGTAGAAAAGCTGGAACAGTCCTACCTGTCCAGAGGTGTTTTTGTGAAAAGAATCTAGTGATAAACAAAATCATCAGTAAGGGATGCTACAGACTTTTTTCAAAAAGGGCACTTACTTTTAAAAATTTAACAGATTCTGTTATATGTAACCTAAAGATCATGTATTTATCTCATTTTCTCATGCTTGCCTGAAATCAGTCAGTGGACTAAAAAGTTACTGCAGTGTTACACTCTCACACATATATATATCTGTAAACATGTGCAAGCAACATCTTCAAACAAACCTTGTTTCTCTAAGAAACTCATTCTTCCTAAGGAGTAAAATTAGTCAACTTGCCATAAGAGACACTAGTATAAAAGTTTTGATAAGTCTCTGCTATTTGGTTTATCAGTGAAAAGATTTTTTGAGCAACCAAATATGGCATATATTTAGGGAAGAATGGAGCTCGAAAATCAGTCACATCCCAATTGCCTCAAGTGTTGAGAGCAATTTATGTCTTCAAGCAGTGATACTCTGTTTCTCATTCACAGTAGTTAAGTCAGTAAGTGGTGTAGGACTCCTATGACCAGTCATGCAGGAACGCTGTATGAGTACATGCATAGCCACATCAAAAAGGTAACACAGAGAAAACTCCATGATTTTCTGTGTTTGGCCACAAATTTTAAATTGCTCCTTTTACTGATAAATGGTTTACAACTCCTGTATCTTTACTAAGGCTTTCTCTCAAGGTTTCATATCTTGGCCATTACCCTTCTTACTTTATTTTTACTGGTATATATCATTCTGTCTAGTACCTGTGCACAGATTCTTTACTTACAAGTGACAAGTCTTCTATTTGTATTACTACCCTCAGGGGGGGAATAACTTGATTCTTTTATTACTGTTTCTGTAACCATAATATTTTCCTTTTTCCACAAATTTTCTCAAGGTCAGATGCCTCCTGCTGAGTTCAAGCATGTTCTGATACATGCCCAGAGCTTGAATGTTCCTGTGTGTATTGGTGCAACATGCAATTTTGAAATATCATTTCTGTTTCAAAATTAAAATTTTCGTTCTCAAGAAGAGCTCATAGTTGTGTGGACAATGTTTATGTGTGGACTGAACTGAACTGTGGCTGTGCCTAAATCCAAAAAGAGACTGCAAAAGAGATGTTTGCATGTATATAGATCTATTTCCAGTGCCCTTACTTCATGCAGATTGAAGAACAGGGAAAATGTGAGCACCAGGAATCTCCTAAATTCTGGCGACCCAAATGTATTAAATCATCACAGATGTATAAATTTCTAACAGGAGGCTGAAGTCTGCCTGCTTGATTCAGGTTTTTCTAAGTGTGAAGTGAAAAAAAAGCGCTCCCCATATCCCAAAGAGAGAATTAAACCCTGTGTGTAGCAAGGTATGCAAGCAATTGCTGTTAAGCTGCAGTGGAGGAGGAGCAGGCAGCCACAGCTGCTTGCACAAAACATACCACACAGAGAAAAAGGGTGAGGTGCTACCTCAGGGGTTGATAAAGGCTAGAAACTCCCAATGAAGCCTTCTGTTCACTTAATCAAATAGAGACCTCTATTTCACCCTCCTCCCAAGGAAGGGGAGAGTTCTGAAGTTCTTCTAAAGAGTTAGAAGAGGAAGGGTATTCTTAAAGAGCCTTCAAGAATTTTCTTTCTCCTGAAACTCAGGAGATGTCTTGTCTCTGGTAAAGCTATGGAAGGAAAGCATGACTTCTTTTTCTAACCGTGTATCTATGTCCCTGATTATTGCACAGGCTTGTAAAAACTCCTGTGGTAAGTATCAGTAGATATGATAGTAGATGACTGTCACTGATAGTTCTAAAATAAGGGTTTTTTTAACTGGACTATAAGCAGTTAACTCTTGGAAAAATGCTATCCTCTGTAGTTAATTTTTAAAATCTCCTTGCATGCAGAGCTATATTTATTGTACATATTCTGTCCACCAGTGACTTGTCATTTATGCATAGCTCTATCCTGTAGTATATATATATCTGTATAAATTAAATAAAAGTGGTGTATAATATTAAATAGACACTTCCAGTCTTTTAAAGTACTGCCCATAATGATCTTAAAACTTTTTCTGTTGGTGTGTGTTCTGCTTTGTGACTGCTTTTGGTTGAGTCTCTGTGGTAATATTCTGTTTCCAGTCTTATCATTACCATATACTTTGTGTAATAAACTGAAACAATTTATCAGTCCATAAACTAAAAGTATTAAAAATTAATTAATTTGTTCTGCTTCTTAGTATTTTCTCAACAGTATTGGCATTAATTTTACACAGCTCTTAAATCACACAAGAGCCCATGCTTAAATTTGCAATGCATACAAAAGCAATTGAGTGAGTGTCACATTTCTTCAATCTCTGTTACGTGGTTTAATCAAATTAGGAAGCAGTTTTGTATCAGAGTCCTGAACTTTCTCCTTCCAAACAAATTGTACTTTTGGCAAGCATCATTTGGTTTCAGTGTCCTGAATCCAGTTTCCCCTGGTATCCTAGCTGATGATCTCCATTCAGTCTGGGGTTGTGCAATTTTATATGCCTAATCTGTGAAATTCAGGAACTCCTGGCTACATTGTGGTAGAATCAGCAGGCCCTGAGTTACACAAGGGGCCCAAGATCCAGGTACTCCCAATGGCTCTTTCTAGAAAGTGGCAATCCAAAGCCATGGGCTCATCCATAGCACTTATGGTTCAGACAAAAGCAGAAAGGAAAAAAATGGAATTATTATTTTGGTTTATAATTACAGAAATTAAACACAGAAAATTTCACTGTTTCGATAAGGTGCTAAATTATGCAGACATTTAAATAACCACTTGATCTAATTCCTATTCAGTAAACTTTGTATGTTCCTGACTTCTAAAAGAATGAAGTAATTCACAAGCTCTAATGCTTTCAGAATTCTGTTCTTCCCAGCAGCAAACCCTTCTATAAATAAAAAAGAAATATGAGAGAGTTTAGTATATACTTACAACTGCACAGCTAAGTTTGGCCCCAGATTTTTTGTTTATGATCCATACTTGAGACATGAACTGAATTAAATTTCTGTGATTGCTAATCTAGTTTTACCATAAAAAATTCTAGTGATGAATTTACACATGTGAAAACTCATAATTGAGTGAAATTCATGTGTGAAAATTCTCTTTGTTTTTATTGAAGAGTAATATTGTGAGAAGAAAGGTTCCTGTAGAGATTGAAATCACAGTCTAACATATGTCTGTAATTTAATATTTTCTGAGGCACAGAAACGTTTTTATTTAATATGGAGGCATGATATTTACTATTTTACCTCTGTTTAAGAATACAGTAATGATTTTTGGTATATGAAACTTTTTTGACTGCCACTGGCTGACTTGCACATTTTTGGTTTTACAAGCACAGCTCTGTTGGGTTTTCTCTCATCTGTGGCATCTCTTCTATTAAGACTTTTCCATGTCCTCTTCACTCCATTGCTCAACACTGGGGAGGCATTATGTGCCCTCCAGTCCTCCAGTACTCCTTGCTCTTAGTGTGCTATTGAATTTGGCCAATATGTGTCCCATCTTTCTGTCTGCCTTCTACAAAACTCTAAAAAACATAATTCCCCTGAGCACGGAGCTCTCACTGCTTTGTATTGCTCTAATTGTCTAATTAACTGTTCAGTGCACAATGGGGAAGGATTTTAATATTTTCCTTTCTCCACTTGGTTTCTGTCCCCTTTTCACCTTTTTTTTCCCCTTTTTTCCTTTTTTTTCCCAGTCATGTTAACCATCTCAGTTTCCAATTGCAGAATATCCCATTTCTCCCCTTTTTTTGTTTGCTTTCCATAACTGAGTAAGTAGAAGAACTTTTTATGACATATCTTTTATTTATATCTTTATCTTCACATTAATAAGTGATTTGCACTACCGTCCTTATTAATTTTCTACCGTAATGATTTCCTATACACTAATCACTATTTTCTTTCTCTGGGATTTTAAGTGTTCAATAAAAATATCATTTTCTCTAAACACTGCTTTTTCTTATTGGAGCCCATAGTCTTCCTTATACTTGATGTATTTTTACCAAGTAGCATTATTATGCATTCATCATTTTCCTTTACCAGGTGTATCTTGTAGCTATCAGGTTGTTTTAAAGAAGTTTTATTTTTATTCTGCTTTTACTTTGATTACAAGCACAGCAATATTACCTTCTTTCCCAGATTATCTTTTACCTTTATGTCTTCTGTGTCATATCAAAAGAACCACTGTGTTATTTATATGCAGGGTTGAATGTGAACACTGGTATTATATGTGTGCATCTGCCTGTTCTTCCAATCTCATTACCACACTTAATGCACTCCAGGTCTTACCCAGGAAATAAAACTCACCCTTTTCTTACTAGCACTTTGTCGTTTATATACTTTTATTTGCTCAGTCAGTTTATAGTCTGCTTGCCCTTTCTTTTTAGAGGAATTATAATAGGTTTCTGTAATTACAATAGTTTGCAATTTGAAGCATCTACAATCTTAGTCCATAAAAAATTAAGCTAATATAGGTTTCACCTGATCCTAATAATCAATAGTTGTAAGTAGAACTAATAAAAATACATACAGTTAGCAAAATATATGACTTCTACTGTTTGCATTACACCTTTATACCAGATGATACATCGTGATATAAATGGTGTGGTAGCCTTAGACAAAGTTGCTTCACAACTAATTGAAAATTGACAACTCCCATATTGCAAAATACCTTGATGCCAAGGAGAGAGGTACAGACCTGTTCCCCTCTGTTTTTTTTGGGAAATGTTGTTCTAATCACTTTCAACATCTGAAACCTGCTCAAGGTCATCCTTAGCAGGGAGGCTGGATTAGGAGATCTATAGAGGTCCCTTCCAACCCCAAACATTCTGTGATTTTGTATGAATCTGTGAAAAGATAATTAATACTGTGTTTGGTATGAAGTCCATTCTAGCAAGAAAAGAAAAAAGCTGTCTAAAGAAGCAGGAGTTCTGTGTTTGAAAGAATGTGGTATTTCAAAGAGCATTAAAGACATATGTAGATATTCAGTATCATGCTTTAGTGCACCATGGCTGAAGATCATTATATGAATCTCTCACAGAAGCACTCTTATTAATTCCAATACATGTTCAGTATTGCTGCTGAAAAACAACTTTTCTTCATATTTCTACTGAATTTATTTTGTACTATCTCTAGAAGATTGTATTCCATTGAGTTTTTTGTGTTAACTTGCCTGCAGAAAATGTGCTTCTATGAGATATACTGATTTCTAGACTTTAAGGTTTTCTGCAGCATTCTTTCAAAATAACTTCTGCTGAAAATTCAAAACATTGAGTTTCAACAGTATTTTCTCTTTTTTTTTTTTTTTAATAGGTGCAGTTTCACAAAATGTGAAACAAATGCAATGAAAATATTTAATAAAAGCACACAAAATGTTATGATTTCTGAAAAACAATTCAGGAAGAATGTTAATGTAAGAAATCATCAGGCCCATTTTTTCGAAATGCAGGAGATACAGAGGCTTTTTTTCCTTCTCTGTGTAGGAATGTACCTTAGGCAATGGTTAGTTGTTTATTTTCTCTCTTCAGCATTACTTCTTAAAGTAAGCAGTAGTGGCAATTATTACTTGTTGCTTTCCAAATAAAGCATAAAGCTCTGTCACTTTAGAGACATAGATTCAGTGTTTTGACTCTGAAACTATATTGTTTCCATTTCACCCCTTTCAAAGTATATATATATCCATATCTTCATTGCTGATACGTTCTTTGGTGTGCATCACTGTTCACACATCATTTTTCTATGTCTCTAAGGTATTTCTAGCAGCAGTATTTTCCTCCCCTTCCCCTGCCTTTCTCTCCCTTTTTTGAAAAAGGGATAATCTTAATATGCTGGCAATTCTGGTTCTTATACCCTCTGTAAAATAAAGTTTCTCTTAAGGATGTCAGTTTTGTCATGTTTTGACATCTCACTGTCTGATTTAAAGCTAGTTGAAGATTTTAATTCCTTTTCTATGAAAACTCTTTAGGAAAAAATCCATGTTATTTAATCTATTTTATATATATTTTTTTTCCCTTTTAGACATATTTGCTAGTCTTTAAACAATAGGATCACTATTACTTTTTAGATTTTATGTGCCCCTAGTTGCAGTGAACTAAAAACAACTTTTAATATGTTACTGCTGTTTCAAAGGTGTTCTTTTTGGTGTTAGTTGAGCTCATAATGGTAGGACTCACCTTGCTTGCTGAAATGTTCCCTGGTGTAGCAGACCATGCACAGCACAGATGGTGGAATGAGGGAAGCAGAGAGTAGTCTCAAGAGACCCTAGAGATGTCCATAAAGTGCAATGCACTGCTGTGAAGAAATCCCAGAGCTCTGAATAAGATGGTTTTGGATCTGGAAGCATAATGTCATGTATAAGGTAATTGAGAACCCAGGTTTGGCTGTATTGGATATCGTGTGGATATATTACTTCTCTTGGCACTAATTCAGTCATCATTAGCACAGCACTGCTATGAAACATCTGTTCTTAATTTCCTATCCCTTTCTAATCTGTGGGATTAATGCTGTATGCTTGAAGCACTCCTGTGCAGGCTATATTCCATATTAATTGGGAGGCTAATCTAGATTTGTGCAAGTGGGTGTGTTTTTTTAAAGAGCTCAATGAAACTTATGGAAAACATGCTTTCCTCCATACCAGCTATAGCTGACATGCCACTGTCCCACTGCAGAACCTTCTTGAAGCTGCTGGACAAGCCAAAAGCCAAACCTACACCTGCAGGAGGCCTTCTTCTTTGTTGGAACGTGGCACAGCATCCAAGGCTGGTGTCCGAAGTTTCCTTCTAAATGCCCCTCATGCCGACTCAACCACACTTGTTCAAACAAATTTTTTGTTTGTTTGTTTTTACACAATCACCATTACTAAATTCCTGGAGCTGGAGAGCAGCTGGCCATGCTGCTGTATAGCAGGGGCCAATGGAGTAATTGAAAATGCATTGCCCAAGTAATTCTCTACTTCTTCTTTACACAAATTGAGGAATCAATTGCAGTGTCTTTAGATGTAAATGATTATTAGTTAAGCATTTGCCAGATGATATGTGTAAATATGTTTTAGCCCTTGGCTCTCCAGAAAACATACCACTCTCTCTTCTCATACAGTGTATAATCAATTAAATAAGCCAATAATGTGGATTTATGTTCAAATATTTTCAAAACAATGGGATAATCATTAGTACGAGCAAGCAATGACATTTTGATTATATTGGGTAGTATTTTGACTAGAATTTATTTTCAGTAAACATGGACAAGAGTTAGATACCAGAAATAAAGTGGAGTAAGCATTCTTTTCACAATACTGTTAATGATTCCTGTATCTATACCTTCTGAGACAATTTTCAGCATTGAAAAGTGAAGTCTCTTCATTGTGTGCTAGAGGAGGGTCTATCCTATAAACTCTTTCTTCAGTTGCTTTTTTTGAGATCATCCATGTGCTTCAGACAGAAAGTGTCAGGAACAATTACTATGCTGCAGCAAAATGTTTTCTTTACTGCTCCAGATTTATTTTTGTTACAGGTAATCATAAAAAGAAATGTGCAGGAGGTAAATCAAATAAAGAGGGATTCAGAGGAAATAAGTATTTTAAATTGTGGGATTATATTGTGAAGATGACATTTAGGTTGTATGTGTTTGTAGGTGCCCAAGTATTGTAAACAACTGCAATTTATACACACACTAACTGGACAGGTTATAAAAGCATAACAGTATTTTTCTTTCATGGTTGTACTGACAAGAAAAAAATACTTCATATTCACTATCACAGTCTATACTGTCATCCACCATTACTTCTATAAAACATGCTTCTGTGCAGAGCAAAAGAATGTAATTTAGCTAATGCTCTGGTTTACACTGCTTCTTTTCAGCAGATGAGGAAGTAGAAGCTCTTAAGTCATAGGTAAGCAAAAGAAATGGCTTATCTTAACAGATCCTTAACTACAGAGTCAGTGGCACAAATGCTGCTGTCAGTGGCATAAATACTGCCTTGGGCTCAGTTGTTGACTGAAAGGGCAAAAGCTGGCAATTTCTGGATGTAGTTATATCAAAGGTACTGAACAAACCAGGGGGAGAATTTTGCTTTCCATAATTTTATCCCCCTCATGTGTTCACCTTTGAAAACATAAACCAGAGGAAAATGTACCATGGATTTTAGTCTCTGAAGTTTTGTCTGTTTATACCACTCAGAGTACCAGATTATAATGATACTTTTTAAAATGAGTGTATCTAACTGTCTGCTTCGATTAAATTGGGTAAATGTTGCTGACCAGTAGCTTGGTAAGAAAATCTGTGTTCTTGGTAACAACAGCCTCCCATATTGCATTAATTATTACACATATTTTTTTTTTCATTCCAGCACCTTGACATTGCTCAAAATTATATTTAATACAGGAAGTTGTAAAGCTGAGTTGGTTTATATGACTCATAGGAAAATGATGCATTTTCAAACAATGTTCAGTTCTTCAAACTGGTTGGATGCAATTCTCTGTATCATCAAAATTCTGTTTCACAGAATATTACTTTTACTGAGGGGTTTGTTTACTTGCCATTTCTGTCTCCCTCCTCCTTCCATCTTTATTGAGTTGATATCTAAAACCAATTTTAGTTCAGGATAAATCATCACAGTATTTTAAAGATGGTCTCCCTCTCAGGATGATTCCTTTAAAAATAGTCATATTTTAAGCTTTTTTTTCTTCATGTAAACTCAAGTAAATAATCAAGGTCTAATAGAAGTAGATGACAGGTGGAAAAGATGAATCTGATCAGCAGTCAGTTGTTTTCAAATATTTTGAGCATAGCTCCTGCATCTGTTTGGTCAAGTTCCACATCTGTTTCAGTGTATTCGGAAGAAGTCAGTTGTTTCCTTGCTTATCTGTCTCAGAAGCATTTTGGAGATCTCTGCTGAAGCAGTACATACTGAACTTTAAGGTTTTTTTTTTTTTTTAGTCTCTTTATTCACCTCTTCAATCATTTGGTCTTCCTATGATGTCTAGAGATCTAGTCTGAGACTCCATTTTCAAGATGGATGTTGTTATCTGGCAAATACATCATTTGTACATTTAGGAGACAGCTAAATAGCATCCATATTCAGCCTATATGCACAAAAGTCCAGGGATTCCTAGCTTGGTTGAAATTCAGGTGTAGTATCCTGTCTCTTTCCCTTGATGCCTATATTAATTCCTGAACAACTTCTATCATGACAATGTAAGCATTTCAAGATGCTGTTAGGTTTCCATTATTGCTGTCTCTAAGGAAAGTAAGGCACACTTTAAGTCTACGTGTTTCATGAAAATGAGTAATTAGAGAAGACTGCATCAAAATTACCTTGGCAGATGTCAACACCAGCATTGTTGATACACTGAAGTGCCTTCTCTAAGTGGGATGCAATTATCCAGAAGTCAAGGAAGACATTTTTTTTCATGTTAAGTGAATGATTTAGGACTTGTAGAGCTTGTCTATGTTGTTACAAGGATATCTTGCAAGGATATCTACTTCTCAGATAGATCTCTCATGCAAAATTCTGCATGAATTTTTTTTGCAAAAGTTCATTATGGAATTTATACCAATATTAAAGAAAAGGTGAAAGATAGACATTCTGTCATCCTGTCAATAATGTTTAGAAATACAGTGGAAAGAACATATAGAAGGAACAAACCTTTATAACGAGTATTTATTTTGATGGAACATGCATTAAAGACAATTTTGGAAGATGGATTCAGATTCAGGATTGTTTGGTGCCTCCCATTTATCTCAGGAAAGAAAATCACTTTTTTTGTTTCCCAGTTAGAGATGCATTAACTTAAAATACTTTGAAGCTGAGTTTCATAGGGCAAAGTATGAAAAATTGTACATTCATCCTAATACATCCAGGTCAATTTTGTCCATAAATCATGATTAGAAGTCTCATAGGACTTAAGCTTGCTTAGGTTTACAATAAATCTTGATTTCTCTACAATGAGGTTATTTTATGACTTTTCACACCCTTGACTGGCATCTTACCTATCTGAAATATCAAAGCTGGAAACGTGAACTTTATTTTTTTTTCTCCAAGCTATAGTAACCAGAGTTCAAACAGTTATTACTTTTTAAAAAAATATGTATATAATTTACTTAAATCATGCATATTGTCCATTATTAACATTACCACAGGGGTATAATGTCTGACTTGTCTGAGATCGTTCATTCTCTTATAAACAGTGCAGTCAGTGAGTGTAATCTGCTCTTAGCCTATTTTTGGTCAAAGTGATGTAAAATGAGCATTGTAGCTGTAGCATAATTTCAGCTCTGAGAGATATCTCTTGCACAGATCAGCACACAGTTTGTCACAAGCCCTTTGGTGCCAAGATGGGAACAGACATGGGTCATGAGTCAAGTGAATTGGCAAGCCTGTGTGGAACCCCGCTCAGCATGTGTCTGCAGTACAAGTAGCTTCCTCTCATGAACAGGAACATCAATTAACTAGATAAACTATCAGAAAATCACCCCCCAAACTGTTATTGCTGGGTGTCTTAATATCCCGATGTCATCATGTCAGAAGCCATGGCAACAACATCAGTAGACATATGGGAGGCTTATCAATGATGTTCAGTGAAATTTAGGAGCTTTTAAGGAGGTGACTATAAATAATTGCTTGTAGTCTAAACACTTACTTAAAATGCTGTGTTTGATGTCTGCCATGATAAAGGGACAGACTGCATATGTTTTTGCTGGCCAGAATATGTATGAACTAGATGTGGATTAGAGATGAGAGACAAGTACAAAATACTGCTATTCTTTGATTTCAGGGGTGGGGTTTTTTTTTGAAAATAGAATGCTTGTAACTTTTCTGTGCTTGTCGTTCAAAGCATTTTTATCTAATGGACCAAAACATTTTTTACTCTCAAATTTTGCATTGTTATGGTTATGTGGCTATATAATAATTATGGTTAGAAAATAGAATGTTAATTGCTTCATTCTACTTTAGTCAGTAGTTTTCAAAAGAGGATTTTAAGGTTATAAAAAGAAAGAAATCAGACAGATCAAATTAGACTGATCCACTAATTTTAGATTCAATCAACTGCAGTCAGAGAGGGGAACAAATGTTTTTGATAGCTGAAGTAAGATTAAATTGATGTGCACACATTATATTCAGCACTGAAAAGTCCCTGAATAACTCCAAGAAAATTATCAGAATCAATTAAAAGAAGTACAAATGTCGTAGAACAAATTTAGTAGACATGTATGTGCAATTAGATAAATCAATATAACCTACCTAGTGAGTGAGTCAGTGTGAAGGGGAAATTTGCTTATTGCAGGTTTTGAAGGCGTCGACAAATGTCTGTAACAGTGCTCCTGCTGACAAAGCATGTCAGACTTCACCTGTGCTTCTAGAAACATCCCTCATCAAAAACTTTTAAGGAACTTAGGCAGTGATTTCAGGAGTTTCCACACGTAGGTTAATAATCATTTAAACTGACTAGTCAAATAGTTTTAAAATTTGGCTAGGTGATAGGAATATAGGTTTCTGGCAAGGAGGGAGATCACGGTAAAGTTTTGCAAGGGGTCAGTATTGGAACATCTGCTGTTCAAAACAGTCATAATGACCTGGGAAAGAAAAATGGGAAAAAAGGAAAGCAGTGAGATGGGAATATTTTCTGATGGTACAAAATTATTCACAGCAGTGGCAGTGAGAGAACACAATAATTAAGGAGAACACTATGAAGATGAGTGACTGGTTAACAAAATGGCATCCAAAAATCCATTTCAGGTAAATAGAAAGTGATGCTCTTGGAGAAAAAACACCTTAATTTCACATACGAAATGATGAACTCTGAGGTGACTGCTACCACTCAAATTTGAGATCTTTTGGTGGTACTACTCTCATGGCAATATCAGTTCTATACTCAATAGGAGCCAAAAATGTATACCAAATTAACTCTTGAGAAAGAAATAGAAAAATAAATGAAAGATCCTGATTGTCCTCCTGCCCATACCATGAATATTGCAGTTTATGATGGTCTCCACTTCTCAGGTTGTTTTGCAATTTGAAAGTCAGAAAAGCAAAGGCAGTGGCAAAAATTATAAAATATTTTCCCTTTTAAGAATAACTTAGTAGGGTAGGACTCTTCATTTAGGAAAAAAAAAGATGATTTGGAGGGGATATGTTAGAAATATACCAAATTTTGAGTGCCAAATAGAAGGTGAATTCAGGTAATCTATTCACTCTCTCTTCCAACACAAAAATAAAGTGTGGTAGACAGTGATCATGCTTCATGTTATGGTGAGGGAAAGAAGCCTCTCCCAGGATGCCTGTGTGGTTCTGGTGATGTACCCCAGTTCTGACTCCCTGGTTGGCTCTTAGTGTTAGCCACATCCCTGTACTTAAGATCATCCTGTCGCGTGCTTGGTGTCATTTGCCTCTGGAACCCTTCACGAGTTGTAGCATTAAACTGTTGCTTGTAGAACTCTATGCAAAGGACCCTTCCCTGCTCATCACCGTCAGATACATATCACTGGAGCTATCTCTGCATCTGTGTGCTCCTGCATGTGAGCCACAGAACCCAAAGGGACCCAGAGATAATAAAGGGCTTCTGAAAGACAGATTAAATATTTGCAAAAGTAGGTACTTTTCCCTTTGTGGGTGGGAGACATGTAGAACTTCTTGCTACAAGGTATTTTGAGTGCAGGCAGTTTTTAAGGAGTGAAAAAGAACTTGGAAGAAAAGTACATTGATAGCTGTTGGACAGGCAAAGCACAACAAGGTTGGAAAATCATTCAGGCTAGACATGTTTAGACTCTAGGAGGTGGTGTTGGATGGATGACTCACGTACTTGCCTTTTTTTATCTTACTTCAGCAACAGCTTAAGGTAGAAGAAGGAGATCAGGATACTAACCAAAACCTTGGTCGAAATCAGTTAGCCACTCTTGTTTCTCATGTTTTGTTCTGAACTCATTATGTACCTCAGTTTTTGGTAGGAAATTCTGTCCATTGCTTCTCAGAAGATGCAAAAGTGTGTTGTAGTAGAGAAAAGATGAATATCTTCATCCCTTTGACCTAAATGCTAACAGGTTGTCTGAGAGCACATTCGATTTAGACTTACGCTCTCTACAAAATTCAATAGTCCTAATGCTTCCTTTCAAAACAGGTGGTTCCATTCTCTTATAAAACTTCAGTGATTACAGCATTAAGTCAGAAGCGAGAAAGAGCAGGTCCACGTTCATCTTCTTACAAGGATGCACATTTACCAGCTCTTGTATGTTTGAAGACATTACTTCTGGTGGGAGATACGTTGAATCAACTTGGGCACTAGAAATTTGTCTTTCTACCTTTATGCAGAGTATCGTGAAGGCTCAACACCTGTAAGATACAGAGGAGCAATTAGAATGTGCAGTGACTGTGCAATCTCCTTACGAGATTTCCTTATTTCTGGAAGTTTGACCACAGCTGCAGAAGAGAAGAACATTTGCAGCATACAGGAAGAAGACAAAAGGAGTGTAATGGAAAAGAAAAAGGTCTTGATGGACTGTACTCAGAACCTGAAGATAAAACTTGGGATGCCTGGACACTACAGTCTGGTTAGAAGTTATTTTATTTAAGAAATCACAAAATCCTTTGGTTATGTTCTTTGTGCTCAATTAGTTATTCCTCCTCCCTGCCCCCATTTTTTTACCTTATAAACTCGTAGCGAGCAACTGACAATAATAACTGAATCAGATGACTTATTCCAGGCTATCTGGATCCTCAAGACAAATGTCTGTGAACTCTGTATCAAGATATTCTCAGCTAAATGGCTTGAAATATACATGAGGGTTTCAACTTTCAACCCCAAAGCTGCAGATAGATTTCCTTTGAGCCTTGCTCATCATCTTGGCACTGGGACCCCAATTTTCACCTCTAAGGAAAAATTATGCTTGCTCTTTATTATTGTATTGGCTATAAGTAAATCATAATTTGCTCAGTTGGAAAATACCGCAAAGAGACAAAATAACACACTGCAAAATTTTTGACCAAAAAAAAAAAAAAAAAGAAAAAAACCTGATAAATATGCAAAAAGACAGTGATAGGACAATGTTATGAATTCAAACCCATCTTGCATGTGTGTGTATGAATTTGTTCTGGAAGAAAGTCCAACGCAGTCTGTGGAAAACATGCAGTGAAGAAAGACTGAGAAGTATAACCAAAATAAAAAGAGATATGTGAGTGTTTCCAGTAATAAGAGAGTCCATTGCATAAGGTGAGTGTGATCTTAAATATCTTTCGTCTTTTCTTACATACCCACCAAACCATTTTAGCTTCATCCTCAGATTGAATCATAATGAATACTCATAACTTCCACATAAAGTCACAAACTTCTCATGGATACCTTCAAGTAAGTGGTAGGAATCTGTAAGAGTGAAATCTCAAAATGCAAGAGGAAAGACAACTTTGGCTGCTGACCCAGTTGCGAATTTTTGGTAGGCCTATAAACTTGATGCTGTATTTTGAGGAAGAAATAAATCAGCTAAACATAACAATATCATACACTGCTTATTATGCTCACTTTAATGTATTCTGTTGAAGACATGCACAGGAAAATAAAGTCATGTCACTCATTTAATTAGGCACTATGGCAAAGCAGCCTTAAATGGAAGTGAAGGAAGGGAGGAAGAGTAACACATCTACTGTAGAAAAAGACATCTTAGAAAACAATTTTTAAAGCTGCAGTCCAACACAATATGTATAAATACTTGCATTACTAGAATGTTTGACACAAATGTCTTTAGAAGTGCTTATAATATTGGCAGTTCACCTGACTTTGTCTGTGAATACTTGTATGAAATCAGAGGCTACAACTGTCAGAAGAGCTTGTTAACCTTGTCAGTTTAAGTAAATACCATTGATACTTATGGAAATTAGAAAATGTTTATGCTTAGATTTATGTTCTACTTCAAAATTATAGTTCAGTTCTGGTACCAGCTGTCTCTAGAGTAAAAGCTGTGTTAAAATATCCTCTGAACTGATCTCAAGTCTTTTGCTCTCGTATAATTTCTAACCACCTAGTCCTTGGTAATTGTTTTATAAAAGATGTTGAGATTTTATGAAGGTATTTTACATCATTATTACAGTAACAGGCAAAAGAGTACTATTTTGGCAACTTAATTATAAATGCTATTATGATAATATTGAGAAAGTATTAGTTTGTTGGGTACCATAAATTTCACAAGAATAATTCTAGAATTCAGATCTCAGCCTGGAATTATTACAATTTCAAATGTTCCTTGATATCTGTAACACATCAATTTTTAATCTGTTTTCTTAGAGGCATGTATAATATTCCTGTACTATAATTTTACTAAATATATTTTAGCAATTACTTATCTACAAAATGAATATGAGTCTGGACCAGTCTGAAAAATAAAAGAAGTTTACGAAATGTTCCTAATGCAGAATGATGCTCAACTAAATTATGAGAACTAGACTAAAAACTGAGATTGAGTTTAGAGAGATTTCTGAAAGGTGGCTTTGTCTTCTCTCTTTGGTCTTTAAAACCATTCTATCTGAGGAGAAAATGAATAGTAGAAGTTAGGAATGTTGATATCTGTGACAAAAAGTTGTAGATCTCTTTTCATTAATTTGGCAGAATTTTCTCATGTAAATAGAACCAATTCAGTCCATTACTCTGCAGCTCATTTCCCTGTCCTCTGCTTCTCTTTGCTCTCACTTCCAAGCTCTTTTACTGCTGTTCCTACTCTATGCTCTGCATAAGACAACACTTTGTCTGGAATTTCGATTCAAGTTTGTGAGATTTTATTTTACTCTAGATACTCTTGTAACCACTGTAAAAAATTGATGCCAACTGGATGGCATACATTCCTTAGTTGCTGTACTGCAGGTGACAGCTGTAGAGAAATACAGTAAACACTAATTGTCTCTCCTTTCATCCACTTAGTTTCACCTTTTTTTTTGTGTCTCAAGCTTTACTGTGTACTCTGGTGAAAATGATGAGACGATTTAGTGTGGTCAGAAGAATAGGCATCATTTTTTTTTTATGTTAGCACCTTGCAGAAACAGAGAGAACTTTGACTTACCAATGGCTAAGAGGGACTGAGATGTTTTGTAAAACTTTTACCTGAATCAAGCATCATGAAACACAGATTATGAAAAATCATGTATGTGGAGCAAAAATACTGAGATGCATTCCACCAATGTCACAAGTAATGAGTCTGCTGCTTTATTCCATTGATCAAATTCCTCTCAATTCTTCTATTACTGTAAAGTACAATACAGTTTAAAAAGTGTCTTATTTCTACATGGCAGTATATAGATATGTTATATATTATATAACTGCTGATGTATTAATTTAATTTCTTCCTCGCAGTTATGAAGAGCTTTATCATAGGTCCTGAGTTAAGGAATTTGATTCTGTATTTAAGTCAGGTATTGAACATATTTGCTTTCTTTGAAAGACTACACATTCTTCACAAAATTGCAACATTTATTTTTTGGGCAAAGAACTGATATCATTAATTAACTTATATTAATTATTCACTGACTCCTCTAGGATTTTTAGCATCTGTATTCATCATTTCTGTGCCCCTATAGATAAGAGTAAAGCAATAGAGTCGTGTGTACAGAGTTAAAATGGATTGAAATCATGTCTAAATTCTGCCTACGTGGTGATCAAGTTAGCTTATTAAATATTATTGTGTTTGCAGTAATCATGCAGACAATGGGCACTGTGAACTACGTCTCAGCAAGAAGTTAAACAGGGCTAGCAGAAGCAGGAGCAGGGTGAGTACAGCGAGCACCTGAGTGCTTGGCAGAAAGCAGACCGGCCCCCAGGTGAGGGATGGGTTCAGCACTCCCGCCCTGTGCAGGCTCCGAGTGGCTCTGACACCCTGCATCCCTCCCTGGTGACAGCAGTGCAGGGAGGGACTGTGTGGGAACGGAGCCCAGCAAGGACAGGGCTTGTCTTGTCCATGTTTTCAGCTTCAAATGGGAAAACAGAGCCTGGCAAGTTCGGGTCACACTGGCTTTCCTGCCCTCTGGTTCAGCAGCACAGTTCATGGGTCAGAGCACCCGACTCGCTTTCCACTGGCCGGACGTGCCTGTCAATCTGCTCTTCAAGCAAACTGTAATAGTGAAAAATACTTCTAATAACTTGCACTTTCACCCAGCTAGGGATAGCACATACTAGCATGCATTTTCAACTACTTTTTAGTTCTGTAGGAAGAGAATAAGAATCCTAAAGCAGGGAATGTATCAATAATATAAAGAAGTAAAACTTTACAGGAATTTTGCAATTACTTCCATTGTAAGGATTCAAGGCTTCCAAATTAAACTTAATTTACCCTTATAAGAATTCTAATAATTTTAAAATCAGAAGAGTAAGATTAAAGTCACCACACAGTCTCAATTTGGTCCAAAAGTAATACCTAGTGGGAAAAATTTATCTATATAATAAAAAAATATGCCATTAAATACCAGCTAAATCTAACCCGGAGTTTCAAATGTATTAAATGTTTAAAATGTATTTTTCATAACCATATGGTTATTACCTTGTGTCATTATAAAGCTGAGATAAGGTTATTGCATGTAGCATCTTAATATATATTTTATCTGGGAGTTATATACATAATTCATATTTATTAAAATAGTTTATTAATATGACCAAGGTGAGTCAGTTGACCCTGAAAACCACCATTTTAGGCTTTCTAACTGAAGCTAATAGGCCAGTTCATCTAGTGCCCTTAATGTGTTACACAGATCAGAATTAGCATATCAAGAATGCACTGGGATTTTCTCTCTCCTTCCTCTTACGGTCTCTCTTTCTGTGGCATTGCAGACCTGGTGCAGACAGTAAGGCTGAGACAGGACAGTGAAGTTTTCCACAGCAGGACACAATCTACTGCTGAGAAATAAAATCTGCTTCTGTAATTTTCAATATTTATATTTTTTACTTGTAACTAACTTTGGAAAAAGGCTTGATTTTTCATTGAAATTCTGAGTTTTCCATAGAAAGTGTATTGATATGGATAAGCCACATTTTACATTATATTAAAAGAACAAGATTACATGTTCTTGAGTGTAGTTCTGTAGATCTGTGACCAGATTCTTTGTATACTAAAAGAAAGTGTATGGAGCAAAAAATTAAATGCGTAAGTCACAAAATAAATACTCATTTAATGAATATTCAGTGATCTTCCCATATGAACTGGTGCAGCTTATTCAGTGTGAGAGCAAATTTTGAGATGGATGAAGTTCTGAAAAACCTCTCACCAACCACCTTAGGCCAACTAACAGAGAAGATTCTCCTTTCCATTAAAACTTCTTGTTTCTTACTTGGTCTTTTGTTTCTGAACTTTGGAGGGCATCCTAGAGTTCAGAGTTGATATTAATCTAATCTTGGCATTATTATGAGGATAGAATATTTGACTGCTCTCATTCATAATTAATGACAAAGGTGTCTAAGAGGGCACTACGCTTAATTAATGATTCCTGTACTTTGAAGGCAAAGAAACTGCCTTTGAAAGGAAATGAGGCATCAAAACTTCTAAAACCTACTGTTGCTAAGCCAGTAAGAATCGCCAGAAGATTACCAAGTGCTGGATGCACAGCTAGGTGGGGAGTGATATGGATAGGCTCTGGCTTGTGGCATCCACTGACTGACCAGATCTGATACTGGCAATATCCCTGACTCTGTGTTGTCGATGGCTTTGTGAGGCTGCTCAATTACCCATTTTCTTTTTCCCACATTTCCAGACTTGCAGCCTTTGGAATCCCAGTAATAAATACTACTGGAAATGTGGAGAACTTAACTGATGATATGAAAAATGAGAAAGATGTTGACATGTTGGAGTCCGGAGGAGGGGCATGAAGGTGAGGACTGGAGCACCTCTCTGATGCAAACTGGCTGAGACAGTTGGGGCTGTTCACCTTGGAGAAGAGAAAGTGCTGGAGAGACTTTACAGTAGCCTTCCAGTAACTGAAGGGAGCCAACAAGAGAGCTGGAGTGGGACTTTAGACATGGGTGAGCAAGGATAGGACAAGGGGGAATGGCTTTAAACTGGAAGAGAGTAGGCTTAGAATAGATATTAGGCAGCAATTCTTTACTGTAGGGCTATGAAGCACTGGAAAAGATTGCCTGGAGAAATTGTTCATGCCCCAGCCCTGGAAGTGTTGAAGGCCAGGTTGGATGGGGCTTTGAGCAACCTGGTCCAGTGGATGGCATTCCTCAGAATGTCTGGTCTAGTTGCAAATAGCTGATACTTAAGGTCCCTTCTAACCCAATTGTATGGTTCTGTGATTCCATGACAATGGAATCACAACAAGGTCTACATTTTTTACCCAAATATTGAAGGATGCACCTGCTCATAAAAGATGAAAATCCAGAAAAGAGAATGGAGAAGGTGACTAGGATTAGCTACCAGTAACAATGTACAGTGAAAGGAAGACATATTCTGTCTACCCTAGTAGCTTCTGCTTTCTCAGCTACTTTGGTTATTTTCCAGCTACTTTCCGATTTAGTGAGGCCAATAAAGCCCTGGCAGAGTTGTACATATACCAAGTCTTGACGCTTTAGCATATATTGCTCATTGAAATAAGACATACTGGCAAAAGCACTCTTTTGCAAATATAGTAAAAATCTGTAAGAGAGTTTTAGTGGCATAGCTTTGGCAATAAAATTAAATCAACTAAACACTTTATTGCCGACAAGTTTAGGTGCAGAGAATCCAACAGAAAAAATATGTAAACAAGAAGTTAGGGTTTGGGGAAGATGAAAAAGAATCAGGAAAGAAGTATATGTTGTAGCAAATGATCTTTATTGTGGGTTTGTTTTTTCATTTCGCTTTGTTTTTTTCTTCACAGTGGCTCTTTCTTCTACTTAAAATGTCATGTAGCATTGGAACTGATAAAAAAATGACTTGTTTAAAAACTAGAATATAAAAAAGAGCCATATGTGAAGAGATAAAGTAAAATTCACTTTAGAAGCTAAAAGACATGGGGAAGTAGATTTTGAGCAGAACAGGGAACTTTGTTTTTGTGTTCTGAATACAATAAATGTTGGGAGCAAGAGGCTGGGAGGTTATAGGTATAGCCTGTACCTGGGAGGTTATAGTCTTTTCTGTACATCTGTTTTGTACAAATCTACCTTCTGAGTTGACATTTCTCAGCCTCTTCATAATTCTTACCTGAAAAAAATGCTAGTATTTAATGCTAAGAAGTTAATGACAATTTCATAAAAATCAAAATTTTCACTTAAAAAATCTTAAAATGAAAACAAATGCAAGCAGGGTGACCCTTTGTAATAAAATAAGATCCTCTGTAATTTCTCCCATGAATTAAATATCTCCTGGTTTTTTTAATGTGAAGTAATTTTGTCTGGGACCCATTCAAGAGGAATCTCATGAATTTGAATGAGCAGCCACCATGCTCACATACCAGAAGCATGGGAAGGAGGCTGAGGCGCTGTCAGAAAGGCAGCCATATGGCCCTGGAAAAACGAGTGATGAAAGAAGAAGGTTGTGAAACAAGTCTGAGATGGTATGTGAAGAGTATATGCATCCTGTACACTTCATCTGTTCCAGGTCTAGGGAGTGATGACAGCCATGGAACAGGTCAGTGTTGCATCACTGTGCAAGGTGGATATTAGCTGATGCAACTTGGTAGCTCTTGACCTTTCTGCCCCACAGGTTCCTTTTCAGTCCTTCTGTCCATGTGAGATATGGCTGATGCTCACTGCTCTCAGTAATAAGGACAGGACAGGCAATCAGGATTTGCAGGTTGAAAACTCATTTGTTTTCCTCTCAAAAAGATACTTTTATCTCTCCCAATCCTGAAAACCAGTACACAACATTCATTATAGTGCTTTTGTCTTTCATATATCTCCAAGAACAGCAAACAAGATAACATGAGATCATCAGAGCACTTGCTGCCTGGAAAAAATCAATCTTTGTAGAAGAAACCTACCAAAAATTCTCTTTATAGAGCCCCTCTCTATAAAACATGTTGTATGAATTGAACAAGAGTTCCCTGCAGGTAAGATAGCTCTGGATAATTGAGATCTGACACATACTGCATATCTCTAAAAATAATTTAATCATAGTCTGATCAAATTTTCATAAATCAGATAGTGCTTTACATTTGCTCAAGGCTTATGACAGTTAATTATAATTTTGATTATACCTCCATGCTTTAGGCTTCTTTATATATCAGAAGGATTGCTCCTCTTATTAGAAAGAAGTATACTGTAGTTTACTTTTATTTTGCTTTGATGAATTGTCCCTAGAGGACAGGTACCTAGTGCCTACTCATTTGGGGGCATATGTTCAGTAATGACATGCTGTGAGTAATTTTTTTCATTTTTTTTATTTTAACAGTGCCACATCACTTATAGACTGATTATGTGTGCTTAGTCAAAATATACATAAATAAGACAGCTGTGCTCTACTTTTGTTTTACTAAACCTAGCAAGTATTTTATTTGTAATAAAGAAACTGGAGGGCCATCAAAGTTGTATATAAGCATCTGTTTCTGGAATTAGTTTCATGTAAGGGATTTAAGCCTTGCTGATGTTCTTCTGTGCATGAATTTTTTTTTTTTTTTTTTAAGTATGCAGTTGAGTATTAAATGTATTGTTAACAAGACATAGCTTACTCCCTTCTGTCCTCATCTCAATTTGTGAGCACTTCTCTGCTCTATGACAAAGGTATACTAGCAAGCTGCAAGTTTTGCATGAGAAATAAGTTGTTCCAGTAGTGCTTAGAGTAAGTGCTGGCTTCCTGGTTACATAATAAGCTCACTGCTGAATCTGATACATAATATGTGATAACAATAACACAAAACAAAATGTTGTTGGAGGCTGTTAGATGAGAGATGGGCTGTTGGTAAAAGCCGATGGGGTGTTGGTAAAAGCCAATGGAGACAACGGTGATATTTGCTATATGGAAATATTAGTGCTATGATACCAGCTCCAATGTGTTAGACTAGCAGGAAACCCATTGAAACCCCATATATTAAAACATTTAAGGTAGTCTTGTGGGGATAGTAAAATGGGAGTTACCACAGGGCTGTTGATTTTATTGTGAGCAACATGATATTAGGTGAAAGTTTGCTACAGAGACTTAGATTCTTAAAGAGGCAATTAGGTTACTAACTCCAAATTAAGCATCACTGGCATGGAAAAAATCCCCTTTCAGCTGCTGCATTTCCTTTGTGATGCCTGAAGTCCCTCAACACTGAATTTTCTGCCAGGACATATAAAAAGCTGCCTAAATCTTTAATTACCTGGCTTTTGCTGTATCCTTAGTCTGCAGGGGATGTAAAAATAAGGCATTTTCTCATTTTATCTCTCTTGGACTGCCTGAGTCAGGAGTGTGATAAGCGTATACTGTGTGCGTGCTTGTGATTTCATGTCTTAGAAGGCAATGACTAAGAATAGAGAAAGAGCTGGGAAATCCTGAGGGAAAAGGAAGAATTGGATGAGGACAGATACGCTTCTCTTCAAAGGCCACAATTAGATGAGTTGTCTGGACCACGAGAGAGACAAATGCTGCTTTGAAGCAAAGGCTTGAGCTTTATCATACCACCTTCTAGACTACCCTAAAAATAGTCAAATGGGTATCCTGCCAAAAACCTCTTTCAACATTTTAATCGATGTTGCTTCATATTGTATAAAGTGCATATAAAAATTTTTGCTGGGCTTTGAAAAACTACTGTAATTCATTAGCCAGAGAAGTGAGACAATGCTGCACAGCAAGCTAATTAGCTAGTTGAGGTATTGAAAGAGTTATTCTAAATTCTATTCCTATTTAAATGACTGCAGTACATAGACAGAAACAGCTTCAACAGAAAAGACTCAACAGGACGCTGCTATTGTGGGATGACATGCCCAGGTTTGATCAGGCCTTTGGCAGGGAAAAGAATAGACTTTGTCCTGACTCTGTGAATGATCATGTGTTCTGAAATAGATGGGAGTATTTAACATAATTTTGCAAATACTCTTCTTGGTCAAGTTATTTTCATGTGTTAGTATTGTTGTAACCCTTTTTGACATCTCAGCTGTGGGATTATTCTGGGTGTTTCAATCCAACTGGATACAAGCTGTATTTGTCTCTCCAGCTGCTCTGTGGTTTAGCTCATAGGAATCCACTTGTGAATCTCACTGTTGCAGTGTTTCTAAAACACCCAATTATTGGTTTAGGTTACTTATTTTAATGAAACAACAGTTTATCCTGTATAGCAGATTTCTTTGTCAGTAAATCCAATTACAGTGAGACTAATTGTCCCCAGGGCTTGGCCTGTATCCTGCACTCTGGACTGACAACTTTCCTAGCATCAGTAGCAATATGTTCTATGAGAGCATCTTTTTTCTGCACAGCCATAAAAATCAGTTTCTCTTCTCAGTCCTCCGCTGATGGTCCACTTATAATTAGCCACAATGTCTTTGTAATTTTTTTCCACAATCCCATGCAGGTCTTTTATCCATCAATTTATGTCTGTGTACATCTTGCCATGTGTCTAATGAGTGTTCGCAGTAGGACTATAATCCTCATTAATTTTGGAACTGGGTCCAAGATCTTCTGTTTCATACACTTTTCTACAATTATACACTTTTGTTCCAGAGTATCCTTAATAGTTATCAGGCCTCTTCTTTAGACAACACTTGTTCCTTGGCCTGCTTTCTGTAAAACTTATTGTAAGTACGGGAATTGGATGGGATTGTAAGAAACTTGGTTCAAACGTACACTAATTGACTGAAAAGTATTTTCCTAGCTCATCTTTGCTTTCAACAGACTCTATAACTCCTCAAGTAGCCTTCATGGAGTCTTTACTTTTTACAATAGTCTGGAAGCCTTTTGTTTCTCAAGAACACCTAAAAGCTTTCAGTACCCAAATTGATGTTCTATTACAGCTTTCTGTCCTTTTACTACATTAAGTTTTCTACAGTTTCTCTCACCATGACAAGATAAGCACATGGCTCAACCTGAAGGTTACTCTTTTTCAGAAATGGATGAAAATTTGACTATTGAATTAACATAAATTTCATAGTGGCATTATAATTTCTGTCCATCTATACAAAAAAAAGTGAAAGAAACTTCCTACCGAGCCATCATTAGGGTAGCTTTCCTTTGAATGCCTCAAAAGAGTAAGAGAGAGTCAAGAAAGAACCAGAATGACAAGGAAACAGCTTGGGAAATTCATACTTTTATCTTTCTTTATCTGGCATTTTACTGTTATCCTTAAAGCAAAGCTATATTGTAGCTATTACATATATATACCACAAACACTCCACAAATCTTCATCATTTCAGCCACTCTTAAAATTCACTCATGACACACTAATACATAGCTTCATATAATCTACCCAACATACATGAAAGATTTTTCACATTCTTCAATACATCTTTGTCACCATAAAATAATTCTTCACTGTTTCCCACTCTCTGACAACCGTCAACCATTCTTCTCACAATTTCTATTACTGAATAAACACCATTATATTAGAAAAACTGACTGATAATGATGATGAATATCAGAAATTTCTTTCAGATCACACAAAAATAACTTATGATTTTTAAGCCTTTAGCTTTCATCATGTCCTTTTTTGTGTTTATTTTAATGTGAATTCCTTCTTTCTTGTTCACATCCTGAAGCAGATAGAAGCTCTACTTTTAATTTAGTACT